>CM068344.1:50172140-50569640 GCA_034769755.1 Odontamblyopus lacepedii
TCCAGTCCACAAAACTGCACTATTAATTCAGTTTGAGTCGTTCTTTGAAAAGTAAAAAGACGGTGTTTCCTCGTGTGTTTGTTTACACAGACATCGTGCAGCGAAGCTGCAGATTAGTGATAGTGACTCTGCTTCCTGTGGACTTTATCACTCATCTTTTATGCTTTTAAAAATCCTGCATCTGAAGTATTGCTCCACATTTCAAAAATAACAACAGCGTTTTGACTTGTATCTAATCTAGAAGTGCAGAGCTCTGATCTGTGAACACTTCAGAGACTCAAATCGACTCTTTTTCTGTAGACAGGAAGCAGCTGATGTGATCGTGCTCAGTTTTATATCCTGTGGTCCGCACACAGATCCTGCTGCATCTTTGCAATCGGAGATTTTTAGTCTCACAAGTTTCTCCTTGTGTTTGTGGTGTTTGCGCATTTTGTCGCACGTTTAAAAATCGTTTAAGACAGAAAAACCCTGTAGTGTGTAGGGACTTTACCTGGATGATTTGACCTTTTGTACATGTTTTGGGCTGATGGGGGAAACCGGAGTGCGTGAAGAAAACCTACCCAGATATAGGGAAAACATGCACATTACTCACTGAGAGACTATAATCCAAAACATATACCAACAAATTACTACAAAGAAACAAGTCGTGTCTCATCTATACTGATATCTCACTAACTGAATAAGTTTCACTTTAAGATTACATCATTGCATTACATCACTTTTTATGACGCCAGTGAATCTATCCCAGCTATGTCTCTTTTCATTATTACCGCATTCAGAGGTTACAAAATTACACACAGATTTGACTCGTGACCCATTTTCAGTCATAATGCCGTGATTAGGGGAGTCAATCAGTCCACAATTACCAGAGCACAGAAAGTGTTGAAGTGTGACTGAGAATCCATTGATGGAGGATGTGATTAAATATTCAGCTCCTTGTTCTGGAGCCGCTTCCTCCTCCTCAGACGGTGAATACATCTTGATTGAGGTTGGATTGTGGCGCACTGGCAGCGGCGCACTGCTCACTTCAATAACAAGCTGGGTATTTTTCAGCACAACAAGAGCCCTTCTGTCTTGCTTAGAGTCAGTGGAGTATGAAGTCATCTGTCGTGTTCTGTGCAGGGCGGAGGAAGGAGGCTGCTGCTGTCAGTCATGTTAAAAGGTGAGGGGTTTACAGTGAGTGTAAACACGCTGCTCATTTAAAATGGTGCAGGTTTGGAGCACGAGTCTTCATGATTCTGTAATCAAGAACGAGCAATTAGCCTCATGTTCTTTACATGAGAGGAATAGTTCTCAAAGAGCGGTGCAAGTACCTTTGATGGTCTAAGACTGTCCACTCTTTGGTGGTTTAGTCCTGGTCTAGTCTTAGTTCAAGTTAAGCCCGAGCACCCATGCCTCACAGCAAGAAGGTCCTGGGTTCGATTCTTGTGCTGCCTGGGGTCTTTCTGTGTGGAGTTTGCATGTTCTCCCCCTGGATGGGTTTCCTCCAGGCTCTGGTTTTCCCATCAACCCAAAACATGCTGTAGGTATGACAGTGGAGTGTGTGTGTGTGTGTGTGAGCGTGTGAGTGTGTGTGTGTGTGTTGTTGGGAGCTTCGGGTCTGGAGTGAATGATCAATGTTCTGTTGATAATGTTCTGTAAAGCGTCTTTGGGAACATGTGTCTGTGAAAAGTGCTGTAGCTGCTGTTGTGAGGCGACCTTGGCTGTCCAGAAAGGCACCAAATAAATGAAGTGTATTATTATCCATCCATCTTCTCCCGCTTAATCCACCTGGGTCGTGGGGGCAGTTTACTGCACAATACTCACAGCCCCTGACCCCCTATGAACCCCTCTGCAGGTGGAGCCACAGGAGGGTGGACGTCATGGTCCTTGATGTTAGTTCAGGTGCTGCATGTTTTTTGGGTTGATGGGGGAAACCGGAGCACCCAGAGGAAACCCATCCAGACACAGGGAGAACATGCAAACTCCACACAGAAAGGCCCGGGCGACCCGGGGATCGAACCCACAACCTTCTTGCTGTGAGGCCTGAGTGTTGCCACTCAGCCACTGTGCCACCTGTATTATTATTATTATTATTATTATTATTATTATTATTATTATTAATAATAATAATAATAATAATAATAACAATAATAATAATAATAATAATAATAATAATATTATTATTATTATTATTATTGTGCATTTACCAATCCTGGTTTATGAAATCTGGGTTTGTAGTTCTGGTTGAGTCTTGGGTTCTTTGTCGTCCAAGGGGAAATCCTGGTTCAGTTCTTTCTTAGTTCTGATTTCGTCAAGTTTTCTGGAAATTCCTGCAGATTCACTGTGGCCATATCGGTTTATCAAAGCCTGATCCTGTCAGATCCCAGAGGCTCAGTAGGGCCTGGTCAGGACTGGGATGGGAGCCACAGGGGGGCGCCAGTGGCAAAAAACTGCTGTTGTGTCCTTAGGCAAAGCACTTCACCCACACTGCCTCGTATGAAAGTGGAGTGTGCGTGTTCAGGCCTTGAAAAACAGATGAGTGTCTCAGTGGGACTTTCCTGGTTAAATAAAGGTTAAATAAATAAACTCGACTGGGGTGACAGTGGTTCAGTGTTTGTCACTGATCTGGAGGCTGGTGGTTCGAGTCTCACTCTGGACAGAAACATCACTGGATGAGCCTCAGATCCAGTGACCCACAGGCTGGTGGTGTGAGTCCAGCTCCCACAGATGAAAACTGCCGTTGTGTCCTTGGGCAAGTCACTGAACCCCAGTGTCTGTGTCCACCGGTGTATGAACGGGTGAGAGATTCCTTTACGTAAAGCGCTCGAGTGCCTTGAACGTGGAAAAGCGCCGTGTGACCCTGAGCGCAGATTAGAAACTGTTTCTGGCCCTAAAACGGCTTTTGCTTTAAAATGAAGCAGTTCGTGAACATTCTGAACATGTAGATTTTATCGTCGTTAGTAAAATGTTTTCTAACTTTTGCATAATTTGTTAATCATGCAGCAAAACTCACACTTCACCTTCATCCAGGGGAATCTGTGTTCCCCAGTTGGGCCAGAGCCAGTGGGGACAGTTTACCCTTTTCGCTCTGAATTTGTTTTGAATAATCGCGCTCTCGTTTATGCCCACTGCAGATCTGCACGCTAATTTGTGTCCCCGCATAAAACTATTCCGCAAACACTACTCAAAAAGCCTTAAGCCGAGAGGGAGGGAGAGACGCTATGCTAATTTACCCGTGATTTATTCAGTCAGCGTTTATCAAGTCCCCAGTGACCTCTGTGGATTCTCTGTACCCGTGTCGTCCACTGGGGGTCACTTGTTCAATTAAGCGAAAGTGCAGGAGGAGCAGATGGGGCAAAACCAAATGCACCATAAAAATACAGTGTTAAAATCAGCAAATTCAAACAGACATTAGCGGCGTTCATTTTTTTTTTTGGCTCTTATTTCCAAAACAGCCGGGATCGTAGCACGTAGCCGGACAAATGAAAGCGAACGAGGCATTTTGGACTCTGGTCATTTTGGGGGTATTACGGCCATTCGAAAGCATTTAGAACCATAATAACCAGCTAATGGTGATGACCACACATGTCAACATTAGTTCACTGTGTTTCTGCCAGTCATGAATGGAAAATACAAGCGCTACATGTGTTCAAAACCATTATATTTGTGGACAGGGCTGGCTGATTTACTCCCGGTCCTTTCAGTTCTCCCCCAGGATTCCCGTAGACCACTGTTAACCTTGTGCAGTTGTATCTCTGCAGCCTTTATAGACAGAATTAATTGGCTATTCAACACATTTTGCAGTGATTTGTATCTTAACATAAAATGATCTGATTACAATAGATCCCTATAAAGTTGTATTTTACCACGTAGTAATAAAAACACGGCCGTTAATCTCCGGAGCAGTAAAAGTCTGCATATTTGCGGAGGACTTTAAACAAAAACTAGTCCGAGAATGGGGCAAACAGAGAAATGCTGCCGGTTTGATCCGTATTTCTTGTGTTTGTTCCCTTGTATATGTAGTTTTTAAACTCCACACGCCTGAACTAAAATCATTTGGATAATTGTATCCCTGGAACTGAGAATTATTACTGAAAAAAATGTAAAAAGCAGCTGTTAACTTGAAAACTACAGGACAGGGACTAAACCAGGACTACATCAGGTCTAAACTAGGACTAAACCAGGACTACATCAGGTCTAAACTAGGACTAAACCAGGACTACATCAGGTCTAAACTAGGACTAAACCAGGACTACATCAGGTCTAAACCAGGACTACATCAGGTCTAAACTAGGACTAAAACAGGACTACATCAGGTCTAAACTAGGACTAAAACAGGACTACATCAGGTCTAAACTAGGACTAAAACAGGACTACATCAGGTCTAAACCAGGACTACATCAGGTCTAAACTAGGACTAAACCAGGACTACATCAAGTCTAAACCAGGACTACATCAGGTCTAAAACAGGACTACATCAAGTCTAAATTAGGACTAAAACAGGACTACATCAGGTCTAAACTGGGACTAAGGCAGGACTACATCAGGTCTAAACTAGGACTACATGAAGTCTAAACCAGGACTACATCAGGACTAAACCAGGACTACATCAAGTCTAAACTAGGACTAAAACAGGACTACATCAGGTCTAAACTAGGACTAAAACAGGACTACATCAGGTCTAAACTAGGACTAAAACAGGACTACATCAGGTCTAAACTGGGACTAAGGCAGGACTACATCAGGTCTAAAACAGGACTACATGAAGTCTAAACCAGGACTACATCAGGACTAAACCAGGACTACATCAAGTCTAAACTAGGACTAAAACAGGACTACATCAGGTCTAAACCAGGACTACATCAGGACTAAACCAGGACTACATCAAGTCTAAACTAGGACTAAAACAGGACTACATCAGGTCTAAACCAGGACTACATCAGGACTAAACCAGGACTACATCAGGTCTAAACTAGGACTAAACCAGGACTACATCAGGTCTAAACTAGGACTAAACCAGGACTACATCAGGTCTAAACTAGGACTAAACCAGGACTACATCAGGTCTAAACTAGGACTAAACCAGGACTACATCAGGTCTAAACTAGGACTAAAACAGGACTAAACCAGGACTACATCAGGACTAAACCAGGACTACATCAAGTCTAAACTAGGACTAAAACAGGACTACATCAGGTCTAAACCAGGACTACATCAGGACTAAACCAGGACTACATCAGGTCTAAACTAGGACTAAACCAGGACTACATCAGGTCTAAACTAGGACTAAAACAGGACTACATCAGGTCTAAACTAGGACTAAAACAGGACTACATCAAGTCTAAACCAGGACTACATCAGGTCTAAAACAGGACTAAACCAGGACTACATCAGGTCTAAACCAGGACTAAAACAGGACTAAAATAGGACTACATCAGGTCTAAACTAGGACTAAAACAGGACTACATCAGGTCTAAACTAGGACTAAAACAGGACTACATCAGGTCTAAACTAGGACTAAAACAGGACTACATCAGGTCTAAACCGGGACTAAAACAGGACTAAACCAGGACTACATCAGGTCTAAACGGACTAAAACAGGACTAAAACAGGACTACATCAGGTCTAAACTGGGACTAAAACAGGATTAAACCAGGACTACATCAGGTCTAAACCAGGATTAAACCAGGACTACATCAGGTCTAAACTAGGACTAAAACAGGACTAAACCAGGACTACATCAGGTCTAAACCAGGACTATTATCAGGTTTAAACTAGGACTAAAACAGGACTAAACCAGGACTACATCAGGTCTAAACCAGGACTACATCAGGTCTAAACCAGGACTACATCAGGTCTAAACCAGGACTAAACCAGGACTAAACCAGGACTACATCAGGTCTAAACTAGGACTAAAACAGGACTAAACCAGGACTACATCAGGTCTAAACTGGGACTAAAACAGGATTAAACCAGGACTACATCAGGTCTAAACCAGGACTACATCAGGTCTAAACCAGGACTAAACCAGGACTAAACCAGGACTACATCAGGTCTAAACCAGGACTAAAACAGGACTAAACCAGGACTACATCAGGTGGTTCAAACGTGCTGTAAAATGTGTTTGAAAACTCTTATTTATTCACATTTCTGCTCGATCCCGCTCTAAACCCTCACGTCGTACCGTACGTTCACTTCTAAATGCTTTTATGAAATATTCAGTAGTTTCCAGTGAATTTATTGTTGAAATAAATAGTTTCAAAGTGCCCATATTCCTCTACTTTACTGAAGAGAAACACTCTCACCTCTGTGTGAACTCTGTCACTTGGATGACTTATGGGGGGCTAATCTGTGACCCCCCCAGAGCCTCATTCAGACCCGTTTAAATGCGCGTCAAGGGGCCGGAGGAAGGGCCCCGTGCACCGCTGCGGTTTAATGGCATATGAGAGATTAACTGCAATGTAGTGACAACAGGGAGGACACAGCGGCGATAGAGAAGAGCTGCGTGAGCCAAGAGCAGATCAATGTTTAGACTGGAACAGGAAATACAGAGGAAATGATGAATACAGGTTGATTATGTTTGTTGTCATAAGAATGTAGGACTGGTCAGTGCTTCATTTTGATAAAGAAATGTTTTTTTTTAAAGAAATGCCATTGTAAGACAGAGGTAAGAGATGCACATATTCATAACTATGGTCTTGTGATGGGACTTTTGCCTCTTTTATGGGATGAATCTTTTGAATTCACTCACTTCAGAGACGGGCTCTTTTTACATGGATTTAAATGACAGATGCCGATTTATTTACAAACTAAACACAGAGGGAGAAATGACTGAGGCTCAGAATTCGTGAAAAAATGGTCCCTCCTGAGAGTTGGAGTGTGTTTAATCTAACCGTTTCAGTACAGTAATAATAAAGAAACTCTAAACAATACATGAGCTCCTGCTGGTCCAGACTCAGGACTAAACTCAGAGTCAGAGTTTCAGATTCTGCAGCTAAAACCTGGAACAGTCTGAACCTGTGAGACTCTGACTCTGTTTAAATCCAGACTCAAAACAGTTCTGTTCAGCTGTGTCTGACTGAAAGGGTTTTATTTTTCATTCCGCACTTTTCTCTTCTCTCCAATTCTCTCCAGTTTAATGTTTCTCGCTCTATTTTAAAATTTTATGATGATTATTTATGTTTTGATTTGTTTGAATTGTGATTTTAATGTATTTCTTATTCTGTAAAGCACTTTGTTTACGAATTGTGCTGTACAAATAAACTTGTCTTGGCAGAAGAGTGGACGAGGCACTAAGGACGGGCTGATTAGTCGATTAATCGATAATTGATCATTAAGAATTTGGTGGCTCAGGTTCATGTTAATGGCCAAACTGAATGTCGGTGTCTGTGTAACGTAGCCTGAGGAGTCGAGGTCTGAGCACAAACTCTGGAGCCTCACAGTCCCACGTCTCGGCTCTGGCTCCTTGGAGATCCCTATATTCCTCAGAGTGCGTTTCCCTGCACATCAGTGTCCCGGGTATGATCGGGTTTTTGAGTGTCCCGGTTTCACATGTTTACGCAGCATCTGCAACGCGACATACGCACAGAACAGACTCAGCATCAGCAGAACATCCTCTGTCACAGAGAGAACACTCATATTCACTGAGTCACAGAGAGAACACTCATATTCACTGAGTCACAGAGAGAACACTCATATTCACTGAGTCACAGAGAGAACACTCATATTCACTGAGTCACGGAGAGAACACTCATATTCACTGAGTCGAGTCCTTTAGTCCCACAGAAGCTGAAGCAGCAGCACAAGGAAAGAGCTGCTTTTTTCAGCCTTTACAGTTTATGCAAATGAGTCATGTGGTTTTAAGTTTAGTTTCTGTAAGACGTAAACAAATGTTTAAATCTGCATTAAACACATTCTGATCTCACACTGATGAGGCTCTGGAGTCAGGACGTTTATATGTTTAAAGTTGAGTTTATTTATGCAGATTAGTAACAGTAATAATAGTGATGATAATTTTAATATAAAATATTAAAAAAAACGATTGGGTTAATTTTCCCAATGATCGATTAAGAGAATTTAATGGAATTCCCGTCCCTACGAGGCACATTTAGTTTAACTGTAATACCTGAGGTGATCCTGGCTCTAAATCTGCCCTTGTGCCCTTGACCAAGACACTTCAGCCATTATCTCTGTATTAATGTCGTGTGTGAATATTGAGGCTGTATGTGCAGACTGACCGCCGCACTTCTGTTACTTTACCCCAGAGCAAATGTGGCGAACACTATCGAGTCTGTGAGGTGAAAATTTGAGGTGAATTTCTATGTGTTTAGGTGTATTTATCAGTCATCATCATTAATGGTGTTAGTCAGAAATACGTGACTGTGAATGAGGTTTTCCCCCTACACAGACTGGACTTGTAACCTCGACATGTCACACACAGTATTCCACCTTTAAGCATTTGGGAAAAGCACTAAAGAAATGTAACGCGTTCATAATTTTAGCCCGTGTCTGTGCCTCGATTGAAAACATCTCTCACGAGCTAAAACCCTTCCGCGCGTACTCCAGCCGCGCTCCTGTAACCAGACGTATTGTGACATCTTCAGCATTGATTTGTCAGTGTGAGAATTCCTCCTCCGGCTCACCCATCACCGGCAAACAGCTAATTCCCTCAGGCCCCCTCCCTGTGTGACAAAGAAAAGGCTAATTTATGCATTGGCAGGGGAAAGGCGCTGGATGCGAGCTCGTGGATCATGCTAATTGTGATGCGGTCGCAGGGATATTGGAGGAAACGAACGCGCTGTTGATGTAGTTTGTCATAACCGGAGCCACCAGGACACGCGGCCTATTAGTTAAACACAGACGCCTGAGCAGGGGCCTGATGTACGAGCCCACCCCGCACGCCGCATTATTCACTCATGACACAAAATGAAGGAAACTGCCAGACGTCCGCGCAGTAAATAAGAGCGAGAAATAAATGAGCTCCTTCTGAGGCGTGCCTTTTGTTATTGTGGCTGTGATAACCCTTGAGGATCTCATATATTAGCCAAACAACCAGATGTGCTCAGGAAACAGCGACGTTTACTATAGTGTAAGAAATTATACTTCTCAGGCTAGTTTTCAGATGCCATATTCCTGCTCTGAGTGCGTTTGTTTCTTCACGTTGCAAATCGTGGTTGTTTTGGGTGATCAGACGTCCCCGTTTCCCCAGGACCCAGGTCCCAGGTTTGAGTCCTGTGACTCCTGAACCAGCAGATTTATACAGAACCACTGATTTGCCCCAGTTTTATACAAGAAATGCCCCAGTGTCTATTTTGGACCAGTTTGATCTAAATCAGGACTAAACTAGGACTAAACCAGGACTACATCAGGTCTAAACCAGAACTATTATCAGGTTTAAACCAGGACTATTATCAGGTTAAACTAGGACTAAAACAGGTCTAAACCAGGACTACATCAGGTCTAAACCAGGATTAAACCAGGACTACATCAGGTCTAAACTAGGACTAAAACAGGACTAAACCAGGACTACATCAGGTCTAAACCAGGACTACATCAGGTCTAAACCAGGACTATTATCAGGTTTAAACTAGGACTAAAACAGGACTAAACCAGGATTAAACCAGGCCTACATCAGGTCTAAACTAGGACTAAAACAGGACTACATCAGGTCTAAACCAGGACTACATCTGGTCTAAACCAGGACTACATCAAGTCTAAACCAGGATTAAACCAGGACTACATCAAGTCTAAACCAGGACTAAACCAGGACTACATCAAGTCTAAACCAGGATTAAACCAGGACTACATCAGGTCTAAACCAGGATTAAACCAGGACTATACCAGGACTAAAACAGGACTAAAACAGGACTACATCAGGTCTAAACCAGGACTAAACCAGGATTAAACCAGGACTACATCAGGTCTAAACCAGGACTACATCAGGTCTAAACCAGGACTACATCAGGTCTAATTCAGGTTTAAACCAGGACTAAAATAGGACTATAGCAGTTCTAAACTAGGTCTAAACCAGGTCTAAACTGGAGGAGCATAAATTGCCTTTGTTTAGCCAAAACACAGAAGACGTCTGTATTAGATCAAAAACGGGAAAATCTGGGACGTTTCTTGCATAAAACTGGGAAACAGAAAACTCCTGGATTTAGTCTCAGACCCACTGACCCACATGAGAAGGGACAAAGTTACACTTTCCTCACAGCCCGGTGTGTCCCCAACATAAAATATAAAAACAAGATTATATTTAGTTATTTACCCCTTTTTTCTATGCTACATAATTCCATATTTCTTATCTTCTGAATATAAAATGTAAAAAGGATAAAAAATTAAATAAATGAATAAAAAATGAGGGGTATTTCTAAACTATTGACTGGTAAGACGTAAGTAAGAAGTGGGAAGAAATAATGGTGAACTGGTTTGGAGGAGCAAATACTGTAACTGTAAAGGCTTGAATACAGTTTAACTAAAGAAAGAAAAGATTTTAAAACTGTCAACTCCGTCTTTATCAAAGAAAAGGCTGCATCAGACAGTGACGGGCCTAAAAAAATCGATTCATTGGACAATTCTCGAATAGATTCAAAATGCATCTGAATCTATTTTTTAATATTTTAAAAAAGGTAATAAATTATTTTTCATACACTTTGGTTCTCATGAAGGTGTCGTTAATATTATTTGAAGCACTGATAAATTGCAGCGTATCATCCATTGTTTTAGTATCGTGATATATCGAATCGTGACATGTAGATCGTGATATGTATCACATGGTCAGACTCAAGGCGATGTTCACCCCTGTTACTACCTATAACTATTGCAACTTAAATATTCAGACCAGTGGATCAAGTAAAAATAAATAAATAAATAAATAAATAAATGGGGAAACGGTGTGTCTGGGGGGTCGGCAACGGGGTCAGACAAGGGGCGGATTCTGTCCCCAGTTTTATTTAATGTGTATTTAGATGAACTGTCAACAAAGCTTAAAGCAAAACTGGTTGTGTGGCTGGAAATCGTGTTGTTAATCATGTGATGTTTGCAGACCTGGTGGTTTTTAGTCCGAGCATCACTGAGCTCCAGGAGCTACTCGACATCTGCTCAGCTTATGGTGTGGAGCAGGATATAAAGTATAATCCAACCGAGAGCACGGTCATGATCTGTAGAACCAAAGAAGACGAGCACATGAGGTGTCCAGACTTCTGCCTGTCAAATGTTGTGTTTCTGTTACAAGAAAAATTAAATATCTTGGACACATCTTCACTGTGGACACGGCAGATGATGATGAAGATGTACAGACAGTGCAGACGCTCTGTGCTCAAACACTCTGATGTGTAAGTTTAGCTCTTGTACGAATGATGTAAAGTTCTTGTTTAAATCATATTCTACAGCGTCGTGCACAGCCCACCTCTGGGTTAATGACAGAAAAGCTGTTTGCAAAAGCCACAGGTGCCACAGTGAAGCTTTGTGGTGGTTTTGAGGAGGCCACGATGGACGAGTGTGACTGAGATGTTTGTTACTGCAGAGTGAACAGTCTGCAGCTCTACTGAGAACTTTAGAATCAGAATCAGAATGTTTTTTATTGCCATATGAGTGAACAGGTTCACAACATTAGGAAACTGCTGCGGTACTTGGAGCAGATGTAGACAAACACTGACATGCAACAAATAATAGAATAAAATAAATTAAAGTAGAAAAAAAAAAAAAAAGCTATAATATAACAAAATTTACAAATTTACAGGAGTATAATAATATAGAGTATAAGAGTATCAGTGATCAGTGCAAACAGGCAGGTGCGAGAACACAGGGTCATGTGACAGAAGCAGAGTGGGGGGTGGGACCAGTCCTAGTGTTATTATTTATGAGTCCAACAGCAGAGGGGAAGAAACTGTTTTTGTGGCGAGAGGTTCTGTAGCCTCCTGCCTGAGGGGAGTAGGTCAAAAAGTCCATGTCCAGGGTGAGAAGGATCAGCTGCAATTCGACCTGCACGTACAATGTACAGTTAATGTACAGTTTTATCTGCAGACTGAACAAATCAGACAATGAAATAATAACGTCACTCACAAATATGAGATTCAGTGCAATAAGATCTCAGTCCAGTCTGTGGAGACACTGGTGTGACTCTTTTAAAAATATACATGTTTGTTTTGTTTTGTCACTGTCCTTGATTGTTTTTAGAAATGGACCATGAGTCTGGAATAAAGATGAAAAAAAAAAAAACGTTCTAAAATTCAAAATACTCGTATTAACCAGCCAGGTTCTCCTGTATAAACAGAATAACACATCTGTATGTTAAAAAACAAACTTTGAGCAATGTCTTTCTGCTTTTTCCATTTACGAGAACACCGCAGTCATAATTATCATATGATCAAAAGAACACGCTCAAAAACAGCTCACGGAAAGTCCGACGCCGGCGCCGGAGTAATTGGACGTACTGCCTCTGTACTCAGGACGCCTAATTGAAAGGAAGCTGCGTTTGGACAAAGAAAGTCCACGAAATGAGATGGTTAATGCATCCGCTCACTGACAATAACCTGTGATTTCCCTTCGCTCACGCGCTCCCGAGGCATGCTGGGAGTGACAGTCACCGTCGCCGAGCTCTGATGTGCGCCGTAAGGGCCGACGCGGCGTTCACTCTCGTTTGGTTCATACGTAATATATTCAAGCAGCGGCTGAAGAGGAAAGACAATGTAAAATAACGCACAAAAGAGCAGCGCCCAGACAATAAAGACGGAATAACAGTCACGGATGAAACATATCAGACCGACACCGACATTTAAACAAGAAATGTGCCGAGAAAATCCGATATTGTGATTTTAAGCTAAACAAAGGGGAGAATAAGCGCCTTCAGACAGATATTCCTCCCCTGTACCCTCCACTTTTCAAACCGATATGACAGACAACTCATAATTATAATTCAATGTCAAGTCCCAGCGGGGAAGCCTGTCTCTTTACGCATATGACGAGACTCTCCAAGGCCAGAGGGCAGAGATACTGAATTTAAATGGACCGGAGCTGTTTACACGACGGGAGGCTGTGATCGGTCATTTAAATGTTTTTTTCAAGCGTCGCCGTCAGTCTCTCCGTGTTATGAAGCCGTCCAAACTGAAACGTGAAGCGATGAGCCACACTGAGCTCAACAAATTCGCTTCATAAATATACGTTAAGGTTCTATGTCGTACAAAATTGATTCTAGTGAAGGTTTAGCCACGGAAAAATGCTGCTACCTCATCAAAAACAGACCCGGAGCCGTGTTTTGTTTCATTCACAGGTTTTAGTTTCTTCACATCTCCAGGAGCTCAAAGTGTTCTGTTCCACCTTGTGATGTCACCTAGAGGTAGTTTCCTTTGACTTTTTGTTCAGTAAAGACAGGCAGTTCCAGGGCTGAAATCGTGGTATATAGAGTTTAAAAACAAAGTGGAGCACTTCCTGTTTGAGAGAAGAACTCAGCCTGTGTGAAGTAAACGAAACACAGCAGCAGGTATGTCACGAAGAAACAAGATTATAACATGGATTAAACAATAGCATAATATAGGCCCTTTATGTATAGATATATATATGCTGTATTTTTCAGACTATAAGTCGCTCCTGAGTATAAGTCGCACAACCAAAAAATGTGTAATGAAGAAGAAAAACACATATATAAGTCGCACTTTTTGAAGGAAATTTATTTTACAAAATCAGACCAAGAGCCGACATGTCATGTTGAAAGGCGAGTTATAGTAATAATGTTCAGCTGCGCTCAAATGAAGCTCCTGATGCTCAGTGTTACAGGAGTGAAACTGGAGCCAGGCTAATGTTATGAAGAGGAATTTTTGGACAGACAAAGTAGCAAAAAAAATAATAAAATTCAGGACCATGTATGAACATTTTAAAACCCAAATGAAGAGGCCACAGCAGCAGGTCCAGAGAGAGCGACAACTCTGTCCATATATACGATCTACCACCCAAACCATGAAAAAAGGGACTTATGCGACTTATACAGTGAACCGTCGCTGTAACGCGGTTCACCTTTCGGCTCCGCTGTTTCGCAGATTTTTTATGCTCTTTTTCCCCAGTGCCTTGTGTTCTGAATCCTGAGGCTGAGGTCGTCTAGAAGTGTAAAAAGTCACATTGGTCTTTCACTTAGACCAATGTCCACAGTTTCTGTGCCTCGTCTCTGTTCAGCCCGACAAATTTACCTTTGCAAATTTTCTCCACAACAAAACAAAACAATATCGACGAAACGTTCTGCACGACAAAGGCAAAAGGCCGAGGAAGATGAAACTATCACAGAAAAAGAGAAACATCTGGACCTGCTGAAGGTAGAAGCTCTGCGGCTGTAGGCGCCTTTACGGAATAAATGAATCTTCGGTTCTGGGAAAAAGACTCTACAGGAGTCAGGACGAAGAGGCTCAGTCAGAGGGACTGAGAAATACGCCTGAGGCACAATGTCCAACCTCCTGTTCACTATTAAAATGATTATTTGACAGTATTTTTTAAAAACTATCAGAGTTATTTGTAAGGAAACATTTATATTTTTATTTCTTAAACAAATGTTTGGGCCTGAAAACAGGTTTTGATCTTTGGTTTCATTCTATAATTCAGTATTGTGTTGTATAATAATTGTAAAAACTAAAGCTGATACTTCACAGATTTCACCTGTCGTGGGTTCTTTTTGGAACGTGACCCCCGCCATAAACCAGGGTTCACTGTAGTCCGAAAAATACGATATAAATTCTTTTGGTAATGTCAGTTTTGTCTTAATTATTATGTCTCTTTCCAAATTCGCTTTAATGTTACTGTCCATAAGCATTTGTTTGTGGCTAATCTGCTATAACTTCATAAACATAATCATCTCTTAAATCCCCCTCAGTGAAGGACACAGTACAATGAATATAGCCGAACAACTCAAGGGAAAATCATGGCTCAAGAAAAGAGGAAAAATCAGGTGACATTGAGTCTGAAATCACTGCTCTGTTCAAAACCGCCGCGTTCTTACATTTCTGCTTTGAAGCTGCATTTGAGAACATTTCCTACTAGAACTGAATCTAATCTGCACGGCGCAGAGTCGGACTCTCACACTGACCCGAGCGAGTGCAGCGTCCATCTCAGGAGAAAATATTTAATCCATGTTTTGGTGCTTCGTCTCACTGGTGCGCGGCTAATTGCTTGTTTTTGCCAAATTTGTTCCTGGCACGACGTGGTGAAGGACATTACTGGACGCTGTGCAGGACACAGATGCAGTCACTGGCGCGGTGAGCACCAAGACTGGAGCGGCAAGTGACCTTTGAAAAGAGACCAAAACCAAAACCCCAGAAAGCCGAAAATGAGCACAAAACGAGCAGCTACGAGTGTCTGTTTTTACTGCTGAAGTGCCACTGAGTCGGGCATATTTAAATGGAAGATTTCACTTTAAAGCACATTTATTATGCAAAACAGATTTTAGAGCTTTCTCATTTAAGCCCTTGAAGTTGAATTTGAAGCGATTCATGCATGTTTGAGCAATTTTATTAAAATCATTTTTTATTCTCAAGACGCCATTTCGCTGATCAGTCCCTGTTTTCACTGCCTGAAATAAATACACCCACCGGTCTGTACTGTGTATTTACATCTTAAATTAATATGTGCTGGCCCTTTATAAACAAACAAACAAACAAATAAAAAATAAATAAAAAATAAATAAAATAAAATAAAAAAAATAAAATTAAAATAAACAAAAAACAAACAAACAAATAAAAAACAAAAACAAATAAAAAGTAAATAAAATAAATTAATTAATTAAAATAAACAAATAAGTAAAGTAAAGTAAAGTAAAGTAAAGTAAAGTGAAATGAAATGAAATGAAATGAAATGAAATGAAATGAAATAAAACGAATAAAAATACTTTATTCCCCAGTTTAATTTCCCTGTAATTTTCTTTTCTTACATTGCCGCAACCTATAGATTTTTTTTGGCCTCCATCTCTGTAAAGAATGTTCCTGAATTATGGTTTAAACTCCCTATTCCAATCGTGAATGTTACATAATGTACCTTTAAGAGGACATATTTCATTATTATTATTATTATTATTATTATTATTATTATATTTTTTTTTTTTAACCTGCAACAGAAATGGCAAAAGACCAAAATCACTCATAATGACAAAAGAGTCGGTGTCTCTCGGGATAAAAAACGTAACCTTCCAAGTGACTTTGCAAAAACAGAAGCCCAAAGTCGCTATAAAGAAGCAGTCTTGGCAACAACAAATGATATTTATTTCAGAGCTGTATAATATATGTCCACAAAGCTCGAGCATGCCAATATCTCTCCACCACACACACCATTGTCGAGCACCTCCTGATTTGCATTTTGGTTAACACTCTAATTGCCTCTCATTAAATACCTTGTCACTTTGATTAATTGGAGCGATAGTGAAATGTAAAACAGCAGCATTACGATGCACAGTGGCCAGCGACGGTTTGGGAAAGAGCCAAAAGGCCAGAAAAATGCATCACAAACCTGAATGTAAATGTGTGTTTTCAGTCGAGTCAGGAGCTTCAGATCTGAAAAGTGATGAAAATAGTGGATGTAGTTTTCTCGGTCATTGACCCAGTTTGAGTGTGTAATTCTGACCTTGATAACTTTGCAAGAGAACACCATCTGTTTAAGTATTAGATAAAAAGCCCAGAAAGAGCTTATATAGTACTTTTGCTTCCCTCATCTCCATAAAATCTTTTATTTTTATGCTGCGTAAACACCCCATAAGTCACTTCCATGGCAATGTAATGGCCATATTATTCAAATTCAAGTCAAATATAGTAAAGATGTCATAAGGAATTTATCACCATCACATTGACATTGCAATTTTCAAATCATATAAAGGCTGTAATTATCTAAAATACACAATAAAGGCTTCAAGGGATTCAAAGCACTGTACACCACAGAACCACTCACCCATTCACATACATTCAGTGTCTTGCCCAAGAACACAATGACAGGATTCATCTATGGGAAGTAGAATTACACCTCCAGCCTGTGGGTCAGTGGATTTGACGCTCAACCAACTGAGCTCCTGTTGCTGAATGTCTCTTCCCTCTCGCTACACATTTCATGCTATAGCTATTTTGTCAAATTTAAAACCATAGTCCGTATATATGAGTGGACTAAGCTAACCCGTTAGCCGCTAACCCGTTAGCCGCCGCGTGCCAAACAGGAAGTGCTCCAGGAGGCTCTTGGGGCTCCTTCACATTAGGATCTTCTCGTCCCTCTGTCTGTACCTGCTGCTCTGAGCCTCGTCATTCTGGACTTAAACTGTTCGTCTGAAGCCGCCACACAGGATCCTGAACTTTTCATTTCTCTGTTTTGTTCCTGAATCAAGATCTGAACAGAAATAACGGACCAATCAGACGCCTTCATTCCCCGAGGTCCCTCCCCCTAGCGTTAGCAACAGGTTTGATTGACAGTTCGTTT
The DNA here is from genome assembly GCA_034769755.1 of Odontamblyopus lacepedii. Classification (NCBI taxonomy): domain Eukaryota; kingdom Metazoa; phylum Chordata; class Actinopteri; order Gobiiformes; family Gobiidae; genus Odontamblyopus; species Odontamblyopus lacepedii. The sequence goes on from CM068344.1 coordinate 50,189,553, forward strand.
TGTTGCTAAGTAAGTTCCCTTCCCTCTTTCCCCCGAGTGACGATTTCTGAAATAAAATGACAAAATATCTCAAACAGTTTCAATATCTAATGTTACTAGAATCTGAACGAGCAGAATTTAACGAGCAGAAAGTAAAGTGAATTTGGTTAAATTGTGACTCTATTGTTGTTCGTACGTAACAGAACAAACAACATAAATCAGTGACTTGATAAAAGCTAAAAGTTTCCTTATTATTCACAAGAATCACTGAAATAGAGTAGTGTCGGGCGCTCCCTGTCGGCACATTTAATGACTTAAATCCTGATTGGCTCTTGTGTTGCTATGATACTCGCGGGAGGATTTCCAAATATGGAGACTGCTGCCAAATTCGCTGCTGTAACTGTGGCATCGCGAGCCTCATTTGAGCGGCGCTGACGCTGTGGAGACGTCACACTCACTTAAACACTCAGATATACAGAATATGTATGAAATATATGAACACAAAAGTTCATAAATAAGTCTTCTACAATTTCGACTTTGAACAGAATCCTATCATTATGACATACATCACAAATCAAATGCTCATTAATAAATAACATTTTTTACCCAAAATCGTGGAGCTCTACGACCCAACAGAAACATCTGGGGTCCAACTCTACTCAAAGTACAAGTTCAGTTGACCAAAAACATGTACTGTCGTCATAATGCACTGTTTTTTGCACCGCACCGTCCACTCCGACTAATGCACCTCGGAGCAAATAGAAGTTGAACTCAGAAAATCCCAGCGTAATTGAAAGCGTCCGTGTGGAGTGAATGAAATAATGACAGAAAATGGGTTCAAATGGTATAAATTATCACCTCTTCCATCACCTGCATCTCGCTCCTGGTCTGAATAGTGGACAGTGCCAAATCGCGTGTATTTTCCCCTATTAGCTGCCGATAATGCACCCACCAGGAGCGCGGAGCCTCAGCTGCTGAAGGCGAGTGGGTGGGTGGAGTGGGCAAGTTTTACTCAGCTAAAAATAGGTCAAAATGATCCAACATCACACTGGTAATTTACGGCATAGATGTCCTTTCAGGGAGGGTGTAATTGGGTCTAATGGAGGGATATAGTTCATTCAAGCGATCAGAATCCAACACAAAAACAGCAGGTGTAGATGTCTAAACAGAAGTGCATTTCAGAGACTTTTCAAACACTGCGAATAGTGCGTGTTTTATGTTATTTGACCAATGAGCTCGTGTCTTGACCTCCGTGAAGTCGCCCCATTAAACGCAAACCTACAAAAAACTGTGTCAGTCGTTTGTGCTGCAAAAAGTTTCGTTTGTGCGATTCTGGTTCTTCAGATATTCGCAGTTTTATTTTCAGTCGATGACGTCGTCCAGAACCTCAGAATGTGAAACAGCCTCAAAACAGGAAGAAAATTATAGAAAACGTTTGTATTTGGTTTGTGCTGTTTTGTGCTGTGACAGTTTCATTTGTGTGAGTTTATTTCTAAAATTATTCATTATTATTTCTGCTGTAATTATAGGACGTCATTTCTGCTCAGCTGACGGAGACAAACTCCACAAAAAAACCCCAAAAAAGTCTGTTTCAGTCTTTAGTCATTTGCTTTTGATTCATATTTTCTATAATAACACAGACTTTTCCACAGCCTCAGGTCGTTTCTCTTCTCTAGTTTTGTGGAGTTTGTCGCATTCAGCTGAACGGAAATGTAATTACCACAGAAATAATAATGAATAATTTTAGAAATAAACTCACACAAATTAAAACTGTCACAGCACAAACCAAATACAAACGTTTGACATCATTTTCTTCCTGTTTTGAGGCTGTTTCACATTCTGAAGTTCTGGACGACGTCATCGACCGAAATAAAACTGCGAATATCTGAAGAACCAGAATCGCACAAACGAAACTTTTTGCAGCACAAACGAAGCACAAAGACTGACAGAGTTTTTGTAGGTTTGAGTTTGATGAGGCGACTTCACGGAGCTCGAGTCTTGGAGAGCAGCCAGGGTCGAGTTTAGACGTTATCGCTCCATCATGTTTGTCTTTAGTGCCTGAGCGTTTATTTGGTCGTGGAGAGAGAACATAGACTGTGTAAAGAAGAGGACTAAGCGAATGTTCCGTCACCCACCGTGTGCGGCTCCAGCCAAATGAAGCTCAACGAGGCTAGGAATTATAGGGCACATTTGGAGCCATGTTTCATATTTGGAATTCCAACCAAGCAAAGAGCCGGTCCGGAGAGAAGCTGCTGAAGGTAATGAACGTCCTGAGCAATTCCGTCAAATCTGCTGCCGATGCCAATGCAAAAGAAGACGCTTTATCTGTTAACGTTCATATCTTTATTTACCGTATTTTTCGGACTATAAGTCACACTTTTTTCTGGGTTTGGGTGGTTCCTGTGACTTATACTCAGGTGCAATTTATGTATTACATTTTTCACACTGACAGTCCATAGACCAAATATATGAATCCTAAATATGAAACAAAAATGAAAAAACAACAACCTTTTTTTTACATTTTAGTTTAATAGACAAATAATAAAGAAAAGAGTTGTTTTTCGTTTTCTTATTTTGGGGTCTATATTGAAAAACGAATGATACACAGATTCTTCTCTATTTAGTTGTTTTTATTACTAGAACTTCTATAACTCGTCTTTCAAGATGAAATGTCGGTTGTTGGTCTCTGATTTTATGAAATAAATGTCCCCGAAAAAGTGCGACTTATACATGTTTTTCCTTCTTTATTACACATTTTTGGCTGGTGCGACTTCTACTCCGGAGCCACTTTTATAAATAGAGAAAAATACTTAAATGACTTAAATCGGAAATAAAAACATCAGGATCATTTAGAGTTTTATTTTGTTTCATTCACACAAACTCTGCAGATTCGGGCTGAATTCTTCACTCAAACAGAAAACACTCCACCTTGTGATGTCATGTGGTGATACATACAGTGCTGCATACACCTTCACTAGAATAATTTGGAGAGTTTTAACCCTGGAGCTGACCGACTCTACTGAACCGGAAGTAACATGTAGCTGTTAACTTGAAATCTACCACTTTATGACATCACAGGGTGGAATGGAGCATTTTGAGCTTTGGAGATATCCTGCATTATTAGTCTGTCTATGATTCAAACGTGTGTGAATGCAACAAAACGCAACTCCAGGTGTGTTTTTATGACGTGACAACATTAGAACACGGCTTAAACCTCACAGAAGTCAATTTTGCTTTAATTCAAAACCTTCAATTTATATGTACAAATATTATAACAGTGTAGCCCACCTCATTTTTAGTGCAGATCAACAGGATCCAGTTGAGTGAACACGGCCTACAGTTACGTCTCCTCAAATTTATGCGTCCGTCCTTCGCAGCACCGCCCGATATTGCACGTTCCACTTTTATTATTGAAATAAGACGGGAACGGCATCCTCCGAGCAGGAACGGAGACGCAAAATGAGATCTGTAGAGATTATTTTAAGGCGCCACCTGAGCTACTTCACTCACAACAGAGGTTTTTTTTTTTATGAATGGCGTATAAACAATTCCGCCTTAAATTGCAATGACCAACATCAGGATATGAAGGGTGGGGGAAATAGACATTGGAACATCTCATTTTGATTGAAAGGAAGGAGGTCTTAAAGTGGCTTATTGTTCAGTCTGCCATTGTCGGCGCAGGAGGCAAACACTCCATGCGAGCGGATTCTATTGTTTTGCTGTTTCAAGTGGGCAGGGAGCTGATGTAATGTGTGTTTTTCCGTCCATTTGTACAAAATAACACCGTATCTGTCAGATTTAGCGGGGAGGTTGAGTGCTTTCTGTCGTGCTTTTATCTCTTTATATACGGCGAACACACACATAAGATAACACACACACACACACATAAGATAACACACACACACACACACACACATATACACTTATCTCCTGGTGGCTTTTCTTATCTCTCTTGTTGGGATCATGGATGGAAACAACATTTGGCCATCGTGCCTGCGACACCAGATAAATCGTGCACAAAATCTCTTCTGGTGGACAGTCAAACTCAAACCTGCACAAAAACTGTGTCAATCGTTTGTGCTGCAAAAAGTTTAATTTGTGCGATTCTGGTTCTTCAGATATTTGCAGTTTTATTTTCGGCCGATGACGTCGTCCAGAACCTCAGAATGTGAAATAGAGCTCCAAACAGACAGAAAATTATAGAAAACGTTTGTATTTGGTTTGTGCTGTTTTGTGCTGTGACAATTTCATTTGTGTGAGTTTATTTCTAAAATTATTCATTATTATTTCTTTGGTAATTATAGGACGTCATTTCCGCTCAGCTGACGGAGACAAACTCCACAAAACTAGAGAAGAGAAACGACCTGAGGCTGTGGAAAAGTCTGTGTTATTATATAAAATCTGAATCAAAAGCAAATGACTAAAGACTGAAACAGACTTTTCCTCAGCCTCAGGTCGTTTCTCTTCACTAGTTTTGTGGAGTTTGTCTCCGTCAGCTGAGCGGAAATGACGTCCTATAATTACAGCAGAAATAATAATGAATAATTTTAGAAATAAACTCACACAAATGAAACTTTTTGCAGCACAAACGAAGCACAAACGATTGATGTAATTTTTGTGTAGGTTTGCGTTTGATGGGGCGACTTCACGCAGGTCTGGTCCGCTACCTTCTTGTCTCCATGGAGATGTTATTGCTTTGAAATGTTCCATGGAATGACATTATATTCATCTAACAAACATTCATTACATGTGTTTGTAGAGCTCAAAAATACTTTATTTCCTCCTACGAATAGAGACTCGTGTAAGTAGTGCTGTGACCCGCTTGTCTCCTGCGTGATAAATGGTTTAATCAACACTGTGGAACATTCTAGACAAAACAATAACGTTTCCATGGAAATAAAGAGGTGGCGAAACATCCACTAGAAATTTTACACAGTGCACCTTTAAATCTATAGATAAAGATTTCTATTTGAGAAAAACAGTGATTGGATCTAACATTTAAACATTTACATAATCTTGGAAAAGTCGAGTTCAGCCTTTAGTAAACTATAAAGTGCAGATCAGCGTATTTCTTCTGTCCCTGGGCTGTTTGTGTGTTTCAGTCGTCTGTAGTGTTTGATGCAGTGGCCTGAAGTTGTTTTGGTGCAGTAAATATGAACAACATATTGCCTCTGGCCTAAACATTACTGCTAATATCAACCATTAACCAAGCCCACTTATTACATGTACGTATAGTTCACTGGTAAGTTTTAGTTTGTCTATATTAGAATTATCAATGATAAGGCGTTAATGCATGCGATTAATCACAAAATAATATCGCACTAATGTTTTTTTTAACGCAGATTAATCACACAATTTATTTTGAACACACAGGCTCCTCTATGGAAAGTGCAGATGGACCTGAAAGGCGGTGCAGGTTATTAGGTCAGTGATCAGATCTATCCATACGTGACTTTGGATAAAACTGAGGTAGTTTACAGATATTGCAGCTAAGGACGGGCAGGATTAGACGATTAATCGATAATTGATCGTTAAGAGTTTGGTGGATCAGGTTCATGTTAATGGCCAAACTGAATGTCGGTGTCTGTGTAACGTCGCCTGAGGAGTCGAGGTCTGAGCACAAACTCTGGAGCCTCACAGTCCCACGTCTCGGCTCTGGCTCCTTGGAGATCCCTATATTCCTCAGAGTGCGTTTCCCTGCACATCAGTGTCCCGGGTATGATCGGGTTTTGAGTGTCGGTTTCACATGTTTACGCAGCATCTGCAACGCGACATACGCACAGAACAGACTCAGCACCAGCAGAACATCCTCTGTCACAGAGAGAACACTCATATTCACTGAGTCACAGAGAGAACACTCATATTCACTGAGTCACAGAGAGAACACTCATATTCACTGAGTCGAGTCCTTTAGTCCCACAGAAGCTGAAGCAGCAGCACAAGGAAAGAGCTGCTTTTTCAGCTCTTACAGTTTATGCAAATGAGTCATGTGGTTTTTAGTTTAGTTTGTGTAAGACGTAAACAAATGTTTAAATCTGCATTAAACACATTCTGATCTCACACTGATGAGGCTCTGGAGTCAGGAGGTTTATATGTTTAAAGTTGAGTTTATTTATGCAGATTAGTAACAGTAATAATTGTGATAATTTTAAAATCGATCGTTAATTTTCCCGACGATCGATGAAGAAAATTTTATCGAATACCCGTCCCTAATTGCAGAGATGAACTCTCTTTCCACAGAAGCACAAGTTTAAAACATCTTAAAGCAAAACACGGGTTTGATTCAGCGGCAGCAACGATAAACAATGTTGTCAACAAAACCACCAGCGTTAGAAAAATGTCAATAACTTTTTGATCATAAATTGCATTTTTGTCAAAATATTTTGGTCTTTTTTTGAAGAATAATTAACTGGGATTAATCGTGATTAATCAAAATTCTAAAATGTGATTAATCTGATTTAAAAAATGAATCTTTGACAGCACTAATTAGAATTCACATTATAATTAGAACACCCCCTTCAGAATGGTTTTGGTGGATCTGGATTTCCCTCCTGTGGGCTCCACCTGCAGAGGGGTTCATAGGGGGTCAGGTGCAGCAAACTGCCCCCGTGACCCAGCTGGACTAAGTGGGAGAAGATGGATGGATGGGATCTGGATTGCCCTAAACTTTCAGTAATAAATGAAAGCAACAGTATGTAACGTTTTAGGGAAAAAGAGACTAAAATAAAGCATTTTTTTTTCTTTTTTTGGTTTATTTTATCGCTCTTACTTGGAGAAGGTCTGCATCTCCACAAAACTGGCTCTTATTTGGCCTTGGGGAGGGCTTCCTTCAGCTTGTTTCTATGGAAATGTTCTTTTGGCTTCAGTCTTGGCATAAAACTTTCTATTTCAGTGGACTCGTGCAGCGGGTGACATGTTAAATCCTTACTATATCTTTAAACATAAATAGTACCATAAAGAGCCAATAGTTTTAAACAGGGATTACTACAATATGACACAATAAAAGGAGCAATTCCCACTGGTTTTCTCAAATAAAGGTTGAAAACAAACCCCAGAAGAAAAAAAACAAAGACATAGTTAATAGCTGCTTTTTACTGTGACATTTCCACTGCGGTTGTGGATCAATGGTGGTGGTTTCACTGTATACACCTCACTCTGACCTCCGACCTCTGAGGCGTACAGTACCAGGACAGACAGGAAGACGTGCTTTTCAACGCCCCTGGGAACCGTTTTATTGGCACCGCTCACCTTTAACTTGAGCTGTATACGAATGCTGCGCTGTATTGTCGGCTCATTATAGCTCTCCCCAGGGACCGCGGTCATTTCTATAGGGTATTTATCGTGGTCTTACAGGGCTCGGGCGGATGACGAAACGACTCCATATTGTCTGGATGTCAGCTCGGGCCACACTTGAGTAATGAGGGAGAAATTTGTAATCAAAATAGCGTTAAAGCTTAAATCAGGGGTGTCAAACTCATTTTGGTCCGGGGGCCGTATGCAGCCTACTTTGATCCCAAAAGGGCCGGATCAGAAAACTCAGTTCTCTCTTCAAGTTATCGTATTTTTCTCCGTGTCTCGTAGTGGTGTTTAAGATTATATTCCTCGAGCAACGCCACTTGTTCCAAACACACTGAGCACAGATTTCCCATTCACCTCTGTCAACAAATAAGAATTAGACTATTTTTCTTGGGAAATCCTGAACTCAGCATCTGCTTTTCTCATTTTTTGACATTTTGCTGATGAGGGTCACGGTCGACAGTCAAAACGATCGTCCTTTAAGAGCGTTTGGAAAGAGGAAAGTCTTCATTTGTGCTGCTCTGGTGGGAGTCGCAACGTACAGAAACGCCGGAGACGCTGCTATGCTAAACGGTGCAGAAAATTAACAGAAAAATCTGAAAATTTTAAGTATTTTAATAGAAAAATCAGCCGAGGGCCAGATTAAAGGTCTTGGAGGGCCGGATCTGGCCCCCGGGCCGCATGTTTGACACATGTGGCTTAAAGGATCCACATTAAAGGCCATGCTATTTTCTGATCTTATGTCTTCAGCAAAAACACGCCTACAGTTGTGTTTTGTTTCATTCACACAAGGTTTAATACGCAAATCCTGCATCTTTAGAGTACTCTTAAACAGAAAAAAGTGATGCCATATGATAATACAGGAAGTGCTCCATTGTGCCTTTAAACTCCACACACCTTCGCTAGAACAATCCGGGTAATTTCAGCCTTGGAAATGTCAATCTCTACTGAACTAAAGACAAAAGGAAGTTGTTTACATGAAAAATACCTCTTCAGGGGATGTAGAAAGAGTAATAATGCAGAATTACTCAAGCATTTGTGAATAAAACAAAACACAACTCCATTTGGCATCCAGGCAAATAATTATTCATGGGTTTCAGCTTCCTGTCTAAAAGCGCCATTTTGAGGATTTTTGAAGATATATCGTATTTTCTGGACTATAAGTCGCTCTGGAGTATAAGCCAAAAATGCACAATGAAGACGAAAAGAACATGTATAAGTTGCACTGGACTATAAGTCGCATTTCTGGAGGAAATTTATTTGATCAAATCAGACGCCAAGAACAGACATTTCATCTAGAAAGGCGAGTAGAACAGAGAAGAACAGGCTGAACATGTGTCTGGTTTGTTCACGTCACATATGAACAGTTATTCAGATAAACTAGAGCAGAAACAACAGAACAGAATAAGTTTACCGAACTCTCCATCTCGCTCCAAATCACTAAATCCACTGAATTCTTCGTCCTCTGAGTAACTCCACCAACTCTAAATCCAGTTTTTTAGCCGCGATGAGCTTTTTTGTTTTCTTCATTGCAGTTCGAGTTTCCTCCACTTTTCTCCAGTCAAACACAAGTTTCTCTCACTCCAAACTTTCTTTCTGCTGCTCGATTATGGTTTTCTGCTGTATATTTCACTCCTGCATTACTGTTACTGTTTTGCCTGTCCTGTCCTTGTCTTACCTCATTGTGAAGCGTCTTTGTGTTACCGTGAAAAGCGTCATACAAAACCGATGTATGTTGCTATTATTATTACTTGAAGCACTATTTGCAGCTACAGAATATGACTGACAGTTTTATATCCATCCTTCCATCCATCCATCTTCTCCCGCTTAATCCGGCTGCCCAATCCTCACAGCAATGAACCCCTCTGTGAGTGGAGCCCACAGGAGGGTGGACGTCGTGGTGCTTGATGTTAGTTCAGGTGACACCGTGTCCACTCAGCCACGGTGCCGCCGACAGTTTTATATATGAAAAAATTATATATTTTAATATTTGTCGCCCCTGAATATAAGTGGCAGGAACCACCCAAACCAAGAAAAAAGTCTGAAAATTACAGTAATATATATATATAGTCTTTTATTGTAAATTGCAACTGCCACTGTGTTAATTTGATCTATCGCTTGAACCCTATCGATTTTTCACCACCCTGAACAAAGGAGTATTGTTTAATCCTATATTTATTGTTTAATCCTATATTTAAGTACTTCCAATCCAGATCCAGGGAAGTGCACTGGTATTTTTCACAGTGGTTGCAGTTGACAGAATTAGACTGTTTATTTTCATCCAAACAGTGGCCATTACTCTTCCTAAGCACCGACTTCTCCCAGCCTATTTCATCTGTTGTCTTCTCTTTATCATCTCATTTGTGGCTCAATTAAGTGCGAGGATTTGAGAGAACGCAGTGCATACGATGTACCAAATGTGCGAAAGAGACGAAGACGCCACATAAAATCTGCTCGTTCTGATCCATTATCCACAGTCTTTGACACATCTGGTGGACATTAATCAGCTCCCGGTTAGCTCATCGGCGAGCCTATGCAGAGCAGGGGAACAGCAGGTAAACTGAGGGGCAGGTGCGTCACTCTAAACACCACACAAATGCCTCCATCAGGGGCTCATTACAACTTAAACATGCTGTGGAACTTCCTCCGCACTTTGTTAGACATGCCCTCGCGGTTAAATTAGTTTGTGAAACCATGTGATGAGATTATAAAATGTGTTTTATGGGCTCTATAAAATAATTCGATTTAAGGCTGAATGAACAGAGGCCATGAATAATGCAACATAATAATGAAAATCTATAAAATGCATAAAAATCATTTTGGTATAAAGGGCCCATATTATGTTATGTTCTGATTTATGTGTCTTCATAATCAAAAACAGACCTGGAGTTGTGTTTTGTTGCGTTCACACGTGGTTAACACACAGATCCTGCATATTTAGGCTGAGTTCTTCTCTCAAGCAGAAAACTTTGTGATCTCATGTGGTCATAAGTAAGTGCTCCACTTTGTTTCAGTTTCAGTTTCAGTCTACGACACAAAAGGTAAAGGTACAGAAAAGCTGTTAACTTGAAAACTACCACAACATGACATCAACCAGACCTGCGTGAAGTCGCCCATCAAACTCAAACCTGCACAGAAACTATGTCCATCGTTTGTGCTGCAAAAAGTTTCGTTTGTGCGATTCTGGTTCTTAAGATTTTTGCAGTTTTATTTTCGGCCGATGACGTCGTCCAGAACCTCAGAATGTGAAACAGCCTCAAAACAGAAAGAAAATTATAGAAACGTTTGTATTTGTTTTGTGCTGTGACAGTTTCATTTGTGCGAGTTTATTTCTAAAATGATTAAATATTATTTCTGTGGTAGCCTCCTGTGGGCTCACCACCTGCAGAGGGGTTCATAGGGGGTCAGGTGCTGTGAGGATTGGGCAGCAAGATGCCCCCGCGACACAGCCGGATTAAGAGAGAGAAGATGGATGGATTTCTGTGGTAATTATAGGACGTCATTTCCGCTCAGCTGACAGTGACAAACTCCACAAAACTAGTGATGTAAACTCAGGCTGTGGAAAAGTCTGTGTTATTCTATAAAATATGAATCAAAAGCAAATGATTGACACAGACTTTTCCTCAGCCTCAGGTCGTTTCTCTTCACTAGTTTTGTGGAGTTTGTCGCCGTCAGCTGAGCGGAAATGACGTCCTATAATTACCACAGAAATCCATCCATCTTCTCTCTCTTAATCCGGCTGGGTCGCGGGGGCAGTTTGCTGCCCAATCCTCACAGCACCTGACCCGCCCTATGAACCCCTCTGCAGGTGGTGAGTCCACAGGAGGGTACCACAGAAATAATAATTAATAATTTTAGAAATAAACTCGCACAAATGAAACTGTCACAGCACAAAACAGCACAAACGAAATACAAAAGTTTTCTATAATTACAGAGCATTATTCATTCACTCAGACCCGGTGGTGCTACTGTTGTAGCCACAGTTGCCCTGGGGCAGACTGACGGAAGTGAGGTTCCAATCTGCACCATCGGCCCCTCCGACCAACACCAAAATGCTCAGAATATGCAGAATAAGTATGTAAATAATTACCAAAAGCAGAGCTCAGACTCCTTATAGAATAAAGAATTGCATGTGTAGTACAAGATATAACTAGTTTGCCATAATAGCTCCATTTTAAATCTATTCCAAGCTTCTGCACCCGCCTCCTAACACAATCACTCATTTAAATTAGAAACTCTCTGAGGTCTGTAAATACATGCTTTTTGTCTAATCCACCGAAATGTCCTGCTTCCACAATTTAAGCCTTTGACAAACACTCCTGACACTTTAAGACTCCCCAAAATCAATAGAAACAATCAATGTGGAGATGTGACAGAGTGAAAATTAGCCCGAGAGCTGAGCCAGGCGCTGGAGCACAGTAATTGGTCTGAGTGGAGAGTCACGGTGGAGCCTGGGCACAAGTCTCGTCTCTGTGGCTTTAAATTGGCAGCTGTCGTGTGACTTCAGGAACACCTCATTTCCACTGGTCCCTTTGGGTAAAATCTGGTCTGAACTCACAGCTCGGAGACGCATCGCTCTCAAAAACTCCCATTCCCCGAGGAGAGGGAGCCGGCATCTGCGCCTCGTCTAACTCCGACAGTGGAGTAATGATTCTTTGTTCAACAACGCTAATGGTTTTGTCAGGACTACGATGTAAACATGGCTCTAGGTGGGGCTGATCAATGTAAATGACGGCTAATTACACCAGATACAAGTCTCTGCATATATTTCGTTGCTATAGTTACAGATTAGAATTTAAAGGTGAACTACGTCACATTTCTGAATTAGGATTTGCCACCTGCTTGTCTCAGTGGTGAAGGTTGGCAGTTCGAATCCCTCTCTCGACATAAACATCACTGGTTGAGTAATTAGATCCACTGGCTCACAGGTTGGTGGTGCGATTCCAGCTCCCACAGATGATGCTATTGTTGTGTCCTTGGGCAAGACACTAACCCACCTCACCCCCGTATTTTTCGGACTATAAGTCGCAGGGTTTTTCAGGGTTTGGGTGGTTCCTGCGACTTATACTCAGGTGCAACTTATATATTACATTTTTCACACTGACCGACCATAAACTAAATATATTAATTATTAATTAAACATTGTATTTATATGACACCCAAAGCGCTTTACAGTTCATTATTCATTCACTCCAGACCTGGTGGTGGTGCTACTATTGTAGCCACAGCTGCCCTGGGGCAGACTGACGGAAGCGAGGCTCCAATCTGCACCATCGGCCCCTCCGACCACCTCCATCACTCACGCACACACCACTTTCACACGAGGCAATGTGGGTGAAGTGTCTTGCCTAAGGACACAACGAGTCTGGCGCCCCCCTGTGGCACCTGGAATTCCCAGTGTCTCCATCCAAGTCCTGACCAGGCCCTGCTGGCATAGGCATAAATATATGAATTGTATATGAATTAAAAATGAGAAAACAAATCATTATCCGGTTTTTCATTTTAGTTTTAGAGACAAATAATAAAGAAAAGTTGTTTTTTCATTTTTTATTTTTGGTTCTATATTGAAAAAACGAACGAACGAATGATACACGGATTCTTCTTTATTGGGTTGTTTTTATTACTATAACTTCTATAACTCGCCTTTCAAGATGAAATGTTGGTTCTTGGTCTCTGATTTTATAAAATAAATTTCTCCCCAAAAGTGAGACTAATACATGTTTTTTTCTTCTTCATTGTGCATTTTTTGGCTGGTGCAACTTATAGTCTGAAAAATATAGTAAACTGGTGAATGAATGGATTTAATGAACTGTAAGTGGAAAGGCGCTATATAAAAAAGTGCAAACATTTACCAATATTGCATTAAACTTGTCTATGTGTTCACTTACAGGTGTTTTTATAGCTCAAACATCTCGTGCCTCTCCACACGTCTGACTTGTAAAGGACCTGGCATCACCCCCTTGCTTCCATAAATAAGTTTAAGGCCATAACTGTGCGGGTAGAATCCCTCAGTCGTCCAGACAAAATCCATTTGTCCAGCTGAAATTCAATTTGTCAACTGGACAAACGTTTATTTAGATCAAAAAAACGTTCCGCAGCTCATCCAAGCTGCTTCTGTGGTGGAAAACTTTTACTTTGTTTTCTGTTGGGATCTATTTAAGCCAGAGAATGTATTTTATGGGTTTAGATACTGTAAACTAACAACTGCTAAAGTGTTTCTGGATTCCTGCCACATGTGATGGTGTAAATCTGCGGTTCCTGAGGGATTTACAGACAGGTCACTGCTCTGTCTTCATCCAGTATCGTCAGAACAATGAGCTGTTGCTTTGCTGAACCAGACGTTTAGTCTCTGTTTGGACGTTGTTCAGATACTGTAGTTTGTTCTACCTCATGTTGATGTTATGACGTTTGTCGACTGTAGAAGAACCTGTTTTGGTTTTACCAGGGTTCAGATCAGGGAGAGACGGACTTTGCGTGAGGGACAGAAGGTTTCGTTTTAATTTTCTCTGTAATTGTGGCACAGTCGCTTTAATAAATCCAGACTCTTTGATTTAAGACAACTCTTCTCCAGTTTTTATTCTCCTCAGATTGACCAGTCTGACCACAACACTTCTTCAGTTCTGGTCAGACGCTGGTGGACACGGCCTTATATCTTCCTCCCTTCAGCTCCCTTCAGGCAGAATTCCTCCTTTGTCGTGCCAAACTTTGGGACATTTCGGACAAAGAAACGACAACACATGGACACAAGATGGTGGCATCTCTAAAGCTACAAACTGCACCTTTATTAGCTAAATACAAATGTTAAATACAAAGCTTAACCAACACCAATGAAGCAAGTGGTACCAGCATAGACCCTGAATCTATATTGTTACTATGGAGGCTGAAAATACATAGACTCCTTGAAAATTTTAGCTTTTTAGTGCGGTAAAAGTGTGTTTCTAATGTGCACTTTCTACGAAGAGTAACATCACAAATGCCCTTTTTAATAATGGCGTGCGGGTGCTTTATTTGGATCCTCTCGGCGGCAGAGACAGGTGTGACAGTGAAACAGGTTGTTAGCAAAAGAGCACTCGTGTCTGTCAGATAGCGCTGCTCTAAATGAGGCTCTTACACACTGGGAGATATAAATGTGCGAGTTCTTTCTTCAGCTCCTCTTTTCTACTTGTAGAGACACGGCGGCTTTTTTAACAATGCAACTTCAAGGTTTTCCAGAGTGGAGACTGGTTTATGTGAGTTTGCTTCCCACAAGGCAGAAACACTGAAGTAAAAATAAACGTCAGTGGATTTGTTCTCAGAATTATCCTTGAACGAGAACACTATGATCAAACTACTGAATAATTGTGGTTTCCAAACTGTGGAACAACCACAAGAAATGCTAACTGTGCTTCTGCCTGTTTTATACTGTTTTACATCGAAGTTTTGGACTGGTCATCAACAGTCTCAAAGGGTAAAACTGTTGCTTTATGAAAACACAAACCCTAAACCTGGTACTTTAATGATGTGTCCTTGGGCAAGACACATAATCCGCTTACCTGTATGAATGTTTCATGTTTCTATGGTGAATTAATACCAGTCTTAATGTTATGCTGCACAGGTTTCTTGATTCAAGCGCCTTTATTTACCTAAGTTTGGGGCAACCACTAGTGTCTAGATGACGGGTGTCCAAACTTTTTTCATCAAGGGCCACAAATCTAAACACAGACGAAACAGAGGGTAATAGACTGATGCTCCATACAGTGAATAACTGAAATATTTGCATGTTTAACACGTTAGAATGAGCCATCAGTCCTTTATTCAAGCTAAGATCCTCAAAATCACACACTAAATATTAAACATTGGCTTTATTAAGGTAGATTTAAAAAAAAAAAAAAAAACTTGGATTAAAAAGTACTGCTCAATGTAATTTGGGCCAATTCACCTGGAAAAATCTGTCTGAGCCGGGCCATAGTTTGGCCCACGGGCCGTAGTTTGGACCTGCCTGGTCTAGATTAGGCCAATTACTCTTTATAATAGTCTTAAAGTGTATATGACAGAGTTTTGTGATTCTCGATGTTTTGCTTAATTTGGTACAATAAGACTTGACAAATCAAGAAGCAATTTGGCAAGAAAAATTGAAAAAATGTTGAAAATTACAAGAAGAAGAGAGTTCTTAAACACTGATATTACATTAAGGAGAATTCTGTCCAAACATTTGGCACAATCTACACACAGACACATTATTTTCTGATACTTTAAACATGATTTCAACAAAATAAAGGTGTTTTCTTATATTTGTCAGCTGATATCTGTTGTACATTAGAGGAGTTTTGCTGTACAGTATAGGAATTCCCTAGTGTGAGGTCACGATTTCTAAACTTAAAATAATCGCCAAACTGGGAAAATGAGTTTGGATGTTTTAGCACAAATCTTAAATATAATGATCTTAACTGTGAACTGTTTGAGTGAAATGAGCAGTAAAACCGATCACTGGCACTTTACAGTCGTGTGTCTCTTCTTGCAGGTGAACGGCCGTGACTTTTCCAAGGTTGACCATGAGGGGGCGGTGGTGGAGGCCCTCAGGAGAGACCCCATCGTGGTGCAGGTTTTGCGGCGCCCCCCGTCCCGCTCCTCGGTCCCCCTGTCCCGCTCGGGCTCCCCTCCGGACGTGTGCGTGGTGGACCGCTGCACGCAGACCGACATCACCTTCGAACACATCATGGCTCTGGCCAAACTGAGACCGGCCACCCCACCTGTGCCCGACATCTGCCCGTTCCTGCTGTCTGACAGGTGAGGGCAGAGGCGCTTTCAACCCGCAGGGCAATTTGCACTCATTATACACGTCTTTGATTCAAGGTTATCTCCTGGATTGCTTATTTTACCACTTTCTTTGCTACCACGACAAGGTTAGTATACCTGTCCCAAAGCTCTAAACTTAACCCTCGAAGACCTACGACATCGTACACGATACCGAGGAATATGTTTCTATAACCGCGCAGAACTTTCTAACGGTAAAAGACAGAAACTTCCTTTTCCCCTCTGAAAGTGCAGACATAGAGGTTTCCGTACATTTCTGCGGCTTTATCCTACGTCACACTCACGCTGTGTGATGACGTGAGCAAAACGAGTGTCCAATAGGAACTTTGTTTTCCCCAAACTCATGCGCTCCGTCCATTTTGATGGAGCCAAACTCTTTGCCAAAGAGTGAAGTGAGTCAAGATGGTCGACTCCTCTGACTGTGTGTGTTTATAACGAGGGAAAAAGTCGCTCTAAGTGGAGTTAATTCTCTCACACATGGAAAATGACACATCTTGGTGTGTGTAATTGTGCATCTCTTTCTATTTTTATTTAAAGGTTTATTTCAGTCCAAATGAACAAATCCAAATGTAATTTCCACCCTGGAAATGCAGAAGTGCTGTGGCTCTGGCCCTGGACCTGACAGGAGCTGTTTCCAGGACTGGACCAGGAAAGTCATGGAGCCACTGCACTTTTTTTGTTTTTAGGGCAATAAGGAGATTTTTAATTTACTTACAGACTTGAGATTTTGCATTTTTGTAGCTAAGGCCCTAAATTAAGCATTTTTATGTCCAAAAAGTTGTTTCTACATGTTTGCTGTGTGTTTTGTATAAAAGAGTGTGAATTTTATTTGTATTTTTTCATCTCTATTTCTGGTCCTGTAGCTTTTATCACAGCCTCATGACACAACTACAGCAGCAGATTGTGAAATAACAGGTTGGACTGAACAAAAGGAGGTAGAACACTTCATTAGGGGTAAAAGGGGCAGTTTTAAAAGCAAAATTAAGAAAAAAAATCCAGGCGAGGAGAAATGCCCTTAGGTCTTCAGGGGTTAAAGGTCCCCTGGGTAACTTATCTGCTGGAGGGTCCGTCACCCGCTTCGCTCCTTTGGGATGTGCCTAGAATGTGTTTTTTGGCCATAGACTTGGAAACTTGCCAGACAAATTACAGGTTAGATTTGTGGAGAGGCGACCCCCACCCCACAGTAAGAAAGGATGTTTTTAAAGATATTTGTGAACAGTAAATAACACCTGCAGTTGAATAAATTAGTTCAACACCAAACTGTGGACAAACCAAAGAATTAACAGCTCCACGGAGACAAAACACGCTGCAAACCGCCTCCAGAAAAGTTACACAATGCACTTAAACTCAAATATGTGTTCCTAAAACTAACCTTAACCTGAGGAAAGAGTGAAATTAAACACTGTCAGAAATAAACTTTGCAAGTGCCTGTAGTGTGGCATAATTGAGTGTATATAATAATGTATGTGTATATAATAAAAATAATAATACACTTTATTTATTAGGCAGCTTTCTGGACACCCAAAGTCGCCTTAGAACAATATAAACAAATTAAGTAAGATTAAAACATACCGTTAAAAGCCTATATATGTCTGTATTGCTGTGTTTCAGATAATATGACTGGTTTTGACACTGTTATGTGAATTTACCTTTTAATTATATCATGTAATCAGTGGTAAATCTGCTTTAATCACCATGTGGCCGTGTGACATCTAGAATCTGAAAACCAACAAAAGAGCCAAGACAATAGACCAGGGCAAAAAAATCGATTTAAAATAAAAATCGCGTCGGCAAGTCAAATCTTTTTCGGAAAATCGATATTCAAGAATTTTTTTATGCAGCTTCTACATTTTGCATTGGCCAAGACTTCCTGCAGTGCGTCTTTCTCACTTTCCCCCGAGAACGACACAGGCACAAACAAATCTGTCACAGAAAGAAACGCTCCTATAATCCACTCGAGTCGTGTCCTTTAGTCCGACTGAAGCTGAACCACATCAGCACAAAGAGCTGCTTTTTCCCACCGTTTACTGTTTATGCAAATGAGCCATGTGGTTTTCAGTTTCGCTTCTGTAAAACGTAAACAAATGTACCGAAGCTGCATTAAACACATTCTGATCTCCAACGGGCTGATGTGGCTCTGTAGTGGTGATGCTTTTGTGTTGTAAAATTGAGTTTATTTACGCAATAATTAGTAATAATTATAATAACGATGACAATTTTAATATAAAAACGTTAATGATTAATCAATAATTGACTGTTAATTCTCCCGACGATCAATTAATACAATTTGATCAGATGCCCCACTGTCCTGCTGTGCACCATGGGAAATGCTTCCAGTTTATTCAGTGGAGAAGAGACTTTTCACTACATGGGGAAAGTTCTGGATGCTGCTGTACGGTCGAATTGAATCGTTAATCGAGTTTTTATTTTAAAAAACCTCAAAGATCGCTCAGCTCTACCTAACAAGTTGTTATAGTTAATGGCCTATTCTAGAGAAAATTATAAGGCAAGATATATGCTAAACTGGTGTGGATTGGAATACAGTACAGGCTGATGAAATGACATTATTGATATAGTATTAGTACAAATTTGGTTAATAATTAAGTTAATAATCAAGAATTATGGCACTAATACTAAAACCGCCACTACAGACTTATTATATTCTCTAATCTTATGCTAAAGGAACCACCTGACAACTTGCTTAATTAAAACTGTAAAACTGCAGAGATAAAACTAATGCAATACAGTTTATGAGCTACTTTAGTTCACATAAAGGGCAAAGACGTTGTCATTTTAAAAGCTGAAAATGTACAGTAAATAAGAGTTAGTTGCTCGTTGTTCTCCCAATCCAAATTTAGTCAAGTTCTATCCATTTCTGTCTGGACCGGAGGCTTCCTCTGGGCTCGTGCGCTGGTTTCCTTCAGATTCCCGTTGTGCTGCGGCGTGTCCTCAGACGTCATTATGCAGTGCCAGAGTGGGGCGCTGTAATTGTCTGCGCGTTTTCTGCATCCATTTACTGTAATGGGGAGTTTTCGCTGGCCGATTAAAAACCAACGGTCTGATGGAGCCGGCGTCCTGGCGCTGGCTCCATTCTGCAGCTATTTATAGGCCTTTGTTAGCCAGCACACGGAGTCAATTAGTCTTACAAAGCCAACGGTTTAGAGATTAAAGAGAGACGCTTATAGCATGGGGGGATTTATCGAGGTAAAGCTGTGTACCGGAGCGCAGATATGTTTCAACTGAATTAATTAATGTTTATTCGGACAGAAATGCGCAGAAGATGCAAACTTATAACGTAACTACAAAGATACGATAGATAACAAAAAACAAATGCTTCTTAACTATAACAATAAACACAAATAAATGTCACGCAGATTTTACTAATGTCCTAAAGGGGTGGGAGGAAGTAAATACTTTTTTAACCCCTTTTTATACGCCTTTTATACGCCCCTTTTTATTATGATAAAACGGGACGTATTATGGTATGGCGCTGTCCGTCCGTCCGTCCGTCCGTCTATCCGTCTGTGGACACATTAAAGCTTTGTAGTGTCTTTAAGTTCTGTTGCTGCAATCTGATTGGTGGAATTCCGATTCTAGAATGTGATGATGTCATACTCATACTCCTACTGCAAGAGCCAGATTTCCCTATTGATTATCCGTCCGTCTGTCTGTCCGTCTGTCCGTCTGTCTGTGGACAATTTCTTGTCCACGCTCTAACTCCACAACCGTCTCACCTAGGAATGTCAAACTTCCAAACTGCACCAACAATTCATCTTTAACTAGGTTTGACAAATTCTAACTTAATTCTATATACAATAATTCAAAGTACGGGCGTATTTTGCCCCGCTGGCGGAGCTCTTTTTTCCACTGTCCCAATTTAACCAAGAGCAGATAAACTTCTCATTTCCTGTACATTATAAGCTAGAATTGCACAGTACAAGTGTTTCATTACAAAACAACTACAACAAATCTATACACACACACATACATATATATAAACATACATACACATATTGTCATGATTTTTATACAATCACAATCCAGTGACAGTATTTGTGACATTTAAACGCCAGTCTCCTACCAATTGAGATTAAATCAGACCACTGAGTCAGTTCTTTTTACGTGCCTTGCACGGAGAAGAGCTCGGCCGTGCGTGCAGCTCCCTAGGCTCGTTCACGCTGCTCTTCCAAAGCTCATCCGATTCCAGCACACCTTTATTCATTTCCAACAATCCATCATGTCAGTACAAAGGCAACCTGATCAACGTATACATAATCTCGTTAAGTTTACCACAGATAACATAGTGAAGTATATCATGACTTTGTTTTACATTGGATCAGATAAGTACAAATTTACGATCGGGACTGAGCTGGGCATGAAGCAAGAGGTCACAAGAGGTCACACATCTGGTTTTAGCAGAGATAGCGTTAACACAGGCTCTTTCATCCTCTGCAAATTTGAGATCACCTTTTAACTTAGATGTACATTTTTTAATAACCTCATCATTATAAGCATTTTATTCTAACACATATACATACCTATATTTACTGAGCATTCATCTCTTCAGCTCAGTATTTTCAAATAATCACTTTATTAACTGCACTTTTGAGCACGTGAATATTTGGACAAAGTTTCCGTTCTGTTTTCATGTTGTTCCATAATTTGACTCCACAAACGGAGACACAGAAACTCTTCCCAGTTGTTCGAACACGAGGCACTTTACAGTTAAAAAAAGCCTCTTAAATTACAGTCGCCTTCCCTTTCACCAAAAAGTTGTTGGATATTTTTTCGAAGGTGCTTTACTCTTAGTTTTATACATCGCCTGCGCAGTTTGGTGCAAAATCAACTCATTTAGTTTAAGTAATTTGTCGTGAATAAACGATGGATTAGTGCGGTCATGAAATTTGACATCGTAAATGGTTCTTATGGCTCTTTTTTGGAGTTTCATTAAAGGTTCTATTGCAGTTTTATAGTTATTGCCCCAAATTTCTGCACAATATGGAAATTGGGGAAGTTTTGTTGCAAAGTTAGCAGTGTTAAATATACATTCTAATTATTTTTTCTGTATTTTTCATCTTTAGCTGCCATTCGATCCACACAATGGAGCACGAGTTTTATGAATGTCCCGAGTACATCTCCAGTACACCAGCGGATGGAGACCGGACAGAAGAATACATATATGAGGTACGCAAGTGTTACGGTTTATTTATTTATTTAGTTTTACGTAAATTCTTGTCATCTTGGTTTAAGTTTAAATGAATAAGTATAAGAGGGTTCTGTTCTCCAAAAAAAACCCCATAAGGATCATTCATGGGGCGGGTTACAGGGACGAATTCATTATTTTTACAGTCAAAATGATTAAAACTGAAAGACATTATTGAGTTCCAGACGATACAAACTTTATTTAAGGCAAAACACAGACTGTGACCTGCAAATATTCCCAGGCCGTTCACAGAGGGAAGAGGGTTCTGATCTGAGAGGGAAATCTGATTATAAAGGGTGAAAAGAAGAAGGAGGTTTCTGTATTTCTGTTTGTGGAGGAAGATTGTGGAATAAGTGAAATGTGGAGCTCAAGGAAACGTCCACATTTAAAACAGTTTCAAAAAATGTTTAAAGAAATCACTTTGTCACATTATTCTAATGAAGAAGCTTCTTTTTGAGATACTTATTGTTATAGTTGGTGTGAAAGGATCTAATGTTTGTACAGGATAATTTAAATGTGCACGAGGACTTAGGGCTGTAAAGTCGCTCGGTTAAGTCCTAATGAAAGACGAACAGGAAGTGAAAAAGGACTAACTTTCTAAATTTGGAGAAGCGGTGGGATTTAATACATTTTTTTACTTCCTCCGACTCCTTTTCGGGCATGTAAACAAATCTGATCGTCCTTGTTTAAAGTTTCTTTCCTTTTGTTTCTTGTATTTGGAGTTTGCAGGTCTGTACTTATGATTTTGTGAACTATGCTCGAAATGAACCAGCCATAATAATAAAAAAGGGTAAAATTGGTATTATACTATTGTTTCACAGTGGCATTGCACATTGTGAGAAATACATTTGGTGCAACTGGCTTGAATGTCTCCTTATGAGATGCAAATATCCAAACCAGTGAATATCAGTGCTTAAAGATTATGCAAAATCGAAGTGGCGTTCGGTGTGATTCGTGCATGTTTGAGCGATCTTTAATATCACTTATTTTCAAGACTCCGTTTTGCGATCAACCCCAGTTTCTCACACTCTTTACACTCTGTACTAACAGGTTCTGCAGTGTGGCACAGTCTCTGTAGTTTGATCCATCAGAGGTGACAATAACTCCACAGCTCCTTGTTGTGATGATGTCTCTGTTGATATCATCTCCCGCCGGCACCAGAGTTTTCTAACGCAACACAATCGTCTTTATGGCTGCGTTCAGACTGCAAACTTAATGCACAATTCAGATTTTTTGGTGAAATCAGTTTTTTTTGGCGAGGTCGTTCACATTTCCAATTAAATGCGACTTGTCTGTGATCTCAAGTGTGAACTTTAATCGCCCCTGAAGTGTCCCGCACACTGGAGGACACGACGATGTCACGTGCAGCGTGTTCGGTGTTTACGGAAGAGACTTAAACACGGACGTTATTAGGGCCGACGATTCGATCGCGGAAAAAACGGACGGAAAACGCGGAATCGTCAGCGTGAAATGGAATTTATACATTTCTTTAATTTTTCCACAAAAAACGACCTGAATTCTTTTAAAATATTTATAAAAAAAGCCACATAAAACTGATAACCGATGTGTAGCAGACGTCTTTTTCCGGTTATTGTTGCACGTAGGCCTACAGACGGGTGCGGTGCGTGGACCGAGCTTCCTCCTGTGCGCCTCTAAACCAGGACTAACACCAGGACTAACACCAGGACTAACACCAGGACTAAAACCAGGACTAAAACCAGGACTAAACCAGGTCTGAATCTATAATCTGTAGGGGAATACATTTATTATCAAATGTGTCACAATGAAACGGAAATGAAACGGAATAAAAAATTTCTGAAACGGAAAATGTCCATTTTTGAAGCGGAAAATCATTGGCCCTACGTTAGCATTGAGCGTCCGGAGATTTTAAAGTTGCTGGAGGAAACACGTCCTCGGCCTGTTTCAGTGAGCAAATGCGTCGCCGTTGGGTTGTATTGACTCGCAACAGCAGCTTGTTACCATAGCCAAACTCTCGCTTGCTGATGACGTGTTAAGCAAATGTAAGTCAAATAAATGCGACTTGGCCGTTCAGACTGAAGTCGCATGGCAAAAGTTCGGATATGTGTCGGTTTTAGGAGCACAAATCCAAGTGGCCTGGGTCGCATTCGTGAAAATCAGATCTGTGTTTTCATTAAAAGATCAGATCCAGGTCGCACAGGGGCGAAAAAATCAGATTTGGGTCACTTGAGGCTGCGGTCTGAACGTGGCCTGAGCCTTCTCCCATTAGACCACATGTGTCAAACATGCGGCCCGGGGGCCAGATCCGGCCCTCCAAGACCTTTAATCTGGCCCTCGGCTGATTTTTCTATTAAAATACTTAAAATTTTCAGATTTTTCTGTTAATTTTCTGCACCGTTTAGCATAGCAGCGTCTCCGGTGTTTCTGTACATTGCGACTCCCACCAGAGCAGCACAAATGAAGACTTTCCTCTTTCCAAACGCTCTTAAAGGACGATCGTTTTGACTGTCGACCGTGACCCTCATCAGCAAAATGTCAAAAAATGAGAAAAGCAGATGCTGAGTTCAGGATTTCCCAAGAAAAATAGTCTAATTCTTATTTGTTGACAGAGGTGAATGGGAAATCTGTGCTCAGTGTGTTTGGAACAAGTGGCGTTGCTCGAGGAATATAATCTTAAACACCACTACGAGACACGGAGTAAAATACAATAACTTGAAGAGAGAACTGAGTTTTCTGATCCGGCCCTTTTGGGATCAAAGTAGGTTGCATACGGCCCCCGGACCAAAATGAGTTTGACACCCCTGCATTAGACCTACAATAGATGAAACAACTGTGGGGTATCAAACTTGATTCTTGCAAAGGAGTTAATTTATATGTTCATTCATCAATTATACGCTAAATACAGTACTGTGTTAGAAACCCAGACTACTGCACACTGAGTCTAATGTGAAACACTTGATCATTTGTGCGTTATGATATCAGTCTTTTGTGAGTCTATGCTGGACTGTAGATTCAGAACTCTGTGCCAAAGTGTTTGTGGGAGCTGGAAATGAGTTACGTACGTAGTTTCTCCTCGGCTTTTATAACAAGCTCATTGAAAAGGTCTAGTATCTTTATTATTAGTAACTCATAATGGGTTTAAGAACGGGTTTTATACTGAATTACGGTATCGAGAAGCGACGGTGGAAGTGGAAAATACAAGAGAAACACTTGTGAGTGATTGCACTAGTCTTTCCAAAGCGAGTGGGGCATGGCTCGGTGTATTTGGGCTTTGTTACATTTTTTTCCACTCTATTCAGAATCTCTCCTTCGGGATAATCCAAGGCCAGTTTGATAGATGGTCCTCAGGAGTCCTTCACCAACAATACTATTCCCCGTCTACACAAAACAAGAGAATTGGCTGCGCTCTGGTGAAAGTGGGCTGCACGTCTCTGTGTGTTGTTCCAGTGCACCGCAGAGACCCTGGGTTTAATAAAGACGAGCACTTTTGTAAAATACTATCAGAAGAACATACGACTCGGGAAGGGTTTTGTATTGAATCGTGGCCATTTTGCGCAGATACTTGAGCATATTTATACATTCATTGTGAGTTCAAGAACAATGGGCAACAAAAGAAGCATGTTTGTGGCCACTGACGCAATAACATTCTCAAGGAAATATATGAGAGGCTCAAGTGGATTTAGTTGTGAAGATAAAACAGCCTTTGAGGGCTTCTATACGAACACATCATTCGGTAAAATAACACATTCTGATCCATGTGATGTCGTTTCCTCATCACAAACAGACCTGGAGTCGTGTTTTGTTTCATTCACACATGTTTAACACACAAGCGCTGCATATTTACGCTGAGTTCTTCTCAACTGTTCCACCTTGTGATGTCATGTGGTCAAACAGGAAGTGCCCCACTGCGTTTTTAAACTCCATACTGTCATTTGGATGATTTCAGCTCTGGAACTGTCCTTCTCTACTGAACAAAAGGTTAGATTATAAAAGGAAATGACCCCTTCATGACATCAAAATGAGGAACCACTGACTGCATGAAAAAGTGGACTAAGTGAGTGTCTATTAGGGACGGGCATCCGATTAAATTCTCTTAATTGATCGTCGAGAAAATTAACGATCGATTTTCAATTAATCATTAACATTTTATATTAAAATTATCATAATTATTACTGTTACTAATCTGCATAAATAAACTTTAAACACATAAAGGTCCTGACTCCAGAGCCTCATCAGTGTGAGATCAGAATGTGTTTAATGCAGATTTAAACATTTGTTTACGTCTTACAGAAACTAAACTTAAAACCTCATGACTCATTTGCATAAACTGTAAGAGCTGAAAAAAGCAGCTCTTTCCTTGTGCTGCTGCTTCAGCTTCTGTGGGACTAAAGGACTCGACTCAGTGAATATGAGTGTTCTCTCTGTGACTCAGTGAATATGAGTGTTCTCTCTGTGACTCAGTGAATATGAGTGTTCTCTCCGTGACTCAGTGAATATGAGTGTTCTCTCTGTGACTCAGTGAATATGAGTGTTCTCTCCATGACTCAGTGAATATGAGTGTTCTCTCTGTGACTCAGTGAATATGAGTGTTCTCTCTGTGACTCCGTGAATATGAGTGTTCTCTCTGTGACTCAGTGAATATGAGTGTTCTCTCTGTGACAGAGGATGTTCTGCTGATGCTGAGTCTGTTCTGTGCGTATGTCGCGTTGCAGATGCTGCGTAAACATGTGAAACCGGGACACTCAAAAACCCGATCATACCCGGGACACTGATGTGCAGGGAAACGCACTCTGAGGAATATAGGGATCTCCAAGGTGCCAGAGCCGAGACGTGGGACTGTGAGGCTCCAGAGTTTGTGCTCAGACCTCGACTCCTCAGGCTACGTTACACAGACACCGACATTCAGTTTGGCCATTAAAATGAACCTGAGCCACCAAACTCTTAATGATCAATTATCGATTAATCGAATAAGTTAATAACATTTTAAGACCAAAACGACGAGGCTCATTGCAGCAGTTACAGAGGGAGGAGTGACAATAACAATATTCTAATGTAAGTCAATGGGAGCCGGAAGTGCCCACATCCAAACTTCCTATTTGGAACTTGGCAGCAGCACATTATTATGTCCATTTATACACAGTCTGTGTGGGGAGCAGAGCATTTAGAGCAGGCATGTCCAAACTATGGCCCGGGGGCCAAATGTGGCCCTCAGACCAATTGTTTTTGGCCCTCAGGCTTCCAGGTAAATTGGCCCATATTACCACAAGTAGTACTTTTTACTGCATATTTGTATTTTGTATTTGTATTTATTTATTTATGAAGGGACAATGCATATCAAAACAGGAATATATGGAAAAATCACATATATCTGTAAATACGCAGGATTATAGCCAAAGCTAATTTCCATCCTCAGTCCCTGCTGGTGTGAACCAGCCACACGACCCCCACAGTTCATAAAAACATTACAAAAAATATGCACAATTTACCACATACAAAGATATACTAATATTAGTCAATTCATCCACTCATTCAATCATAACCACACGCTGTACTCACCACAAAGCAGATGCAACCGCATTAACAACAAAGTTACAATATCTAATATAAGGTGCCAATCACTTCATTATCTCGACCTATTCATATAATTCACTTTCATTCATATCCACACGGCATCACACACTACCGATTATAATTTACCACATTAAAATTAAAGTGCTTCTCCGTTCACAGACCAATTCATGAGGTTTCATTTCACCTATCCAAATACTATCACACATACTTCATAGCAGAATTTACAATGCTAAAACTACAAAAGTGCACAAATCAGTTTGAGTCTAATGTGGACAGTTTTGGTTTTCCAACAGCCATGACTTGAGTTGTTGAGAGAAAGAGCCAAGTGTGGGCAGCTCTCGTATTATTGCCGGAATAGTGTTCCAGGTTTGAGAGGCTCGAAAAGAGAATACTGCTTGTCCAAAGGTGCTTTTTCTAGATGGGATTACACAGTCACCTCTGGAAGTTGCTCTTGTTGCTCTATTATGACTTTTTTTGACAAATTCCTGGAGTGAGGTGGGAGCCAGTCCATGTAGAATTTTGTAAACAAGGGTGCAGTCTGCGAGTTTGATCATATTGTCGCAGCTTAATATGTTGTATTTTTTCAGAATTAAACAATGATGGTGAGTCTTTGGTTTTCTATCAAGAATTTTTAATGCTTGTTTGTATGTGGTTTCAATAGGTTTCAAAGTCGTCTTGCATGCTGACGCCCAGCTCGTCATACAGTATGTCAAGTGTGGGACAATCATTGAATTAAAGTATAGATTAGCTGTTTCTGTTGTTAGGCTGTCTCTTATGTGCTTAAAATTAGACAAATTGAATTTCATTTTGTTAACAACTTTGTTGATATGTTGTTTAAAGTTGAGTTTGGAGTCAATGGTGACTCCAAGATACTTAAATTCGTTAACTGTTCGAATTATTGTTCCGTTAATCAATATTGGAGGATTATCTTCACTAATGATACTTTTAGAAAAAAACATGCTAACAGTTTTTGATACATTTAGGATCAGATGTGACCTTTGCATCCATTCAGAAACTTTACTCATAGCAGATGTTAATTCTTGAGCAGCTTGAGCTTTGTTTTTTGCATGTACATAGAGAACTGCGTCATCTGCATATAACTGACACTGCACATTCGGTGGACAGCTATCAGGAAAGTCATTTATATAAAGACAAAATAATAATGGTGATAAAGCTGAGCCTTGAGGTAGCCCTAACTGGTTTTCGCAAATCGAAGATGAAGCATTTGTTACTCTAACAAATTGTTTTCTTTGTGTGAGGTATGACTCCACCCAGTGCACAGTGTTTGGAGAGAGGTTGAAACAAGATAATTTTTCTAATAAGATTTGGCAATTGACTGTATCGAATGCTTTCTTGAGGTCGAGGAAAACTGCTCCCACAACGCCTCCTCTATCGATGTTCAGTTTTAATTTTTCCAAGAAGAAGCATACAGCTGTTTCTGTAGAATAATGCTTTCTGAATCCAAATTGTGTTTGGTGAAGATTGAAAGGACTGTTGTTTAGATGTCTTGTGAGTTGCCCTGCTACACACTTTTCCAGTATTTTAGATACTGCTGGCAAGATGCTTATGGGTCTGTAGTTACTGGTTTCTGTTGGGTCTCCAGATTTGAATATTGGTGAAATTGCAGATATCTTCCAAAAATCCGGAAATGTATTTGTATTTATCGATTCATTTATAATACAAGTAATGGGCAAGAGAAGTGATTGTTTATGATTTTTTATAAACATTGTGGTCAATCCAAAAGCATCTTTAGCTTTAGAATTTTTTAGGCCGCTGACTATCTTCTCAATTTGTGAAAGTGATACAGGACTAAGTTCAAAGGCTGGTTCATTAATAACAGCAGGCATTATGGCAAAACCAGATTCTGCAGGAACTGATGTCTGCTGTGTCAAGTTTTTAACAGAATCTATGAAATATGTATTGAAGGCGTTAGCCATTTTTAACGGATCATTAGACAATTCATTGTTAACTTTTATTTCTCTAATGTTATTTGAAGGGAAGTGTCCAGTCAATTTTCTAATGTGTGTCCACACCTCTTTAATAATTTTTGAGATCTACCTTGATCAAGCAAATGTAGTGTGTCCTTCTGAGGGTCTAAGCCTGAACAAAGGTCTGGAGGATCGTTCAAACCTGTTATAAATGCTTAGATTTGAATTACTCACTGTTTTGATCATCAGTCTATGACCCCCGATCGGCCCTCACACTGATCTGTGTTTTAATATGTGGCCCTAGATGAAAAAAGTTTGGGCACCCCTGATTTAGAGCTATGGCCATGAAAAACAGACTAAACTAAAGGGTCACTCAGTCACGTGAGACTGAAACAAAACACAACTTCAAGGAATGCTTCACTAGCAAGGACCACGCCAACAACACGTGTGCGAAGCGAAAATAGTTTATTATCTGGAGACGAGGCGGGTCAGCTGGGGTGAGACTCAGGGTGGGGGTTCAGTCTCAATGTTCACATGGCCCAGCAGGACGGGACCCCCCTCGTAGGCGTCTTATGTCTGAAGTGAACAGATCGGGAGGTCGAGTTATTCTGGATGAACTGGGTTTCCGGGATAAGCTGCTACAAAAAGGATTCTGGGAAATTGAGGTATGGTAGAAGTGAGCTGTGATAAGTTAATCATATTAACTACGTTTATTATTACAACATGGCTTAAAGCTCACAAAAATACATTTTGTGTAATCTAGAACTTTTAAGACAAAAGCCAGTTGGCAATGGTAATTTAAATGAGTATAATGCAATAACATGAAATATCTTATCTATGAGTTTCAGAGTGATAAAACATTAACACTGTTAGTATAGCTGTTAATAAAAAATATATAGATATTAGAATAGATATTGTTTGTTTGAGTGTGTTCAAAAAATAAATCAAAACCCAGCAGTGGTGTTTCAGTATAAAAGAAATAAGATATTCACAAACCGGCAAAAGTGATTAGCAAAAAGCTCGTGGACTGGATTTCTCTGTCCAAAGACATACATAAATAATATAGATAATAAGATAAAAGATAAATAATAAATCCAGTTCAGCAGTGGACCATGTGCTATAACAACATTCTATAGGCCAATAATATTGAATATAGATCAGTGCAGCTAAAACTGTCATATAGCGAGATCAAGGTATGATAATAGAATTTACTTTTTAAACTTTTAACATTTAAACATTAAGTCCTAATGAAAGACTCACAGGAACTGAAAAAAGACTATTTCTAATTTTGGAGAAGGGGTGAGATTTAATAAGTTTTTTACTTCTTCCCACTCCTTTTTGGGCTGCATGTACCGTATTTTTCAGACTATAAGTCGCACTTTTTTTCAGGGTGGTTCCTGCGACTTATACTCGGGTGCGACTTATATATTACATTTTTCACACTGAGCCCATAGACCAAATATATGAATCATATATATGAATCAAAAGTGAACAAGCAAATCATTATCCGTTTTTTCATTTTGGTTTTAGAGACAAATAATAAAGAAAAGAGTTGTTTTTTCATTTTCTTATTTTTGGTTCTATATTGAAAAACGAACAAACAAATGATACACGGATTCTTCTCTATTGGCTTGTTTTTATTACTATAACTTCTGTAACTCGCCTCTTTCAAGATGAAATTGAGTTTTTTGGTGCAACTCCAAAAAGTGCGACTTATACATGTTTTTTTCTTCTTCATTGTGCATTTTTTGGCTTATACTCCGGTAAATACGGTAAACAAATTTGATCGTCCTTGTTTAAATTTTCTTTCTTTTTGTTTCTTGTACATATGATTTTGTGTATATGCTCGAAATAAACCATAAACCAAACATTCTTATGAAAATACCATGTAATCAATAGGGAAATCTGGTTGCTGCACGTGTAAACTGACTGTAAACTTGTCAAAAGACTCTCTAACCGCTCTAACGTACGCACTAAAATATGCTATTAACGTTCTCAAGGCTTCCAGATATTTGCGTACGCCAAGATCCA
Source organism: Odontamblyopus lacepedii (assembly GCA_034769755.1). Classification (NCBI taxonomy): domain Eukaryota; kingdom Metazoa; phylum Chordata; class Actinopteri; order Gobiiformes; family Gobiidae; genus Odontamblyopus; species Odontamblyopus lacepedii. Next base: position 50,220,333 of record CM068344.1, read on the forward strand.
CAAACACATGTCGCTCCTTATTTTTCTGTGTGTATCTTGACACGTCCGGGTGAGGCGGTGGACCTCGGGGTCGCTCTCGGTGACAGTAATGGACAGCGTAAGCTACAGCGGGCGATCTCCTGTGGTTTAATAGGCACTTCCTGGTTCACTGGGCTGCGTTGTGAGTCATTAGGATGCCTCTGTTGCCAGCTGTGGTCCGCTGAACTAAACCGGCCTAAAATGAAAAAAGTCCCCGGCGTATCACAGAGGTGGATGTGTGCCGTGTATGAGCAGTAATAACAGAACTGTATGAGAACAAAGTCATGGTCCCTACCCCCACCTGCCAGGCCTGCACCCTTACCCCTGCCTATCCGAGTGGAACATCAACGCTTTTCCTCAAGGATAAAACGGAATAAGCCTGCTATTCCCGGGAACATTAATTTTGACTGACAGGATCTGCGCTCACTACAGAAAAGCAGAGTTAAACTCACTTGAATTAAGCAGATTCATCTTAAAAGATCAATTTTAAGAATTTTTTACTTAATAAGATGAGATTTTTTTACTTGTTTCAAGATATTCCATCCTGATTTATCTTATCTCGATATTACAACTTATTCTAAGCACTTTTTATATTAACTCAGTCCAGGTTAAGCCTCTTTAACTTCCTTCTCAAACCAATAAGGGGAAAAATCTTGCCATAAATACTTGAAACTCGTGTTTTCTGCTTAGAACAAGATTCATATTTCATCTTGTTTTAAGAAAACTTGGTTAGTGAAAAGTTCTTACTGCACTGGCAGATAATTTCACTTAAAATCGGGCATTTTTACCTCAAAATTGGTATTTTTTCCTTATTTTTGATAGGGCTTTTTTGCAGTGCTCGTATTATAACCGCTGTGTCAAATCTGTCACAAATATCACAGCCGCAAATCACAGAAAGGACTTTAAAGGTAAATGTTGTCAAATGTTTTCAGTTGGATTGATTGACACGTCTTTTATGAATTGACAAGAGAGTGAAATGGATCGATAATAATGATCAGCTGGAAGATTGTACAGATATAGATTTTTTCTTTCAACACAACATGAAACTTCTATGTGAAACTTTAACAATAAAACTGACAGATCTTCTCACCTTGTCATTTTGTGTTGAAGACGCCGGGTTAAATTGTAGTCTTCAAATTGGAGATTGACTGGCGACAATTCATACTCACAATGTTTTATTGACCATTCACCCACAGAAACATTTTATTTTAAATGTAATTGACGTTGCCATGGAAAAGTGATCTGTTTTTCCAATATTTCTGCTCCTGTATTGCAACTCCAGTCCCACGTGTCTTCAGTGGCTTTTCAGCTATAATAACGGCAGAGCACAGCACAGCTTTTCGGTGCCGGTGAAGCTTTTCCGTGCAGTCGTTACCACCTGGAAGTGGGTGGAGCAGCGGGGTCGACACTGCGTCATTTTTAGGCGACATTGTTAGTGCCACACCACAGTCTTCACAATCTGCTTTGTTGTTTATTCTCTGTTGTCGTGTTTTTTCCACACGGCAGATGATTAAATAAAGATACTGGAGCTTTGTTGTGCGTATGACGACATTTCCTCCAACCAATCAGTGAACAGCGGTGTGTTCACGGCACGTCGTCATATCGGCTCAGCACAGTTAGAACCACTGAAACAGGTACGGAAAATCGTAACAGCTCCAGGTCCAACCATGTCCCGTATCTCTGAGTGTCTGAGTGAGTGTGACGTCTCCACAGCGTCGCTCAAATGAGGCTCCTGTTGCCACGGTTACAGGAGTGAATCTGGAGCCAGGTCCATATTTGGAAATCCTCCCGCGAGTATCATAGCAACACAAGAGCCAATCAGTGAGGAGGTTAAATGTGGCGCCTCCTCCTGGCAGAGCTGATGCATCATATATACGGACTATGGATGTGATACTCTGCACCTGCAGGACACTGGATTTACCTGATTCTGCACAAGAAGAAGAAACTTTGAGCTTTTAGCAGCAAACTTTAAATAGTTTAAGTCACTGATTTATGTTGTTTGTTCTGTTACGCATTTAACAACAATAGAGTCACAATTTAACCAAATTCACTTTACTTTCTGCTCGTTAAATTCTGCTCGTTCAGATTCTAGTCACATTAGATATTGTGACTGTTTGAGATATTTTGTCATTTTATTTAAAAATAGTCGATCAGGGCAGTAAAGTGGGAAGGGAACTTACTTAGCAACGAAACGAGCTGTCAATCAAACCTGTTGCTAACACTAGGGGGAGGGACCTCGGGGAATGAAGGCGTCTGATTGGTCCGTTATTTATGTTCAGATCTTGATTTAGGAACAAAACAGAGAAATGAAAAGTTCAGGATCCTGTGTGGCGGCTTCAGACGAACAGTTTAAGTCCAGAATGACGAGGCTCAGAGCAGCAGGTACAGACAGAGGGACGAGAAGATCCTAATGTGAGGCACTGTACTGTACATCATATTAATGGAAGGCAAGGTGCATTTGAGAGAACCAAAAAAATACAGTTACAAAATACAGATGGCATCACAATGATCTATTGGCCAATAATATTTAATATAGATGGCGTCCGCTAAAAATAATATTGTTAAAATGGTGTTTTTGTTGTAATACGGTGAGTTCCTGTCTAATCCATAATGTAAATCAGGGGTGTCAAACTCATTTTGGTCCGGGGGCCGTATGCAACCTACTTTGATCCCAAAAGGGCCGGATCAGAAAACTCAGTTCTCTCTTCAAGTTATTGTATTTTTCTCCGTGTCTCGTAGTGGTGTTTAAGATTATATTCCTCGAGCAACGCCACTTGTTCCAAACACACTGAGCACAGATTTCCCATTCACCTCTGTCAACAAATAAGAATTAGACTATTTTTCTTGGGAAATCCTGAACTCAGCATCTGCTTTTCTCATTTTTTGACATTTTGCTGATGAGGGTCACGGTCGACAGTCAAAACGATTGTCCTTTAAGAGCGTTTGGAAAGAGGAAAGTCTTCATTTGTGCTGCTCTGGTGGGAGTCGCAACGTACAGAAACACCGGAGACGCTGCTATGCTAAACGGTGCAGAAAATTTACAGAAAAATCTGAAAATTTTAAGTATTTTAATAGAAAAATCAGCCGAGGGCCAGATTAAAGGTCTTGGAGGGCCGGATCTGGCCCCCGGGCCGCATGTTTGACACATGTGATGTAAATGATGAGGTTTAATATCTGAGCATTTACCTTTTGGACATTTTATGGCAAAGCACAATGTTATAAATACTAAAATATAAATACAGGCTGTGAATGTGTTCGCTAAATTTCTCTCCTTGTTTCCCACCTGTTTAATGTATTTACCAGCTTTACCTTTAATGGCCATAATCTTATTTCCTTCGTTGCAGCAGGTTTCCGTGACATTCACAGAACAAAGCCCGACTCCTGTTCCTTACGAGGCTTTTTTCCCTTCGTGTTCCCATTTGTGTGAGAAATGTTAAACAGCCCACACCGAACGCACAGCGGCCGCCCATTCCCAGGACTATTTGTGCGAAAAAACTGACAGCTGAAAGGGCCTCATCACGGCCAATGTGGAGACAATGAGCCAGCGAACATTAGCTTTAGCATCAATTTGTTTTGGAACCTACCTCATTACAGTGCGAGCAACAGATGTTCAATGTTCAATGAAAGGCGGAACAGCTCCCATTTTCGGTACACTCTCGTACAGTGTGCGCTTAAATCGGTCGGCATACTCTAAATAATGAGACCGCTTTGTCGTAATGCATAGTAAAATCTATTAAAGGATTTTGACACGGTCCTATTGGTATATCATTTAACGCCCACTGTGCCAAATTATGACCCAATTATAAGTAAATGGAGGCTCTCTACAGCGGCGCCGCATCTGGAGATCATTAGGATTCACATTATCATCAGACAGAGCCAAAAGGAAGCTGCACCTCCAAACAATCAGGACATTAACGTGGAGGAAGAGCTTAAAGATGCACTGCGGAACTTTACCGGTGGTAGTCCGGGCACCTGCTTGGACATGACAAGGAGGTGTCATTGTTTTGCCTGAACATTTTTAAGCATATCCAGCTGGAGAAGTGTTTCTGTGGTTTAAAAATACGGTAATTTCTTCTGTGAATCGGGGCGACTCTCCACAGATCTGAACTGTAATGTGGCATAGTGCTGTCACCTGCATGTTTACCTTGTTTAAGCCACACTGTGTAACATTCCAGACAAAGCAAACACATTTCCATAGAGACATCAGGTGACGTGTGATTTTTGTGATTCTCAGTTCCCACTCTTCCACCAGGACAGTTCTGGTGCTGGTTCGGAGCCAAATCTTGCACCAGTTCTTTCTTTTTCCACACAAATAAACCTGGAACTGGCCCCGAAGAACCGGCTCCAACTCAGAACCAACTAAAGGCTCCAGAAACAAGAACCGGTGCCGTAGACGCTCGGTGTGCGGTTATAGTGACGCACGTCCAGAAGAGTCGTGCTAATGGTGACGTCTTTGCGTTTGAATTCAGACGCCTCGACACACGTCCTGGACGCCGTGTTTTCCCGGCCGAGAGACTTTAGTTTATTTATTACGTAAACACATCAGCGGAGCGGCACCGCGTAGCTCCAGGCCCATGGTTCTGCCGCCCGCCGAGCTCCAGCAGATACAATAACTTTTTTTACAGGAGCACATCCTTTGCCCAGAGCAGTGATGAAGAGCTGTATGTTTCAGCTTTGGATTGAGAAGAACGTTTGTAAAATGAACATCAGCAGAACAGATCTGCAGATCGTCCTCCACTGTTGTTATCACACAGCTGTTGCTCGGACAGGAGCTCGTGCAGGGACGTGGTGACGTTCTTCTCTGGCTCTCGGTGGTGGAAAAACAAACCGGTTCTTAGATAATCAGCAGGAAGCACCAGCCCCGAACCGGCACCTGGTTCTTTGCGGTGGAAAAGAGGTGTAATTACTTCATTTGGTGGGATAATAGATAAGATAAGATATCCTTTATTTGTCCCACAATGGGGAAATTTCAGTGTTGCAACGCACAGTAAAGAGAACAGCAAGAAACAGTAGCAGCAATAGAAGCACAGTTAAGTTAAAAATAGACAAACACTATAAAGATCTACAAAGATAAGGATTATAAAACTATGTATCATATAAATTGCTATCTTAAGACAATATATACAATACATTTCTATCTTACATAATAACTATTGTAAATAACAGTTTTACGCAAATCAAGAAGCAATTTCTGAAGATAAGTTGAACATTTTCGTTGTAAATTACAGGAAGCGTAAACACGCTGATGGCATCAAATTTTTCATCCAAAAATTTTGCACAATTTACACGTAAGAAACATCATTTTTCTGGTACTTTAAACATGAATTCACCAAAATAAAGGTGTTTTTTTAAATATATATTTAGATTTGTCAGATAATATTTTAAGTTATTCTAAGTTAGTTATGATGTCAGGATTTCCAACCAAGACGTAAAATTTTAAACTAATTTTAAAAACAAATTTGAATGTTTTGCAAAAATCTTAAATATAACAATCTAAAAGGTGTAACTTTTTGGTTGGGGGTCCGTCAGTTGCTTGTTTTTATGGATATGTCAATGCTCTGCCTGGAATGTTCCACCGTTTGACATTAAACAGCTCTTCTTCACATGTATTACATTTTAAAAAGTGGATTTATAGTTCAAAAATCCCTAGAAAAACAGGCCTTCTGACAGTGATCCGTCCGTAACTTGGTCTGGTTACGTTTACTTGAGGATAGAACGATTTAATCCTAAACTGTGAAACATTCCAGACAAAACCGTAACATCTCCCTGCAGAAAAGCATTCGACCGACCACCAGGAAAGTTACACAATGCAGCTTTAATAGTAAAATGAGTAGTCTGAGCATGTCACGGGCACTTTAATCCACTATGCACGATGCAAAAACCTGGTAACCGAGATTAACAAAATAATATTATGGCCCAGAGCTTTGAAGGTCAGGGTTGTCTGCGCGTGGGGTTGAAATGCCATAGAAATTAATTAGTTCCCCTGTCACTCTCGACTATCAGGTTTACCCCATGGAAAGGCGGGTTGAGGCGGGTTGGGCCGGGTCCCCCCCATCCCCCTGCCCCCCTTTCCTCACAACTTCACAGCAACGAAATGAATTTAACTGCATGGGGTTAATAAGGATTAGCACACAGTAGAGTTATCTTAGTGTGATTACATTAGTGCACAGCGGAGATGAAAAGGAAGCGGTGGCGGTGGTGGTGGTGGGATCAGGGTAAATTTGAAGGCGTTTCCTACGGGAGGGGGTGTTGTAGGAAAAGGTTGGGTTCACGTGACATAGTTTAAACCTTTTGGAGAATATTCCTGTTATAACAACTGTGCGAGGAACACAAACTGAATCATAATCATAATCATAATCAGAATAGCCTTTATTGTCATTGTAACAAAAGATACAACGAAATTGAGTGGCATCTCCCTTTTTGTTTAAAAGAAAACACAAACAAAAAATAAATACAGACAAACACAAAAATAAATACAAACACAAAATAAATACAAGATTAAAAAAAGATTTAAAGGAGGTAGATATATGACAATTATTGCACATGATTTGGAAAGTGACCAGTGGTGTAAAGTGCAGATTTAGTGAATTGTCAGAGTGAGTTTGAATACTGTAAATTGAGTGCTGTGACAGCTCTAGGATAGAAACTGTCCCTGAATCTGTTAGTCCGTGAGCGGAGTGACCTGTAGCGCCTGCCAGAGGGCAACAGGGCACCTGCCAGAGGGCAACAGGGCAAGAAGGTGATGGCCGGGGTGAGAAGTGTCCTTGACAATGTTCAGAGCTCTCCTGAGGCAGCTGGAGTTGTATAAGTCCAGAAGAGAGGGCAGAGGGCAGCCGATAATCTTCTCTGCTGTCCTTACTACCCTGTGAAACCTCTTCTTCTCTGCCTCAGTGCAGCTGGAGTACCACACCGTGATGGCATAGGTCAGCAGACTCTCTATGCTGGAGCGGTAGATGGTCACCAGCAGCTGGGTGTTCAGGTTCTCCCTCCTGAGAACCCTCAGGAAATGAAGCCGCTGCTGGGCTTTCTTTACCACTGCCGCAGTGTTCACAGACCAAGAGAGGTCTGCTGCGATGTGGACTCCAAGATACCTGAAGGACTCCACCCTCTCCACACATTCGCCATTGATGAACAGGGGTGCAGGGGCAGGGGAAGTGGTTCACAGTTACAAATATCTTGGTTTTGTAATTGACGGGAGACTTACTTTTAAAGAACGTGTGTCGTCGGTGCGCAAACTGAAGGTAAAACTTGGATTTTATTTTAGAAACAAATCCTGTTTTACACTATCAGCTCGAAAACGTTTTGTCGCTGCAACATTTTTACCTCTGACTGATTACGGGGACGTTATTTCTATGTCAGCTTCATCCTCTTGTTTCCACTGGTGCTGCTGGTTTATAAAACTCTCTTAGGTTTGGTGCTGCTCTGTTTGTCTCTTCTCCAAAGAAGCACCGGCCACTACAGTCTGTGTTAATGTTTCTCACTGTTGTGTCCCTCATGCACTGAGATGGGGAAGAGGCGTTTGGTTTTTCTGCTCCTTCCTCGTGGAAACTCTCCAGACACAAACTAAACGGCCTGATCTACTTTCTTTTAATACCTTTCCATCTTTTTTACTACTAAGGCAGAGGGATTCAATTACTCAGTGCTTACACTACAAAAAAGGATTTTCTAGCACAGTTAAACTGACTTGAATTAAGCAGATTCACCTTAAAAGACCAATTTTAAGATTTTTTTACTTAATAAAATGAGATATTTTTGACTTGTTTCAAGATATTCCTCCTGATTTATCTTATCTCGATATTACAACTTATTCTAAGCACTTTTTATATTAACTCAGTCCAGGTTAAGCCTCTTTAACTTCCTTCTCAAACCAATAAGGTGAAAAATCTGTCCATAAATACTTGAAACTCGTGTTTTCTGCTTAGAACAAGATTCATATTTCGTCTTGTTTTAAGAAAACTTGGTAAGTGAACATTTCTTACTGCACTGGCAGAAAATTTCACTTAAAATAGGGCATTTTTACCTCAAAATTGGTATTTTTTTCTTATTTTTGATAGGCCTTTTTTGCAATTTATGCTTTTAATGTGAACTGAATGTGAATTTATGGCCGTTGCTGTTAATCTGTGCACTTTATAACATTTGGCATTTATGAAATATTGTTGCATTTTAGGCCTGTTTTAGATTTAAATGATTTGTTCAAACTGAATTTTTTTGTAAAGTATTTTTAGTCTTGTAATACTCTGCTGACCTCTCGATCTCAGTGGGTGTTTCCTGGTTAAATAAAGTTTAAATACATAAAAATAAATAAATAAAAGTGGCGCAGAGGAGCTGGTGAGGATTCTATGGAGGAATTTGCCTTTTTAATAGTCAGTATGAGGATTGTTTGACCTGGTTTACGGTTAATATCGCCGCAATTACTGAGTCTATCCGCATGAGACCAAAACTGGCACCAAGATCAATGTCTGGTGCCACAAAACGCTCCAAAAATATGTGGTATTAGACAGTTACAAAGAACGGCTGTTGGCAGATGAAACTAGAGCATCAGACACAAGATTAAAAATGGTTTAACTCAAACACTAACAAAAATAATAAGGTTCAACATAGTGTTTCTATGGATATGTCACTGTTAGTATGACGTAAAACAGCTCTGACTTACAATTATTCAATTACAGGAGCTTTTACTGCACAGAAATGCCTTGAAAAACAGGCATTCTGACTCTGAGCGGGGTCGCCTCTCCACAGATCCGACCTGTAACTTGGTCTGGTTTGGTCTGCATGAATATAAAAAGGTTTAACTGTGAAATATTCGAGACAAAGCAATAACAGCTCCATGGAGAAAAGCATTTAAAGTTGGCAGAAAAGTTACACAACGCACCTTTAAAAAGACCAAAAATATTATTCAAGGATTTTTTATTTATTTTTATTTTTTTCTTCATATTTACAGATCCAGAAGCGTCCCCCAAGTATCGTTTTTATTCAAACACAGTGAATTCCCCACAGTTATATTGGCTCTCTTCATTTCTCGGACCAATTGTTTTTATTGCTGCCATAATAACAGCAGCTTTAGCCTGGATAAGACCAAAAGAGTTGGGCTTTCATCACCATTTTTACACGTTTTTTTGCTCGTTACTTACAGAGCGCAAACATTGTCATAACAGGAGCTGAATTCGCTTGAAAACTAAACTAAATGGAGACATGTTTTTGCCTGTGTTGACCAGGAGGTGGAGCTGTGCCGACAGAACAGTCTGGAGAAACTGGGGCTGACGTTGTGCTACCGGACCGACGACGAAGAGGACATGGCCATTTACGTGAGCCAGGTATGAGCGGGTGTATGTCACCATGTGTGGGCTAAAATCTGTTTACACGCTCTTCATGGGGACAAAACCTTTTTATTAGAGCAACATCATCACTTCAAGTTATTTAGTTAAATAGGTTAACCCTCGAAGACCTACGATACAGAGGAATATGTTTTCTATAACCGCAGAACTTTCTAACGGTAAAAGACAGAAACTTCCTTTTCCCCTCTGAAAGTGCAGACATAGAGGTTTCCGTACATTTCTGCGGCTTTATCCTACGTCACACTCACGCTGTGTGATGACGTGAGCAAAACGAGTGTCCAATAGGAACTTTGTTTTCCCCAAACTCATGCGCTCCGTCCATTTTGATCGAGCCAAACTTTGCCAAAGAGTGAAGTGAGTCAAGATGGTCGACTCCTCTGACTGTGTGTGTTTATAACGAGGGAAAAAGTCGCTCTAAGTGGAGTTAATTCTCACACACATGGAAAATGACACATCTTGGTGTGTGTAATTGTGCATCTCTTTCTATTTTTATTTAAAGGTTTATTTCAGTCCAAATGAACAAATCCAAATGTAATTTCCACCCTGGAAATGCAGAAGTGCTGTGGCTCTGGCCCTGGACCTGACAGGAGCTGTTTCCAGGACTGGACCAGGAAAGTCATGGAGCCACTGCACTTTTTTTGTTTTTAGGGCAATAAGGAGATTTTTAATTTACTTACAGACTTGAGATTTTGCATTTTTGTAGCTAAGGCCCTAAATTAAGCATTTTTTATGTCCATAAAGTTGTTTCTACATGTTTGCTGTGTGTTTTGTATAAAAGAGTGAGATTTTTTTTCATCTCTATTTCTGGTCCTGTAGCTTTTATCACAGCCTCATGACACAACTACAGCAGCAGATTGTGAAATAACAGGTTGGACTGAACAAAAGGAGGTAGAACACTTCATTAGGGGTAAAAGGGGCAGTTTTAAAAGCAAAATTAAGGAAAAAAATCCAGGCGAGGAGAAATGTACTAAAATTGCCCTCAGGTCTTCAGGGGTTAACTCCAAAATGATAGGTCTAAATGACTTGAAGGAAGGTTTATGGTAAATACTGCGTCAGTCTGAGGTTGAAGCCCAGTCATGTGCGTCAGTAGCTTATTAAAAGATAAAATAAAATCCTATTTGAATATCATTTTTGCAAACAGACGAAGCAAGAAAGAAAACATTTCTTCATTCAAAACAAATTTATCAGGCCAAAAATGAAGTCGAGTCTGAAATGCGATCGCGTCCCTCCTCTAACATGTTTTAATTGAAGCCTTTAATTAGCTCTGAGCAGCCACCATTGCTTTCACCATATGGCAAATGACACTTTCTCGCCGTACGGTATCAGGCCTGAATACCGAACACTCAAAACGGAGCAGGAAGAGGCACTTTACACATTCGATTTGACTTGGAACGAACAGTCTCTCGTGTGAAGCCGCTAATGAGGAACAATGACAGAGATGTTCAGGGCGCTTCCTGGTGTCAGAACGGTTTACTCCAGGTGGAAGTTCTGACGCATTACAGGGAAATGTGAATGGGGCTTTTTACTATAGGCAGTTACTGAAAATTGGGAGAGTTTCACATCCTTTATGCTGCTTTTATGTTTAAAAAGGTTCCCTACATGAAAATATAACATGTCTTTGAACTTGCAAAGAGCACATTCAGCGCTGTGAAAACTGTGCTTTTAAAATGGGCATAATTGCTTATTTTGTCCATATTTTTGTCCCTACAGTGGATAAATGGAGATTGTGTCAGACCGAGGGCACAGCAAAAAACGGGAAAAGATGATTCTGACTATTCTAAATCATTTTTTAAAGACTTTGATGTTTTGTAACTTTTCTAGTGGAACGTTCACCACCTTAATAATAATAATAATAATACATTTTATTTGTTAGGCGCCTTTCAAGGCTCTCAACGTCACCGTACATCAAGGAACATAAAAATGGTACAATACAAATAAAACAGTGTAAAAAGATTAAAAATACATTTAAAAATCAAATCCAGATGAAAAGACAGTGCAGTTATGGTCAGAGTGGTCAGAGTGAGAGTGGTCAGGCCTTTCTAAACAGATGAGTTTTGAGTTTAGATTTGAAGTGTGAGAGTGAGTGTGTGTGGAGGAGGTCATGGGGGAGGGAGGTCCAGAGCTGGGGAGCAGAGCGGCTGAAGGCTCTGCTCCCCATAGTGACGAGACGGGCAGGAGGGACCTTCTTATCTCCACGCATTTTCCACAATTACACAATATTAAAGTTGAACTCCGGCACATTTGAAGCTAAAGTCCGTTTCTAGAGGAGGTGGAATTCTGTCAGAAGCCAAAAAACGGCACAGATCAGTGTTTCCTCGGTGGAGATCTCACTGTGGCAGTGAGTCTGTCAAGGCAACAAACTAGTGTAGTGATGGGGCAAGTTCTGAACTAGTGTAGTGATGGGGGCAAGTTCTGAACTAGTGTAGTGATGGGGGCAAGTTCTGAACTAGTGTAGTGATGGGGGCAAGTTCTGAACTAGTGTAGTGATGGGGCAAGTTCTGAACTAGTGTAGTGATGGGGGCAAGTTCTGAACTAGTGTAGTGATGGGGGCAAGTTCTGAACTAGTGTAGTGATGGGGCAAGTTCTGAACTAGTGTAGTGATGGGGGCAAGTTCTGAACTAGTGTAGTGATGGGGGCAAGTTCTGAACTAGTGTAGTGATGGGGGCAAGTTCTGAACTAGTGCAGTGATGGGGGCAAGTTCTGAACTTCCACGTAAAACACCAATTTGCTTCAGACTGAAGAAGCTTAACTCCACTTTAACCCATCTGACAACAGCCACGAGTCTAACAAACAAAACGCTCTGCCTGGTTCACTCATTAGTGTCTAGTAAGACTTTAGCTTCAAATGCGCCGAAATTCCCCTTTAAACTCCAACTCTACGGCACCAGGCCAAGTTACAGATCAGATCTCTGGAGAGGCAAGCCTGCTCTCAGCATGGAAGCATGTTTTTTCAAGGTATTTTTGTGCCATTACAATACTACAAATCACACAAATGAGAGATAGAAGTTAATTTCACAGAGACGAGCAGGCAGCAGATTTTCTACCAGAAAAGTTACACAGTGCACCTTTAACTTTGATGTTCTGTATTATCAGCATAAACCTCGATGTCATTCTCCAGGTTTTGCTTCACAACAGGCTCGATGTTAAAAGTGCATTGTGTAACTTTTCTGGAGGAGTGTCCATCAAATACTCTTCTCCACGGAGATGTTATTGCGTTAAATCTTTCTGTCATCATAGTTAAAACCAAGTTACAGGTCAGATCTGTGGAGAGGCGACACCGCTCACAGTCAGAATGTCCGTTTTTCTAGGTATTTTTAGCTATAAAACCACCTGTAAATGAATAAAAGAGCTGTTTAATGTCATACTGTGGAACATTCCAGGCAGAGCAATGACATTTCACTGAAACGAGCAGGTGACGGACCCCCTACCGAAAAGTTACACAGTGCACCTTTAAAACAAAAAGCACAAAACAATAACTCTTTGAACCTGACAACTCTCGAACAAATTACCCAAACATTCGCTCATTGTCAAACGCGTCTATTTTTGTAGATAGAAATGCTAATTCCTCATTATTATGCGTGTGTACGATACGGCAGCGCTGGTAGAATCTGGAAAGACGTGATTTTCTTTTCATTTTTCAACAATAACGGCTTATTCCTGCCCTCTGTAACGTCCTAGTTTGATCTTCTTAGTGAAAATAACAAAGGCAATGAAATGATAGCTGAGTTTTAGCAGTGTGTGCAGTGCAATTCCGCTGGGATGCATACGAGATTTTGATTCGTCCAAGTTGAATTCACGTTTCTTGAGCGATAAACAATTTTTGGAACTGGTCTGGTTTTTGTTGCTCCCTCTCCTCCTTCTTCTCTGTTCAAGTTAACTTTAAAATCTGCAAACCCTGACAAACCGCAGCCTCTCACCGACATACGGACGAGAGATTCGAGAAGATTCCTGATACAAAACATCACATATGAGAAAACAAAATGGCAAAGAAGAAACAGAATTCATAATGACGGACTTGCTTCGTATTTCTGTGCAGGTGGAGCCGCACAGTCTCGCTGCCAAAGACGGGCGAATCAAAGAAGGAGATCGGATCGTACAGGTAAAACTTCTCCCACATGCAGATTGTGTTTCTTTGTGTTCGTTTGGAGGCCTGTAAACGAGCAGGGAGAAATGTACGGCTGGATTCTCTTTTAAATTATTTATAATAGGGCCCGACCGATATATCTTCAGTGATTTGGACTTTATTTACAACAGATGATTTGTGTGAATTTTGACCTCACCATTTTGGCTTTACTTTGATTATTTAAAATGTGTTTGAGGCACTGCTTTTTTGGAACGACAACTTCTAAAGAAATGTAAAATCACCGACATTGAAACATTTTTTGCCCAATTCAAAACATAAATCTCATTGCAGCAAATCTTGTTGTAGTTTTGTCTCTCGAGATCTTGTGGCACGAGATCTTGTCCCATCCACCCAAGAGTGACCCGAGGTACCACAAGAGGACTGTGTAACATCCCTAGAATCTGTGTTCTCGTTCAGGGCAGTGAAACAGTGGAACTCGCTCCCGTCTGAGGTGTTTCAGCCTCAGTGCAGAGGTGAAAACATGTTTGAGAAAACCAAACATGGAGCACGATTAAGAATGAACTGTAAGACGAGAATGTGAATGTCGACTTTGCAGTGAATGTGTTTTAAAAAGAGCAGTGTTTGCTGGTGAACACAGTGTGTGTGAATGTGTCGTGTGCGTTGGTGAGTTTGGACAGACGCTGCAGGTGAAGCATTAGGGCTGTGGCTTTTATATCTTGTACAGGTAAATCCTCCTTGTTGACTCCTCCCCCTGAGGACTGCAGAGGGAAATGAGCTGTAAAGAGTCTGGTACAAGCACCTCTGCCATTGTGCCTAATGCAACTGTACATTGTCCTAATAAATGAATAAATGAAATGAATGAATCCCCTAATGTGTTCGTAACTCCTTAAAAGGTGCATTGTGTAACTTTTTGGTTGGAAGGTCCATGAAATGCTCTTTTTCATGGAGGTGTTATTGTTTTGTCTGGTTTTGCAGTGCGGTATTTAACCTTTCTGTTTTCATGAAGACCAAACCAAACCAAGTTACAGGTCAGTTTTTAGTATGAGAAACAATAATGACAGAAATGGGTGATGATAATAACAATAAAGATAGTTATTATGACTATAGTAATCAGAATGGCTCTGAGGATAACAAATAGTAAATCGATTATTATTACTATAACAATTATAACTGATAAGAATAATAATGTTAATTAAGGTGAGGTGCTTCGAGCTCTTACCCTGTATATGATATTGTAAAAGAGTTAATGTTGCTGATCGTAACATTAAACGCTGTGATTGTGTTTTGGAAAAGAATTTGAAAACAGAATATCAGAAATCAAATGTATTGTGCACTTTCAGATACTTTAATGTGAAAGGGGAAGGCTTCTATAAGCTTCTTACTTCCGCCTGCTCCTTTTGGGCGTCTAATTTGCTCTTTATTTCCTGTGGACGCCTCTGTTGTTGTATTGATATTGTTCTTTGATCTGCTGACCACTGTGATACTTAGATGCTCAAATAAAAAAGAAAAAGAATCAGAATTTCTGCTTTTCTAGGTATTTTTGAGCTGAAATAACACCTGTAATTGTATACATTTGCGGTAGAGCTGTTTAATGTCATATTGGCAGAGCAGAGCAATGACAAAAAAAGTCACACAATGCACCTTTTATTCATTCCCAGGCTTGTATCAAAACCCAGTTGTTGCACAAAACCTGCTTATCCACCTTTTTGCTAAGCGTGCATTTCTGGTTAATAAGTTCAGAGAAATCAATGGTAAATACCGAGGCATTAGGCAGTTTGACACGGCTCCAACATCTCCACCCCGACCGCGACGCCGTTACCCCGGGGTAGTCTGAGCTATAGTCTGAGAGCGGGGCCGGCTCCAGCACTGCCCCTATTATCTGCTCCTGACAGCCCCATTACTCCGGAGAGGAAGAGATGAACGCCACCTGTCCAACAACACTTAATTGTGTGTCTGGGTGGAGGAGTAGATTCTCATCAAGTTTGACTCTGCAATAGTGGAGCAATACGCCTACTCGCACTCAGCCAGATGTCATGGCGGAGGCAGAGGATGGAGAGGGGGAGAGACGCAGAGAGAAGTGCACAGGGCTAATGGTGAGAGCTGTGTTTATGTGGGGAAAAAAATAGAGAAACGCCTGCTCAAGTTTGACAAATAATGATGAGTTTTGGACTAAATGTTTTGAAAGTGTCTCCAAAGTTTCCAAATTACAGCTCTCGGCTAAATTGAATTTGCAGTGTTATAGGCTGGTGCTCAGGTAGGTTTAGGTGCACAGAAGCTTTTTGGGGTTCGCGGCAAATGGAGAGAAATTATCGCTCCGGTTTGACAGATGAATAACGGCAACATCGCCATGGAGACAAGCCGATAGTGGACTCCAGGAAAGTGACATCGTGCACCTTTAATCCGCTTTGATGAGTTGATTCTGCAATGATTCTGTTTTTCTTTTTCTTTGTTTTTTGTTTCTTTTAACACGTAAGGACCACGGCTTGTCTGAGCAAAAGAATAGGCTTCCTAGGTAACAACATTTTACCCTTAAGAGCACAAAGTAGAGCTATATTATTAATAGGGCTGTCAAACGATTCATGTTTAAAATCAGATTAATCACACTTTAGAATTTTGATTAATCACGATTAATCGCAGTTAATTATTCTTCAAAATAAGACCAAAATATTTGGACAAAAAGAAATTTATTATCAAAAAGTTATATTATTGACATTGTTCTATCACTGGTAGTTTTGTTGACATCATTGTTGGTTTGTCGTGCTCAGTTTGTTGTCGTTGCTGCAGCCGAATCAAACCCGTGTTTTGCTTTAAGACGGTATTTTAAACTTGTGCTTCTGTGGGAAGAGACTTTATCTACTGCAAACTATCTTAGTTTTATCTAAAGTCGCGTATGGACCTGATCACTGACCTAATAACCTGCGCCGCCTTTCAGGACCATCGCGCTTTCCATAGAGGAACATGTGCGTTCAAAATAAATAGTTAGATTTATCTGCGTTAAAAAAACAACAACATTAGTGCGATTTTTTTGTGATTAATCGCATTCCTTAATGCGTTAACGTCGACAGCCCTAATTATTAGATACATCGAGTATTTAAGGGTATTTCAGGCTTGAGGATAAGCACAGATTTCTCGCCATCTCGTTTTCAAGGGAGTCCTCAAAATGACAGCAACAAAAAAGACGGATACAGAGCAGACAGAAATTCTAAATGAAACATAGAAAAAACAAAACAACAAAATCAACACAACTACACACTCTCATTCACACTTAAACACAGAATAAGCAACGTATGAACTAAAACTAATACGGAATTCAAACATAATCACAAAAAACGCCAACGTTAAATAAGATGGTCAAGAACAACTGCACTGGTTTGAAAATAAAAGATTTTAAATGAATTTGAGCAGCAACGTGGGTAAACTGTCTCGCCAGAGATGCCAAATATGTACGAGATTTGAATTCCGTTTGTATTGACCCGTGTTTCATTCAACTTTCTTTTGGTTGAACAATTTTGTGAAGCCCTGAAGAGAGATTTTTGTGTTCGAACAAAAATAATTTGAATTGAAAATAGAACTGAAGAACAGTCACATCAGCACAATTTGAAAACACAAATCAAACACACTCAAACTGCTAACATATATATTTATTTAAATGTATCTTCCATTGTTATTTTCAACAGATCAACGGCTGTGAAGTCCATGACAGGGAAAAGGCAGTGGCTCTATTGTCAAGTGAAGACACAAGAAGCGTCATCTTGCTAGTGACAAGGCCAGAGCTGCAGGTAAGCCCGCTCAAAAACACCTGTCTGCACCTGTCACGTCACATAAAAACAAACACCTGCCACCCTCGCCTTCCCTCTTTACGGCGACACGAGAAGCCGAACACAGCCTCAAAACATGCCACGGCGTGACGGATGTTGTGCTTTCAGCTGGAGGAGGAGGTGTGGCTGGATGACGACCAACAGGAGCTGGTGGAGTTAAAGATGGAGATCCTGGAGCAGAGGAGGAAACACAAAGAACAAAAGTTTGACAGAAGAAAAGAGGTGAGGAGCGGGGAGCTGAGAGGAGATAGGAAATAGGAGACAAGGGAGTAGACACAAAACAATATAGAAGATGACTGAGAAGATGTCAGCCATTTTGACAGGAGCATCGCAGTGTTTTGTTAACAGAGAACTACAGTAAGCCTGGGGAAATATGCCATTACCTTCTCTGTACAGGTTTTATTCCATTTTTTTTTTGCAATTTGTGTGCAAAGTAGGTTAAATTGCAGCTTTCTAGCGTAATCAATGTGCTGCCATCTATGGTTAAACCCTGTCACTGCCTTTTAGAGATAAGATATCACACGCCTCTGTTGTTATGACAGACACATTCCTGCAGGGGCAGAGACTGAAGCATAAGTTGGTCCAGACTCTGCCTTCCCACCCTCTCACTAGATAGAAATACAAAGACTTTATTGATCTCCAAAAAGGGGAACAATAAAGCATCTATCATATCTAGTGATTCTACTGACTCTCTCCTTTATGCCTCCAGACCTTTCCCCTCCCGTTTAGTCCCACTTTAATGGTTAAAGTTGAACTCCGGCACATTTGAAGCTAAAGTCCGTCGCTAGAGGTGGTGGAATTCTGTCAGAAGCCAAAAAACGGCACAGATCAGTGTTTCCTCGGTGGAGATCTCACTGTGGCAGTGAGTCTGTCAAGACAACAAGCTAATGTAGTGAAATGGGAGTTCTTTACTTCCAAGTAAAACGTCAATTTGCTCAGAAAAGGCTTAACACCACTTTAACCCATCTTACAACAGCCACGGGTCTGACAAACAAAACACTCTGCCTGGTTCACTCATTAGTGTTCTGGTTAGTGATTATAAAACAACTTTATAAGCAGCTTTAGCATTACCATTGTCGATTTCCTACTGCACATTGTGAAAGCCAAAAAGACTCAATCGCTGATGTCGTTTCAAATCCCATTTATTTACGAGTGAATTATATTTTTGGAAAAATGCTAAAAAAAAAACATTTCCAAACCATTTTCTTTCAACAACTTTCAGTTTCTATTCTTCTTCACCGTCAGTAGTTGATCCTCACTTGTTGCCGTCGCTGGAGTCGGCAGTCGAGTCTTTTGGGCTTTTCCATGCGCAGTCGACAGAGGCAGTGCTATGGCTGCTTTTGTTGCGTTTTGTTTGTTAGACTCGTGGCTGTTGTAAGATGGGTTAAAGTGGAGTTAAGCTTCTTGGCGTTTTACGTGGAAGTTCAGAACTTGCCCCCATCACTACACTAGTTTGTTGCCTTGACAGACTCACTGTCACAGTGAGATCTCCACCGAGGAAACACTGATCTGTGCCGTTTTTTGGCTTCTGACAGAATTCCACCTCCTCTGGGAATGGACTTTAGCTTCAAACGCTCCGGAGTTCCCCTTTAATGGGTTGATCAGGGAAAGTAAATGTTGCAGTGATATTAATATTGAGCTGTATCTTTATAGTATTGATTGGGACTATTTACCTTAATGCAGTTAAAGAGCACAGTAACAAAATATGACAGTATGCACTTGTGTTTTCCTAGCTTCAACTTGAGGAGGGGATGACCACAGACACAGCCACCTGCTCCTCCAACAACCAGGACAGTGGGTTCGGGCATGGCACAGACAGCCCCGATCACCAGCCTCTTTTGTCGAGAATACAGAAGAAAAGTCCTGCTCAGTGTTTACGAGAACGATGGTTAGCCGATCATCCGCACAATAAACCCCCAAAGACACAAACGAAAACACAAGACAATGGCAACAGCCCGATGCTCGGTTTGGAAAATCGATTCCAGCAACTTTTAGAGCTGAAATGCCAGATTCGTAACGGCGTGGAGTGCGGGGTGTACTCAATAAGACACAGCATCGAATGTAGTTTGACGGAGCAGAGCGCTGGCGATGAAGACGGAGTGAACAGTGGAGAGAGCGAAGGAGGAGTGGAGCATGAACTAAGGATGCTAAACGAGGAGTTAAGAAGTATTGAATTGGAGTGTCAGAGTATAATGCAAGCACACCAGCTACGCCAGTCCAGCCAACCTACGCAAACTGCATCTCCAGGTCGAAGAAGCCCCAAAGACGGACTCCAGCGCCACGGGAGACTGGCCGACATCCACGAACATCCGGAAAGATCAGATAACGAGAGGAAAAAGGACAGTTCCAGTGCCTACAATACAGCAGACAGCGCGAGATCAACGCCTTTAGGGATAGAGAAGTCGCCTGATCATTCCTTGCAAAGACAGATCAGCCTCACTAACCAGAAAAACCTCAGCTCATCAACGTCGTCAAGCCCCATTCCCATCCACAAATTCCACGGAACGCCCAGCCGGAGTAAACCAGCGGATCCAGGAGCGGTTATATCGAGCAGCCCGGACCAGAGCAACCCGTCCAGATCTGAGTCGGACCCGGCGTTACCTGCGGATGACGAGAGGTGTGAGAAGAAAGGGCGGAGGGAGAGGAGGGCGCTGCCGTACCCGTCGGCGTATCAAACCAGTCCATACCACTGTCAAGGAGGATCCAGGCAGCTGCAGGTGGGTTTACTGACCACAAAATGACAAAAATCTATATTTGACCTTACCAAGTCACTGATTCAGGTTAGCTAGTGTGGAAAGCTGCTTAGTGGTTAGCATTAAAATTAGCCAGACAGATAGACTGAATATTTATTAGCATTTGTTAATTATGACTTAATCGTAAGTTTTTGTCTATGGCTTCCAAAATTACGCAAAATGGACTCTAAACCATGTTATAATTAGTGCCGTTTAATTAAAAAAATATTTTATTATCAGGTTAATCACATTTATTTGATTAATTGCAATTAATCACAGTTAATTATTCTTCAAAAAAAGACAAAAATATTTGAACAAAAAGGCAATTTATTATCAAAAAGTTATATTATTGACATTTTTCTATCGCTGATGGTTTTGTTGACAACATTGCTGCTCCAATCCACTTTATTTATACAGCACATTTCATAAACTGAAGCGTTTCCAAAGTGCTGCACAAAAACATCATTTACAATAAACAAATAACCACAGAAACTGTTTAAAATAAACAAGTAATCAAATGCCCTACCAGAGTGCATACAAATAAATATACCATAAAATAATAAAAACAATAAAAAATAAAAACGCTAAAAAAAAAAAAAAAAAAAAAATACTCTAAGAACAATAAAATAATAAAAACCCCTAGAATACAATAAAAGACACAGAGGACCACACAACTCACGCGGTGTTAAAAGCCAGAGAATAAAAGTGGGTCTTAAGACGAGACTTAAAACACTCGACTGTGGGAGCTCCGCCAACGTCGTTTATCGTGTTCGGTTTGTTGTTGGTGTAGAATTAGCGTCGTTGCTGCCGCTGAATCAAACCCGTGTTTTGCTTTAAGATGGTGTTTTAAACTTCTGAGGAAAGAGAGTTCATCACTGCAACATCTGCAAACTGCCTCAGTTTTATCCAAAGTCACACATGAATAGACCTGATCACTGACCTAATAACCTGCGCTGCCTTCAGGTCACCATCGCACTTTCGATAGAGGAGCGTGTGTGTTCAAAATAAATTGTGATTAATCTGCGTTAAAAAAAAAACATAAGTGCGATATTTTTTTGGGAGTGATCGCATGTGTTAACGCATAAACGTTGACAGCCCTAATTATAATATTGTTATCGCTTCAAAACAGACCTAGACTTGTGTTTTGTTTCATTCACACACGTTTGAGTAATCCGGCATTAGTCTGTCTATATCTCCGAAGCTCAAAATGCTCTGTTCCACCTTGTGATGTCATGCTGGTAGCGTTGTGGAACTTCTAAAGTATGAAGAACAAAACTGAGAAGTTGTCCAGCCCCGACTGTCCCTAACAAAGCAGTCGCTCCCTGTCTCTTGTGTTTACAACGACCGTGCAGAGTATAATACCACCACAAGACATAAAACCTTGTCCTTCTCCTTCTCGATCTCCTCTTTAACCCTGGGGAACCCAAGAACCCTTTTCTTCTTCAGAAAATTATGAACTATGCCTTAAATGATTGCTATAAGTTCACTGAACACCAAAATATCTACTTTTTCAATTTTAACCCTTTATTCCCTGATTTAGGATTTGGGTCAAATCTGACCCATTGGGCTTTAGGTGTATCATTTTAAAGAACGACTATAAGATACACTGTCAATGCAAACTGTTTTAAATTTAGGAAAACAATCAATAATTTACACCAGAACATTTAACAATAGTTATTTTTGCATGTTAGAACTGTATTTCTAATGTTTAAACACACTTTGGCTGAACTGAAACAAGAACACAAGGCCATAAACGACTAATAAAAAACTAACACCATTGGTCTTTGCTTATCCAAAATCTTTTCTACTAGAGAGAGGAAATCACACTAGACATTGTGGTCGTCTTTGGGCTTTTAAGGTTAAATTTGACATTTTTTTCAATTTGGTTCATTTTTAGTAGCAGCAATTAACAGTGGTCAAATTTGACCCCGTGGGTTCTCCAGGGTTAAAACAAATAAGCTGTATATGTCCTAGCTCGCTGCTGTGACATCGTCGTGTCCTCCAATGTGCACGCGAGACACTTTTGGGGCATTTAAAGTTCACACTGGAGATCACATACGAGTTGCATTTAATTGGAAATGTGAACAACCTCACAAACAAATCCGAACTGAGCCTTAAGTCCTGCAGTCTGAACGTAGCTTTAGTTCAGACACAACACTGGGTCATTAGAAGTCAAACGAAAATAACAAATGGAAGCGAGTTGCTTTCAACAAAGACGCAAAGACATAATTAAAAGAGATATATTATGAGTAAGTGGTCTGTTGTATTTTGAAAGTCCTCAAGCGAACCCTCAGTAAAGATTTCCATAACAGTTTTCAAATTAACAGCTTTTACCTTTAGTTCAGCAGAGATGGGCAATTTGGGACCTGAAATTATCTAAATGATTCTACTGAAGGTTCTGAAGGCACTTCCTGTATTCTCACTTCCCATTACAAGGAGTTATTTTCAGTTTGAGAGAAGAAAGGTCATCTCTGTTGCAGCTGTATCATTATGTCTCAGTGCACATCCTCAGCCTTGTTTTTAATGGCACTAAGTTTGGGAGAAGAACTCAGTGTGCAGGATTTGTGTGTTAAACTTGTGTGAATGAAACAAAACACATCTCCTGGTGTGTTTTTGACGAGCAAACATTATAACACACATCAGATAATAGCGTGGAATGGGCCTTTAACAGTCCCATCCTTGTCTTGGTGATGTGGTGTCCTTCAAACAGCCACAATAATTAAAAGATTGAGACAGCAGAGGTGTCCAAACTTTTTTCATCCAGGGCCACATATTAAAACACAGAACAGTGTGAGGCCGATCGAGGGTCATAAACTGGTGGTCAAAACAGTGAATGATTCAAATCTGTGCGTTTATAACAGGTTTGAATGACCCTCCAGACCTTTGTCCGTGCTTAGACCCTCAAAATGACACACTACATCTGCTTGGTCGAGGTAGATTTCAAAAACACGCAGTAAAAACAACTACTTGCGGTAGTTTGGGCCAATTCACCTGGAAGCCTGAGGGCCAAAACAGTTGGTCTGAGGGCCCGGGCCATAGTTTGGACATGCCTGGTTTACAGTGTTAACCCAACACTCAAAGGCTTTGCATCTGTTATGAGACATAGACTTTTAAATAGCTTGTGTATATATGCAAATTTATGCTAAGTGTGCATGAGTTGTAACAATTATGCTGTTTAAACTGACCCATGGCCCATTTATTTACAGTTTACACATTGTTTCTGTGTGCGTGTTTTGTTTGTTTGTTTCCTTTTGTCGCTTTTGCTGGTGTCAATGTACAGAGAACCGTCATGGCAAACACAGCAGCTGCAGAATACTCAGCTAAAGTGCATCTCTGAATTTGGGTTAGATTGTAAGTGTCGATTTTTTTTGTTTCAGAGCTACATGCAGCTGCTCCAACAGCATTCCTCCCTGGAGTACTCCCAGAGCCAGCTGAGTCTGCTGAGTCTGTGCCGGGAGCCAGGGCACCGCGGGGGGCGCCCTGGGGAACCCCGCCTGGAGTGGAAGGTCAAAGTTCGGGCCGACGGAACGCGCTACGTCGCCCGAAGACCTGCCCGCGACCGCATCCTGAGGGAGAGGGCGCTACGGATCAGAGAGGAGAGGAGCGGAGGCATGACCACCGACGACGACGCCATGAGCGAGATGAAGATGGGACGATACTGGAGCAAAGAGGAACGAAAGCAGCATTTGGCCCGAGCGAGGGAGCAGAGGAAGAGGAGGGAGTTCATGCAGAAGAGTCGGCTTGAGTGTCTGAGGGAGGGGCCGGGGAGCAGTGCGGAAGCCAAAAACCAGGTCAATATCTTGGAGCTGAGCCACAAGAAGATGCTGAAGAAGAGAAACAAAAAGATCTTGGATAACTGGATGACTATTCAGGAGCTGATGAGTCACGGGGCCCGAGTGCAGGAGGACTCGAAAGTACATAATGCCTTCCTCTCAGTCACCACAGTGTAGCCTCTCTGCCCCCGAACCTACACACAGCCTTTCAGAATAACAGACTTCAGCCGCCACTGCGAATGTGTACGACTTAAAGGTGCATGATGTAACGTTTCTGGTGGAGGGTCTGCTACCTGCTGGTCTCCATTTTACTTTTAAGCTCCCTTCTAACATCCAAGGTCACTCTACAAGGCATAAACACCATAAAAACAACATTAATAGAAGTGGGTTTAGAGAGGGGGACTAAAGGTCATTTGCCTGAGCTTGTGTTACTGCTTTTCCAGGAAAGTTCCGCATTATGGCGTCAAATGTATACACGCTGCATGTATTCAAATACATGTGATTTTATTTCTCAAAAATACCTTGAAAAAAGAAAAGCATTCTTACTGTGAGCTTTGTCGCCTCTTCCCAGATTTGATCCAGAATTTGGCCTCGTGGCTGCTTGTCTCCTGGGAGTTAAAGGTGAACTCCGGCACGTCTGAAGGTAAAGTCCGTTTCTAGAGGAGGTGGAATTCTGTCAGAAGCCAAAAAACGGCACAGATCAGTGTTTCCTCGGTGGAGATCTCACTGTGACAGTGAGTCTGTCAAGGCAACAAACTAGTGCAGTGATGGGGGCAAGTTCTGAACTTCCACGTAAAACACCAATTTGCTTCAGACTGAAGAAGCTTAACTCCACTTTAACCCATCTTACAACAGCCACGAGTCTAACAAACAAAACGCTCTGCCTGGTTCACTCATTAGTGTCTGGAAAAGTTAGAAAACAACTTTATAAGCAGCCTTAGCCTTACCTTGCCGATTTCCCACTGCGCCTGCGAAAGCCAAAAAGACTCAAATGCCGACTCCAGCAGCAGCGAGAGGCTTGTGAGAAGCAACAAGTGAAGACGGACTATTGACAGTGAACAACAATAGAAACTGACAGTTGTTGAAAGAAAATGGTTCAGGAATGTATTTTTTGTGTTTTTCAAATATATAATTCACTAGTAAATAAATGGGATTAGAAACAGCATCAGCGATCGAGTCTTTTGGGCTTTGGCATCTGACACTAATGAGTGAACCAGGCAGAGCGTTTTGTTTGTTAGACTCGTGGCTGTTGTCAGATGGGTTAAAGTGGAGTTAAGCTTCTTCAGTCTGAAGCAAATTGTCGTTTTACGTGGAAGTTCAGAACTTGCCCCCATCACTACACTAGTTTGTTGCCTTGACAGACTCACTGCCACAGTGAGATCTCCACCGAGGAAACACTGATCTGTGCCGTTTTTTGACTTTTTGACCACCTCTAGTAACGGACTTTAGCTTCAAACGTGAGAGTTCCCCTTTAAGATTAATGCCATATTGTGGACCATTCGGGGCAAAGCAATAACATTTACTTGGAAATGAGCAGATGGCGCACAGGCCACCAGAAAAGTTCCACAGTGCGCCTTTAATATTAGACCTCATCTTTGTACACTGTGGAATAACTTTACTAATTCCCTGCTTTTTGACACTTTTGTAGCACGTTGGTTCAAACGAATGCGATTCCGAAACCAACCGAGAGTTCTGTATGTGTGTCCTGTGTCAGCATTTACTCCGTCATACATATATGTTGTACTTGTTTCATTGAGATGAAGCAGCTTTTCTTGCCTCGTTCAATGTGGCACTTTTTATAATGGGGAAAAATACAATATTTTTCACTCTTTGTACTTACAGTGATGTTTTGTAAGGGCTTTTTTACTCTGATTGTGAATCTTCTGGAAATATCTGAGTGTATCGTCTTATTTAATTTAAACAAACGTATGTCTTAAAGGTGATTTTAACTCATCAAACTCATCAAACTTAGTAGCACTGATTATACAAATGCAAACCCCACTGAGCCTGTTCGTTCTGGGCTGGGTTTACAATTTTCTTGCCATATTTAAAATTCTATCTCTGTAACACTTGAATTTATGTCATGCCCTTTCTAAATGTCTTGTTTATATGATAATGTTAAATACATCTGTGTTCATAAAGCTCATTTTTATTTATTGTAAATTAAATCCTTCCTTGTTAACTTTACTGAAAATCCAGGCACTGTTTAAATGTGTAATATAATTGCTGCTTTTTTCTCCATAAAGACACTGAAGAGGCCTCGTCTTCAGCATTTGTCACTGGTGAAATTTGTTTTAAAAATAAACAATGATTTCATATATTACAAGCAATGGTGTAGTTTGGTGTGTCTATGGAGGACATGATACCGGATTAGGGTTACAGAGATAAAGGTTTACACTGCTAATTATTAAAATAAATGAAAAACAATCATTGCTAATTAATTCTCATAGAAAAATAGCACTAAAACTATGCAAATATCAACAATCAGCTCGTAATGGTTAAGGACAAATATGAGAATATTAACCTATTCTTACAGTTATCGGAGCCTAATAGACCGTTTGCAGCTTGGGTGATTTTCGCCTAACCCAGTACTTCCGGTTTCCATCTTGGAGATATAGATCGCTATAAAACACAGCCCCCAAGTTGTTGTTAAATCGAATTTTCGTTTATTGTGTGTCAAAATGTCTAAAAAGTCGGATCAAAGGACAAAAAAAGAAAGAATTCTATATAGGGATACGCTACAATCTTCTGAAAGAGTGAGATATGATGCGAAATTGCAAGAAATAGGTGGAATTGATCCTTATGAAATAAAAGATGCCTCTTCTGATGTGGATTTATTGCCGTCGATCTCTTATCCTGACATCGTGAATTATCTAGTGTGTGCCCCAAGTCCGTATACAGTCAATACTGCATCTACAGTACTGGAGATGCGAGTATCTCCAGAATGGCCGATCCATACTGTGACGTCACATGCAATCGGTCTATAGAGGTTAGTCTTCCTCCATGTGAACTATTAATGCGCCTGCAGTATTATTTATTTTTCTATCCTGCATTTTGGACACAGACAAATACTAAATGCTGTGTGAATAAAACAAAGCACAACTCTACGTGTGCTTTTAATGAGGTAAGAACATTATAGAACTGCTCAAAGCTCACAGGAGTCAGTTTGTGTAATATAGAACCTTTAATGTTAATGAATGAATTAGTGCTGTCAAACGATTCATTTTTTTAATCACTTTAGAATTTTGATTAATCATGATTATCCATCCATCCATCCATCTTCTCCCGCTTAATCCGGCTGGGTCGCGGGGGCAGCGTGCTGCCCAATACTCATAGCACCTGACCCCCCCTATGAACCCCTCTGCAGGTGGTGAGCCCACAGGAGGGTGGACGTCATGGTCCTTGATGTTAGTTCATAGGGGTGCTGCATGTTTTGGGTTGATGGGGGAAACCGGAGCACCCGGAGGAAACCCATCCAGACACGGGGAGGAACATGCAAACTCCACACAGAAAGGCCCGGGCGACCTGGGGATCGAACCCGCAACCTTCTTGCTGTGAGGCCTGAGTGTTGCCACTCAGCCACCGTGCCGCCTAATCATGATTAATCACAGTTAATTATTCTTCAAAAAAGGACCAAAATATTTAGACAAAAGTGCAATTTATTATCAAAAAGTTATATTATTGAAATTTTTAAAACTTTATTCATGTCAATTATCTGCTCAAAACATGGAGCAGTGCAGGAAGAAACTGAACCAAGTGCACATTTTCAACACTTCCGTACGTAGCGCCGTCGCTGCCGCTGAATCAAACGTGTTTTGCTTTAAGATGATATTTTAAACCTGTTCTTCTGTGGAAAGAGAGTTCATCACTGAAATATAAGCAAACTTTCATAAGCCCTATTCACACGGGATAAGTAGAACCTGGGGACGTCTGGTAATTCGCAAATTCCCGCTCCACCTCTGTGTTACCTGCAGCACATTCGCACGGGATAAACGAAGTCCGTAAATGACTCTATTTTACTGAAATTAGGACCGGATATGTCGTAACATCACATCCGTTTCTATCTGTTTCGCGCTGCTAAGTAAGTAAATTAATAAAGTTTGCTAAAAAATAATAATAAATGTTCCTTAGCGCTGCTACACGTCATCCAGGTCAACATCCTGTGGGAATCGTCTCTCCTCTTGGATCTCTTGTCCTTTTTGTGGATCAGTTTCCATGTAGAGGCTGAGTTATAATTTGCCCCTAAAAAGCTCAAAACTGCTCATCAAAATTTCTACCGCGATATAAAGAGAAAAGACCGCGGAAATAAAAGGAACAGACAGAAAAGACGCAATTACAACAACAAACACTGAGCTGCAGATTCACACAGGACGAGTTTTCTCAGGACGTCTGTGTTTGGTGAAATATCGTAGGGAATTTGCGGCGGAATTTTTACTTTACAAATTACAGACGTGGAGCATTCGCACAGGATTAAGATCTCAGACGTCCTCCACAATTATTACAAATCACCAAAGGTCCACAGGTAAAACTGATCCCGGGTGAACAGGGCTTTAGTTTTATCTAAAGTCGCGTTTGGACAGAGCTGATCACTGACCTAATAACCTGCGCCGCCTTTCAGGACCATCGCGCTTTCCATAGAGGAGCGTTCAGAATAAACCGTGTGATTAATCTGCGTTAAATAAACACCAGTGCGATATTTTTTTGTGATTAATCGCATGCATTAACACAGGGGTGTCAAACTCATTTTGGTCCGGGGGCCCTATGCAGCCTACTTTGATCCCAAAAGGGCTGGATCAGAAAACTCAGTTCTCTCTTCAAGTTATTGTATTTTTCTCCGTGTCTCGTAGTGGTGTTTAAGATTATATTCCTCGAGCAACGCCACTTGTTCCAAACACACTGAGCACAGATTTCCCATTCACCTCTGTCAACAAATAAGAATTAGACTATTTTTCTTGGGAAATCCTGAACTCAGCATCTGCTTTTCTCATTTTTTGACATTTTGCTGATGAGGGTCACGGTCGACAGTCAAAACGACTGTCCTTTAAGAGCGTTTGGAAAGAGGAAAGTCTTCATTTGTGCTGCTCTGGTGGGAGTCGCAACGTACAGAAACGCCGGAGACGCTGCTATGCTAAACGGTGCAGAAAATTAACAGGAAAATCTGAAAATTTTAAGTATTTTAATAGAAAAATCAGCCGAGGGCCAGATTAAAGGTCTTGGAGGGCCGGATCTGGCCCCCGGGCCGCATGTTTGACACATGTGCATTAACATGTTCACGTCGACAGCCCTAGAATGAAGTAAAAGTTTCAATAGAGTTTCACTGTAAACTGGTTCACATAAATCTAGCTGACATATGGTATTCACCAGTGGCATAAGTTACTATTATATGGAACACTTTAACGTCACCACAGGGAAATTTGTCCTCAGCGTTTGACCCATCTTTTAAAGCTGCGGGGGTGACCTGTCAGAAGCATGAGCCGTAACAGAGTCTGTCCTGGTCCACCTCGATCAGGACTTTGGTTAGAGGACAGAACCTACACTGTGCATGTTAAAGGCTGACGGGTGAAACTTGAGTATAGTGTTTTTTTTTGCTTTACATCCATGCATTAGGGGGACGCTGGGTGGGACTCCGCTTCCCTTGTCAATCTGCGTAGATCCACAGCTCATTGAACTGCAGAATTAATGAGAGATTTCAGGGCAGCGCCGCTGTCACTAAGGCCTTTATGCAGAACATTAACATCCTCCTTTACTTACAGCTTCTCCCATCCAGCCCCGTGTGAGTGACACAAGTGGTTTGTGTAGCAGGCCTTAATTTGCTGTCGTCAATCATGCTGTTATAAATGATTAATCCCAGTGTGCATAAACGTAATTGAATGTTGAGTAGTTGATACCAGCAGGAGTCTATATGCATCATTATAATCCATAGGTTCTTATAGTCTTTAGGCATATGAAAGAAATATAGTATAGGTTTCTTTTCGAGGTTAAAGGGGCACTATGTAACTTTTTCTGGGCTCCATAGAGATATTATTGCTTTGCCCAGACCGTTCAACAGGACGGCATTAGAGTGACCCCTGGTTTATGGCGGGGGTCACGTTCCAAAAAGAACCCACGACAGGTGAAATCAGTGAAGTATCAGCTTTATTTTTTATTATTTATTATTATACGATACAATACTGAACTATAGAATGAAACCAAAGATCAAAACCTGTTTTCAGGCCCAAGCATTTGTTTAAGAAATAAAAATAGAAACATTTTCTTACAAATAACTCTGATAGTTTTTAAAAATACAGTAAAATAATCATTTTAATAATGAATAGGAGGTTGGACATTGTGCCTCAGGCGTATTTCTCAGTCCCTCTGACTGAGCCTCTTCGTCCTGACTCCTGTAGCGTCTTTTTCTACTGAAGCTGTGGTGCAGCGTCTTTTTCTACTGAAGCTGTGGTGCAGCGTCTTTTTCTACTGAAGCTGTGGTGCAGCGTCTTTTTCTACTGAAGCTGTGGTGCAGCGTCTTTTTCTACTGAAGCTGTGGTGCAGCGTCTTTTTCTACTGAAGCTGTGGTGCAGCGTCTTTTTCTACTGAAGCTGTGGTGCAGCGTCTTTTTCTACTGAAGCTGTGGTGCAGCGTCTTTTTCTACTGAAGCTGTGGTGCAGGTGTCTTTTTCTACTGAAGCTGTGGTGCAGCGTCTTTTTCTACTGAAGCTGTGGTGCAGGTGTCTTTTTCTACTGAAGCTGTGGTGCAGCGTCTTTTTCTACTGAAGCTGTGGTGCAGCGTCTTTTTCTACTGAAGCTGTGGTGCAGTGTCTTTTCCTACTGAAGCTGTGGTGCAGCGTCTTTTTCTACTGAAGCTGTGGTGCAGCGTCTTTTTCTACTGAAGCTGTGGTGCAGGTGTCTTTTTCTACTGAAGCTGTGGTGCAGCATCTTTTTCTACTGAAGCTGTGGTGCAGGTGTCTTTTTCTACTGAAGCTGTGGTGCAGCATCTTTTTCTACTGAAGCTGTGGTGCAGCGTCTTTTTCTACTGAAGCTGTGGTGCAGCGTCTTTTTCTACTGAAGCTGTGGTGCAGACGTCTTTTTCCCGTCGTCCTTATGTTATTTTCCTCCTTCTTTATGGAACACCTCACCTCCTCCCGTACAGCGTGGACACTGCGCGTGGATCGTGTCTTGTCACTTACGCTGCCTGGACCGAGCTTCCTCCTGTGCCTCTAAACCAGAACTAACACCAGGACCAAAACCAGGTCTAAGCCAGGTCTAAGCCAGGTCTAAGCCAGGTCTAAGCCAGGTCTAAGGCAGGTCTAAGGCAGGTCTAAGGCAGGTCTAAGGCAGGTCTAAGCCAGGTCTAAAGCAGGTCTAAAGCAGGTCTAAAGCAGGTCTAAGCCAGGTCTAAGCCAGGTCTAAGGCAGGTCTAAGGCAGGTCTAAGGCAGGTCTAAGGCAGGTCTAAGGCAGGTCTAAGGCAGGTCTAAGGCAGGTCTAAAGCAGGTCTAAAGCAGGTCTAAGGCAGGTCTAAAGCAGGTCTAAAGCAGGTCTAAGGCAGGTCTAAGGCAGGTCTAAGGCAGGTCTAAGGCAGGTCTAAGGCAGGTCTAAGGCAGGTCTAAGGCAGGTCTAAGGCAGGTCTAAAGCAGGTCTAAGGCAGGTCTAAGGCAGGTCTAAAACTCAGTGGATTATTTGTGTTGTATTTTCATTGATTTCATAAATGTAACACACTATGGTCTTTTATACAGAGCCACAGGTTAAAAAATCATCTGCAGTGTGATCCTCAGTTTAGGGTTTTGTGGCTCTGGGTGTTTTTTCTGTGGGAGTCGCTCCAAACGGCTCTTTGAGTGTTTAAGGTGCCGACCCCTGGTCTAAGTGAAAGACCAATGTCAACTTTTTTCACTTCTAGACGACAGCCCCCGGCCAATCAGGATTCAGAACACAATGCACTGTTAAAAAAAAAAAAAAGCATAAAAAAATCCATGAAACAGCGAAGCCGCGAAAGGTGAACCGAGTTATAGCGACGGTTCACCACTGTAAACTATTATTGTTGAAACAAGCAGCAGGCGCCACCAGGGAAAGTTACAGGTGAGATGTGCATGTTTTTCGGTGTATTTTTGAGCAATGTAAATAATGAATAAATGCATAAAGGATGAGTTTATTAGCATAATTTAGAACATTCCAGGCAAAGCAATTACATCTCCATGGAAACTGACAGGTAGGTGGCAGACCCCCCACTGAAAAAGTGGCCTAATGTACCTTTAAATTAGATATCTTCTAGTACGGGATTAAATATTAACAAAAGCAAAGCAAGTTTAGTAGAGATGGGCAATTCCAGGTCTGAAATCGTCCAAATGATTCTAGCAAAAGTGTGTGGAGTTTAAATACATGGTGGAGCATTTCCTGTATTACCACATTTTTTATTTTTATTTATTTATTTATTTGAAAAGGGACAATTCACATTAACCAACATCAAAACAATGTAAATGTGCCCGAGTTCACTGATAAGAGCTCATTTGCATCGGTCCCTTTGCCAGATGTCAAAAAGGCACAAAAGAAAATACTCTTAAAAAGTTACACATCAAAAATTACACAAATTTACATGACATCACGAGGTGGAACAGAGTGTTTTCTGGTTGAGAGAGAAACTCAGCCTAAATATGCAAGAGTTTGTATGTTAAACGTGTGAATGAACCAACACAACATTATAATAGATCAGAAAATAGCGTCATAAGAGCCTTTTAAGTATAGTTTGGTGTAAATAGTGGGATCAGGGAGAGGAACACATGGCCACAGGGGAAAAGGGTCTTCCTCATTAAAATACAGAGAGATTTCCTCTTTCTTCAATCAGTCATTAGTGTTTACAGTCGAGTAAGATTAATGAACCCAAGGCACTGCTGTTTATTCTTTTAAGTTCTCAGTTATCGTCACAGCTTTAGACACACCAAACATGCAAAATAAGAAAATACATCTCTTGATTCTGTTTTCCAGTGTTGATGGTAAAATTGCTCAGTGTTTTTAGATCAAAAAATATCTGTGAAGCTTCAGGTAGAACAAAGTCAAAGATGCCACTGACAGTGAATGCTGCTTATTGTCACCATATCTATATTAACTCAGTGCAAATCTTTATATTCATGACATGATAGTGGGACAATTTATACTTTTACCCTATAATATTGCTGCCAATCACACCTTGTGACATCATAGTCGTAGCCCTTTTTGGTGTGTTGCATTGAATTGTAGATGTATTAAATGGGTCCTGTGTGAAATTATTGATTTCACACAGGAAATTACTCTGTCCCGTCTGAAGTTAAAGTCCATCACTAGAGGTGGTGGAATTCTGTCAGAAGCCAAAAAACAGCACAGATCAGTGTTTCCTCGGTGGAGATCTCACTGTGGCAGTGAGTCTGTCAAGGCAACAAACTAGTGCAGTGATGGGGGCAAGTTCTGAACTTCCACGTAAAACACCAATTTGCTTCAGACTGAAGAAGCTTAACACCACTTTAACCCATCTGACAACAGCCACGAGTCTAACAAACAAAACGCTCTGCCTGGTTCACTCATTAGTGTCTGGAAACGTTAGAAAACAACTTTATAAGCA
The DNA here is from genome assembly GCA_034769755.1 of Odontamblyopus lacepedii. Lineage (NCBI taxonomy): Eukaryota > Metazoa > Chordata > Actinopteri > Gobiiformes > Gobiidae > Odontamblyopus > Odontamblyopus lacepedii. The sequence continues at coordinate 50,253,657 of CM068344.1, forward strand.
CCTCACACTTCCCTCTGCTGATTTCCCACTGCACAGGCCAAAGCCCAAAAGACTCGATCACCGATGTCGTTTTTAATCCCATTTATTTACGAGTGAATTATATTTTTTGAAAAACGCTAAGAAAACTACATTCCCGAACCATTTTCATCTTCACCGTCAGTAGTCGATCCTCACTTTTTGCTTCTGGAGGCTCGAGCCGCTCACCGCCGCTGGAGTCGACAATCGAGTCTTTTGGGCTTTGGTCTGTGCAGTGGGAACTCGACAAAAACGTTTCCAGACACTAATGAGTGAACCAGGCAGAGCGTTTTGTTTGTTAGACTCGTGGCTGTTGTCAGATGGGTTAAAGCGGTGTTAAGCTTCTTCAGTCTGAAGCAAATTGGTGTTTTACGTGGAAGTTCAGAACTTGCCCCCATCACTACACTAGTTTTTTGCCTTGACAGACTCACTGCCACAGTGAGATCTCCACCGAGGAAACACTGATCTGTGCCGTTTTTTGGCTTCTGACAGAATTCAGAATTCCACCACCTCTAGAAATGGACTTTAGCTTCAAAATTCCCCTTTAATGGTCTCTTTTAATGGCCCTTGAATCTCTAGATGTTAATCTTGGCAATTTATAAAATAAAATACATAAATAGTACACATAACACATCTGTGTGTTAATGTTGATTCTTTCACTTCACAGTTAGAAGGTTGTGGGTTCTGGACTATGGGGGTTGCAGTGCAGTGTTACCCAGGGCCGGCCCCCCCATTAGGCAACATAGGCAAATGCTAAGGGCGCCGCCGCTCCACTAGGGGGCGCCGAGCGCAAAAATCGGCGATGGGGGATAAAATCCTCCACTGTCTAAAACATCGTCACTATGAACTGTTTGATTTCTTGTGAGTATCTGTACTCTGGCAGTATTTTTTATTTTTTTTTGCAATCCAAGGGGCGCCACCTGAAATCTTGCCTAGGATGTCAAAATGGTTAGGGCCGGGCCTGGTGTTAGCATGTTTTCTTGGTGTATGGGGGTTTTATGTATTTTTCTTATATTCTCCATATTGCAAAAAACATAAAGCATACATTCACTTTAAACTAAATGGAAATCTTGGAGGACATAATGTCACATGAGTGAAGATGTAATAAATGGACAACAAAAAAACAACCTTGACCGTTCAGCACAAAACCCGACTGGCCTTTCATAAATAATATCTTCATATGAGAATTAGTTTGACCCCAGACGATGCATCACAGTTATTTTTGCCAACATCACGTCCAGGACTTGCGTCTTATTATGGACAAAATGGGCTGATTAAGGCAATTGAATGTGTGACAATTTTCCATTCATTAAAGCTCCATTCATGGCTCCAATTATGTGTTAATGGCTCATCTAGACTGGTAATTAACATTTGTTATATGTTTCACGTCCTATTCAGCAAAATGACAGCAGACAAGTAGTGGAAAAAAACCATCTCAGGAGGTTTTATAATTGAGAGTTTAATACACGTGACCTTGGATTCTCAGCGCAAAAAGCAAAACATTATCTTCAGCGAACTGTAACTATATTGAGAACGATTTTAACACAAAATAAGACGGCATGAGACAAAGGAAAACAGTACGAGGCAGGACCTGAACGCAAAGGAGCCGTCCTGCTGATGTAAGACTCTTCGTGCATTTACGATATTGTGGTGTATTGTTACTCAAGGACGACAGATACAAATTAGTTCCCTGAATCTGACAAATATAAAGTCACAGTGAATAAATACAGTGCCTCATTGGCCTGTCACGATCATTTTTAGACTTATTGTTCAGTAAACAATATATTTTGGGGCTTGGTATTTATAGTGTGGACAATTTCTATGTAAAATTGTGGAGCTTTAGGATATTTTAGGTGCAATATGGTGAGATTTGAGCTGTAGAGGGTTGAATAAATAACTTTTATGGCTAATTATTGCTTCATTCGGCTATTTAATGGTTACAGCTCAGCCCTTTTAATGGTTCTGTATGTTTAGAAATAGTTTTATTGGGTTTATATTGCTTTATCTTTGTGTTAGTGGCATCAAATCGATTCAACATAATAGTTTATCGCAACATGTCGTGCTTAAAAATGTGTTATTGTGACAGGGTTAGTACCTCAGTCACCTCTCCGTAGATCTGACCTTTAACTTGGCCTGGGATGCCACTTTCTTGTCACAACGGAGACAGATTCGAGAAAAAGCAATAACATTTCTATGGAGACAAGAGGGTGACAGACTCTCCGTCAGAAACGTGCTGATCATTCATTACTTCTTCAGTCTGGGGTTGTGTTATAAATATCGCAGTGACATTTATATTTCAGCTCCTCCAGATGAGACTGGGTTTGTTCCAGCGTCAGGTTTGGCCTCAGATGTTTTCAGAGATTAACTATCGATATTTTCATCACTGACCAAACCTTACGTTACATATAGTTTGGGCGATGTTTTCTATTGTTCTATTATCCAAAATGGACATGTGAGCTGTAAGATATGTTAGAATGTCGTTAACTCCACAAAAACATGCCTGGAGTTGTGTTTCGTTTCATTCACAGATGTTTGAGTGATCCTTAGTATTATTAGTCTGTTTACATCTCCAAAGCTCAATATGCTCTGGTCCACAGGTTAAATTATCCAAATGATTCTAGTGAAGGTGTATTTTTATTTATTCCTCTATTTGATTGGGACAGTGCAGGTTAATGAACAGACAGGACAAAATGCATGAATGTAAACACGCCGGATTGTAGCCACAAGGATCATTTCCATGCATAGTCCCACGGGTCGGGGCCACAGGGGTCAAAAATACATCAGAAACAACAGTAAAATTTACATTAAACAATAAATCAGACCCCATATACAATTTTCCAGACTCACCAAATGCACAATCCTACAGATAAACAAACAATTCAGTCACTTTTACACAAAACTCCATTCACATTTACTCAGCTCAGTGTCCACACTCCACAGGCAGCGTACAGCACTAAAACATAACAGTCAGTCTTAAAGGGTCCATAAGAGATAGAGATGGGCATTCAGTTAAATTTTCTAAATCGATCGTCGGGAAAATTAACGATCGATTTTCGATTAATCATTAACATTTTATATTAAAATTATTACTATTACTAATCTGCATAAATAAACTCAACTTTACAACATATAAACCTCCTGACTCCAGAGCCTCATCAGTGTGAGGTCAAAATGTGTTTAATACAGCTTTAAACATTTGTTTATGTCTTACAGAAACAAAACTTAAAACCACATGACTCATTTGCATAAACAGTAAGTGGAAAAAAAGCAGCTCTTTCCTTGTGTAACGATGTAACGCTAACTTAAAAGTTTGGGACGCTAAAACGTTAAGGCTGAGTTATTACAGTGGGATGCATGTGACTGACAGGAAAACCAGATTCGTTATGGGATCTTGGGGAGAATGAAACACACAGGAGACAGAAATAAGTTTAACTGAATATATTAAATAAATTGAGAATGTACAAGGAAAAACAAACAAAATAAATAATTGGAATAAATGCCAGTGTGGCAAAAGACCACAAAAAACAGTTTAGCTCAAGTCCCTTTTCAAGTTTTGCATCAAAGATTTTTACTTTGATTAGTTCAAGTTCCTTTGGGAGGTTTTGTAATCCTCAGTTGAGTTCAAATGCAAATGAAAATGCAAAGGTTCAACACAAATAATCCAGTTTAGGCAAAAAAATTGTTCAACGCAAAATGATCCAAAAAATCCGAGTCCGGAAAACGAAAGGGAAAAAAACAGAACGATCCTACCAGTTTGTAGATTGTTCTGGTTTTAAGCTCGTCACCTCAGAACGAGGACTCGAGGAGTTCATGGTGTGGTACAAAAAACCTGACCTGTGACAAAGGTCAAAAAGAAAAACAATAAATATCACAAGTCAGTTACTAGTAACATTTCATAGTATCATCATGTCCTTTGTACAGTAATCGGTCATCATTTCAAATTAGCATAATCCATATTTCTTGCATTTTAATGAATTAATTAATCCAAATTCAAAGCTAACAATAAAGTTCAGTTGCGCAACAATACATATAATTACATATTAAATCTCCATCACCAATTAGACTACAAGACATGTAGTGAATCAGTTACAGACGATAATTAACTGTTAAAGTTTTAAATACATTATTTTAAACTGTTCTCTTGAGTTTCTAAACTCAAAACAAAACTCAAGAGAGCCGAAAACGTTTGGCAACCCGGAAGTGATTATTTTACTTAATTTAGCCGTTTCTGCGCTAGTTAGCAAGCTTGTGGCTAATGCAATAGATAAAATAGGCTCTTAGGTAGGGATGGGCGAAATGAAATGAGATCTTGAGGTCTGCACCGAACAAAAATGGGCGTTCCCATTAAGGTCTCAAAATGAGGCGTGCATCATGAACAAGGCAGTCACGTGATGAGATCTCATTCAGAGGTGGTGACGTCAGAGTGGTTCACCCACCTCCAGCGCTTATAAGCATTTTCAATTTGCGGCGGCACTTGTGGTGTTGTCGGCGTTTGTAGGAGTTAGCGAGTCAGTGAGTCAGCGAGTTAGAAAGTTAGTGGTAGTAGTAGAAACAAGAACGGTCTTGATTGCCTTGAGACGTAAGCAATAGTAAATGTTTAAATATTCAAAGTGCATTTGGGGTCTGGGTTGGACTAAAGTGTTTTTTGTTACAACTCACATATTGAACTCTGGCACTCTTGAGATGAGCACCTTGCTATTTTCAATACAATTTAGTGTGCCAATAAATCAAATCCGTTTACAGACCAAAACAAAAATGTTGTACCCGACCCTTTATAAACTGGCCAAAAGTTTCCTGTGCTCCCCAGCATCCTCAGTCCCATGTGAGAGAGTATTCTCCAAGGCTGGAGACATTCTTTCAAAAAAAAGAAACCGCCTCGGCCCTAAAACCCTGGAAAAAATTGTATTTCTAAATAAAAATCAATGAAAGAGATATTTGTGTGACATAGTTTATTTTTTTTATACAGTCCTTTACAAATAACCAATGTGTTAGTTCAAACAATGTAGACGAAAAACACAGCACAATTTGGTTGTAATGTGTGCAAAGTAACAGCAGGTGGCAGCGAAGTGAGATCTCATTACTGAATCACATTTTGAATCACTTGGCTGTGAGGTCTCATCATCTCATGCGACCTCATTTTGCCCATCCCTACTCTTAGGTCACTTACCATTGAGTTTGAGAATTTTTGGAGTAAAATTCAGAATACCGCGGGCGGTTCTGTGCAGCCTCTGCCCCGCGCTACGGTCCACAGCCGGGAGCAGGAAGTGGAGACCGGAAGTGGCTCTGGGCTCTGTCATTTTTATCACACAGCGCCACTTGTGGCGGGTCCAATGGTACTGCAGTGGAGGAGGAGATATTTGCATGCGATTTGGAGACGGGGGTTACACTTGTGCTGCTGCTTCAGCTTCTGTGGGACTAAAGGACTCGACTCAGTGGAATATGAGTGTTCTCTCTGTGACAGAGGATGTTCTGCTGATGCTGAGTCTGTTCTGTGCGTATGTCGCGTTGCAGATGCTGCGTAAACATGTGAAACCGGGACACTCAAAAACCCGATCATACCCGGGAAACTGATGTGCAGGGAAACACACTCTGGAGCCAGAGCCGAGACGTGGGACTATGAGGCTCTAGAGTTTGCCCATCACTAATAAGAGATACACAGTATGAATAAACATAAAGTGGCATCTAGTGTGTGCAGGTTTGGTTCGACCAGAGCCAGTTTTTCAGTTGAGCTTTTATATATGAGAATTATACGTGGGGCTCTTTCAGTGTTGTACAGGTTCCACCTCAGACAGGACAGTCTGACTGAAGGTGGTTCACCTGTGGGGTACGGTCAGATCTCCTCTGGCGGAGGCTCGTGTGGTTCTTTGTGAGTTTTCTTTACATTTGATAAAGTCCATCAGAGGTGGAGGAACGAGCGAGTGCAGAACTTTATAAATCAAACACGCTGATTTTAATTTGATCATGTTCTGAAAATGCAGTAATCTGCATTTGTTTAGGACATGACAGTGGTGATGTGACTGTTTTTTATTGAGTGTTTTAAGGCTATTTTGTAGAGACTCTCTATGATTTTAAGAGATATATTGCGTTTAAAAGCACAGTGGAGCACTTCAGGTATTACCACATGACATCACAAGGTGGACACAAGGAGAGTTTGACAGAAGAAACAGCCTAAATTTGCAGGATCTGTGTGTTAAACATGTGTGAATGAAACAAAACATCACTCCAGGCCTGTTTGTGATGAGGAAACAACATTATAACATAGATCAGAAAATAGTGTAACATGGGCCCTTTAAAATGACAAGGGAAACACAGGCACTGCAACAAGTCAGGCTACTTCATTTGGAGGGACACAATATATATATATTTTTTTGGATTCTGCAATTTACAAAGCTATTTTTTTAACATTAGAATTAGAAACACAGCCCTATATGATCGTAAATCCCCATTATCTTTTCCCCAGTCGCCGTGTTCCCACCTTCTGTCACATAGAAACAGCGATCTTTACACCAGCGAATCATCTCCTCCAGTCTGAGCTGTAAAAGACAGGATCTGTACAGGGCAAGTGCAGCGGTGGAGGGCTTCAACTCAAACCTAATGAGGGGTATAAAATATTCAGCGACACAGCCCGATGCAGATTTAACACTCGAGATAATTGGAACAGAATATGTACAAAAGTGGTGTGGTGGCGGGGGACAAAGAGGCTCCCGGGGTTTTTCTGTAAAGAGGGTTGAGGATGAATGGGAGAAGAGGCCACTCCTCGTGTTTGTGCAGCAGCGAAGCTAAAGCCGGTTCTATTGTTTGATATTAGCAGCTGATATTTAAGGGGTTTTGAAGTTCAGCTCATGAGAGGCAAAAACTGACTTATCTTGTGCCTTTTTTCTAGGTTTTAGAAATGTCTTTGGACCTTCTGCTGGTGACATTAGGGAGTGGTGCATTTTGAAATGGCTTATTATCACCACAGCTATTTGCAACATGCTTTTTTTAGTTGAAGGTGCTGAAATAATTTGTGTTATACCATGAACAATAAGAATTCCATAGCTTAAAGGTCTTATAGTACGCAAAATGTACTCTTGTTAGCTTTAAGCCATGTTTAATGTTATGTTCTGCTTCAATCACACATGTCTGAGTCACCCTTTATTATTAGTATGTGTCTCCAAAGCTCAAACTCTTGAAGCGGTGGTTTTCAAGTTAACAGCTACTAACTAGTAGGGCCCAACCGATGGATTTTGTTGCGGCCGATATGATACCAATAAAATGGGAACTGGAGCTGCTGATATAATCGCCGATATATTTATGATGTAAAAATTCACTGTAAATCTTCAGTTGTTTGTAAAACTTAGGTTTGGCTCTATTGGATTTTCAGTCGGGTTTATTTAGGCGACATTTCTTGTTCTTCTGCCTCTTTATGTCATATTTAAAGGGCAGGTCGGCCTAATGGTGTTTTTGTCTGATATTCTAGCCTGTAAAGAAAGTGCTGTAAGTAAACTACTGCTATTAGCTTTTAGCGGTGAATGCGTGTGGAATTAATGATCTGTGAAATGTCGATAATTCACACTTCTATTCACAGCTCATTTCCATATCAGTGCGTGTCCAGTAACATATATACGGCCACTATAGTCACTTTACAGCCAGGTAATAGAAGAAAAAACAGCCTGTTTATCACTAACCAATAAGAAAGAACCAAAACGAGCTTCAAAACCAACTCACACAGGCTCCTCTCAGATCAGCACTAAGAACTGTCCTTTAATCCAGACTCACACTGAGCGGCCGCAAAAAGAAGAGAATCTCAGTGTTGTGCAGGTGGAACTGTGGCTGCGGCTGTAAACAAACGCACATGGTGATGCGTTCAGGGGCGGGACGGACACAGACAAATGACACCGCAGATAAACACTGATGCTGCTCCACATATTTGGACATTTATCAGTCTGTAAATTGGATTAAATGGGCAGAATATAGAGTCTAAGATTTATAACGATATAACGATGGCTGATATGTTTCCAAGTGCCCATATGGGCTGATAATATCGGCCAACCGATATATCGGTCGGGCCCTAGTAACTAGTAAGGTTTAAAAACACAGTGGAGCACTTCCTGTATTACCACATCTATACATAAGATATCCTTTATTTGTCCCACAATGGGGAAATTTCAGTGTTGCAACGCACAGTAAAGAGAACAGCAAGAAACAGTAGCAGCAATAGAAGCACAGTTAAGTTAAAAATAGACAAACACTATAAAGATCTATAAAGATAAGGATTATAAAACTATGTATCATATAAATTGCTAACTTAAAACTATATATACAATAAATTACATGACATCACAAGGTGGAACAGAGTGTTTTCTGTTTAAGAGAAGAACACCTCCTAAATATCCAGGGTTTGTGTGTTAAATATGTGTAAATAAAACAAACTCCAGGTAAGTTTTTGATGAGGAAACAACATTAAAACGTGGAAAATAGTGTATTATAGGGTTTAACCTTGAGGAGGGACACCACTCCACTGCGTAATGTGATGTTCTAAGGCTCCACATCAACTCTATAACACAGAGTTTCTGGGTTACATCGCTGGACCATGATCTATCAGTCACACCTACTGGAGATCACGGAGACAAAATATGGTTCTATAAGTTTTGTTAAAGTGTAACTAAACACTAAATCAACCTTTCTGCTACTAAACTGTATAGAGTTGTTTTAGTCGTATTCTTTGTCATTTTAGGCATTGTTGGATCAAACTAGATCAATGTGCAGCTTTGTGTTGAAAATCAGCTCAAATCTGAGTGTGCGCTGCCTCTAGTGGCCACTGCAGTTTCAAGTACTACATGACATCACATAGAGCTGCCCTGATTAATGTTTCTAATCAGATGCACATGGCTACAAGAGCTGAGTTTGAAGTTTGGATAAAACCAATCATACTCTACCCAAAATATCCAGACCTTGTCCCTTCTTTCCCCTCACTCTTTTCTTCAGCCCTTCAAGTTTTTCCAACTTTTTCAAGCTCTATTTTAACCCTCGAAGACCTACAGTATCGTATACGATACTGAGTAATATGTTTCTATAACCGCACAGAACTTTCTAACGGTAAAAGACAGAAACTTCCTTTTCCCCTCTGAAAGTGCAGACATAGAGGTTTCCGTACATTTCTGCGGCTTTATCCTACGTCACACTCACGCTGTGTGATGACGTGAGCAAAACGAGTGTCCAATAGGAACTTTGTTTTCCCCAAACTCATGCGCTCCGTCCATTTTGATGGAGCCAAACTTTGCCAAAGAGTGAAGTGAGTCAAGATGGTCGACTCCTCTGACTGTGTGTGTTTATAACGAGGGAAAAAGTCGCTCTAAGTGGAGTTAATTCTCACACACATGGAAAATGACACATCTTGGTGTGTGTAATTGTGCATCTCTTACTATTTTTATTTAAAGGTTTATTTCAGTCCAAATGAACAAATCCAAATGTAATTTCCACCCTGGAAATGCAGAAGTGCTGTGGCTCTGGCCCTGGACCTGACAGGAGCTGTTTCCAGGACTGGACCAGGAAAGTCATGGAGCCACTGCACTTTTTTTGTTTTTAGGGCAATAAGGAGATTTTTAATTTACTTACAGACTTGATATTTTGCATTTTTGCCGCTAAGGCCCTAAATTAAGCATTTTTTATTTCCAAAAAGTTTTTTCTACATGTTTGCTGTGTGTTTTGTATAAAAGTGTGAATTTTCTGTGGTTTTTTTTCATCTCTATTTCTGGTCCTGTAGCTTTTATCACAGCCTCATGACACAACTACAGCAGCAGATTGTGAAATAACAGGTTGGACTGAACAAAAGGAGGTAGAACACTTCATTAGGGGTAAAAGGGGCAGTTTGAAAAGCAAAATTAAGAAAAAAATCCAGGCGAGGAGTAATGTAGTAAAATTGCCCTCAGGTCTTCAGGGGTTAAATGTTTTTAGGCGTTTTGTCCTACTTTAAGTCTTCTAAAAGCATGTAGTCTTAGTTAAGCAGCCAGGCAGCCTATTCGTCATCATTTCACAGTCGCAAGCCAACAAATGAAACTCATTGGAGCGTGATTAAAAGCTGCAAAAATCGATTTTTGCCTAAAAAGTTTGTTTCCTTAAACAAAATGACATCCAACACAACCAGGTCTGTCTAATATAACAGCTCACTGCTTTGACAAAGAGGATAGAGTTCACAAGAGGGTTTTTTTTCCTTCTGTGACAGTAGCAAGGCAAGGGTTGCAGTGGGTTTCATTATGTGGTGACACTGGCTCACACACACACACACACACACACACACACACACACTCTCTTTGATTAGTCAGTGTGGGTCTCCTGTATTGATCCAGCTCCCTGCTCTGATCGGGCTCAGTTATTACAGGGCTGCCTCATGCGCTGGTGAGCTCAGCGGGTAAAGTCGTGGGATTACCAGCGCTGTCAGCTCCGGGGAACCCAACCTCGCTCTGTGGAAAAGGATTTTGTTGCAGAATTGTGTGTTGTGGAAAAAAATAGAATGCAACACAACGAGTGGTGTAGAAGGAAAAACAACGTGAAGCTTGTGCCGGCTGCTTGACTTGAGGCGCTGACTTTATTACTTCTTTCTTGACCTGTACTGTACATCTCAACTGCTACTGGAGCAGAAGGAGGAAACGATTTTATATGATATTATATTTTACAGTGATATTGTGTTATAACTGTAGACTGAAATAGGTAGAGAGAGGGGAGAGACATTCAGTGATGTGAGTGGTAAGTTGCTTTGATTTGATTCCCCCAGAGAGAAATAAAACCAAAACAAGGAGAACAGGTCCTAAACCCCCTGATGGGGAAACGAGAAATGCATTCACCAAGTTAACTCCTGAAGACCTGAGGGCAATTTTAGTACATTTCTCCTCGCCTGGATTTTTTTTTCTGAATTTTGCTTTTAAAACTGCCCCTTTTACCCCTAATGAAGTGTTCTACCTCCTTTTGTTCAGTCCAACCTGTTATTTCACAATCTGCTGCTGTAGTTGTGTCATGAGACTGTGATAAAAGCTACAGGACCAGAAATAAAGATGAGCCTTAGCTACAAAAATGCAAAATCTCAAGTCTGTAAGTAAATAAAAAATCTCCTTATTGCCCTAAAAACAAAAAAAGTGCAGTGGCTCCATGACTTTCCTGGTCCAGTCCTGGAAACAGCTCCTGTCAGGTCCAGGGCCAGAGCCACAGCACTTCTGCATTTCCAGGGTGGAAATTACATTTGGATTTGTTCATTTGGACTGAAATAAACCTTTAAATAAAAATAGAAAGAGATGCACAATTACACACACCAAGATGTGTCATTTTCCATGTGTGTGAGAATTAACTCCACTTAGAGCGACTTTTTCCCTCGTTATAAACACACACAGTCAGAGGAGTCGACCATCTTGACTCACTTCACTCTTTGGCAAAGTTTGGCTCCATCAAAATGGACGGAGCGCATGAGTTTGGGGAAAACAAAGTTCCTATTGGACACTCGTTTTGCTCCCGTCATCACACAGCGTGAGTGTGACGTAGGATAAAGCCGCAGAAATGTACGGAAACCTCTATGTCTGCACTTTCAGAGGGGAAAAGGAAGTTTCTGTCTTTTACCGTTAGAAAGTTCTGCGCGGTTATAGAAAACATGTTCCTCTGTGTCGTATACGATACCGTAGGTCTTCGAGGGTTAATAATAAAAAAAATTCGAAATATTTTTAGGCAAATTCTTTATAAGTAAATCCATGTAAAATGTCTCACAATTGGACCAGTGTTTTCATCAATCACTGCTCTACTGACATACCTAATTTTTGGTTATTAGAGATTTAATTCCACTCTTCAAAAGCACCTAAAACCACAAATTACAATACTAGGAGATTTTTATAACAATCAATGACTTTTTCAGCTTTTTGAATCAGATATTGGCAATTAGAATCCCATCCCGTCTCATTACTGGCTGTGGGAGTGTGCGGGAGCTTACTTTGTAATAACTGCTGCTTAGTGGTCTGCGGGGGACAGGGCCGGGCCAAGAGTCATTACTCTGATGAAAGCACATTGATTTCTGTGGACAAGAGGATTTGTAGAGTAAAAGTGTCTCCACACGATGAGCTTAAATATGTGCAGAGTTGCTCCGCTGTTTCTGATGAAAGCTTCACAGATGGTGCTCGGGGCTCGGACGTCCCTGTGACGAATTAACACAGGAAACGGCAAAGAAAAGGGACGACTCAGGACAATTGATCAGGATCTCAAGAAAGAACTACAGAGATGTTAAAGTTGAACTCCGTCACGTTTGAAGCTAAAGTCCGTTTCTAGAGGAGGTGGAATTCTGTCAGAAGCCAAAAAACGGCACAGATCAGTGTTTCCTCGGTGGAGAAATTCAACAGTCACAGTAGCTCTAGGACAGTTTAGTGCAAAAAAGGGAAAAAATGTGTGATGCAATCAAGATAAACAATAATAAAAATAGAAATAATAATAAATAAATAATAAAGTGAATAAGTATATTACAAAATATACAAAGAGAACTGAAATATAAATACTATATATATAAAAGAAAGTACAAAAACAGTGCAGTTGTCACAGTGCAGTAGTAGCACAGACATGGTCACTGCACAGAGGAGTTGTACAGTGTGACCGCGGTGGGTGTGAATGATCTGCAGTAGCTCCTTCCTGCACTGAGGGAGTCTCAGACAGTCTCAGCTCCTCCACAGTCTGGTGCAGGGGGTCAGAGGTGTGGTCTATGATGGATGTAAGTTTGGACGACACTCTCCTCTCAGCCGCCTCTTCCACAGAGTCCAGGGGACAGCCCAGGACAGAGCCTCCTGACCAGCTTCTTCAGTCTTTTCCTTAGTGTCTGGAAACGTTAGAAAACAACTTTATAAGCAGCCTTAGCCTTACCTCTGTCGATTTCCCACTGCACATGATCGCTGATGTCATTTCTAATCCCATTTGTTTACAAGTGAATTATATTTTTTGAAAAATGCTGAAAAAAATACATTCCCGAACCATTTTCTTTCAACAACTTTCAGTTTCTTGATCCTCGCTTGTTGCTTCTGGAGGCTCGAGCCGCCGCTGGAGTCGGTGATCGAGTCTTTTGGGCTTTGGCCTGTGCAGTGGGAAATCAGCAGAGGGAAGTGTAAGGCTGATTATAAGGATGTTTTCTAACATTTACAGACACTAATGAGTGAACCAGGCAGAGCGTTTTGTTTGTTAGACTCGTGGCTGTTGTAAGATGGGTTAAAGTGGTGTTAAGCTTCTTCAGTGTGAAGCAAATTGGTGTTTTACGTGGAAGTTCAGAACTTGCCCCCATCACTACACTAGTTTGTTGCCTTGACAGACTCACTGCCACAGTGAGATCTCCACTGAGGAAACACTGATCTGTGCCGTTTTTTGGCTTCTGACAGAATTCGACCTCCTCTAGAAACGGACTTTAGCTTCAAACGTGCCGGAGTTCAACTTTAAGTGTTATACCACGAGTGGCTTATTTGAGCACGGGACGTCTGAAGATGGAAATATATTTTGGAAATCAAATCTTTTGGTAGGCTAAGGTAAGTTAGTTAGTGCATAGATGGTTCAAATCCAGACAATCTTAACATACACTTAATTAGTCGTCCTCTCACGACCTAAAAACATGAATACTGTATAATCTGTAACTGAACTAGTTTGAGTTCAGGCAGGAATAATAATGACTCCACACTGTCCAAAATCTACACATTTAGGTCAGGCAGTGAAGTGTCCTGCTCATGGACACAATGGCAGGCATCACTTTTGTCCTAAAACCCTTGGCTTATTTAGCACACACATACGTACACTGTAGGGAAAGTAAATATACAACCAAAACTTAAGCCGTGTCCATCAGACGAGACACATGAATCAGACATTCCAAACACACCGTCCTCATTTCTGACTGACCTTTCCTGCATCTCATTCTTTCTCCGGCGTTTTTCTTATTATCAGATAAAAAGCCGGGCCATTAAAGATGAAATCAATACAAGATTCACATGCACTCGAAGGAAAAGACAAGAAATGGGCAAATATCAATAAATTCAGGCTTTGCACTGACAGCATGACAAAGAGCGGTGAGCACCACAATCAATGGGGCTAATTAACTGTTTTACACAGCCCGGCTCCTTAAATATCAGCTAAACAAGCAGTCGATGAAGACAAACTCACTGGATACAAACTACGTGTCAGACTAATCTCACAGAGGCTCTTTAAGGCAGATTCGGTTTGATTCGGTGGCTGCAGCCGGGACATTTGTCATGTTCGTCATCGCTCTCACGCATCATTACTGCAGGTGTGGCTGTAGGATGGATAATATTTCCATAAGCAGTGAAGTGAGGAGCTGAGCCAGATATATTATGTCCTGTACACGTTCAATATGACATTTGTGTATTTTTCTTACTCTTTATGATGGACTGCAGGATGTTTGGACCGACCTCCGGATCGTGAGTTAGACTAGGATTACCTTACACTGCAAAAAAGGAGTTTCTAGCACAGTTAAACTGACTTGAATTAAGCAGATTCACTTTAAAAGACCAATTTTAAGATTTTTTTAGTTAATAAGATGAGATTTTTTTTACTTGTTTCAAGATATTCATCCTGATTTATCTTATCTCGATATTACAACTTATTCTAAGCACTTTTTATATTAACTCAGTCCAGGTTAAGCCTCTTTAACTTCCTCCTCAAACCAATAAGGGGAAAAATCTTGCCATAAACACTTGAAACTCGTGTTTTCTGCTTAGAACAAGATTCATATTTTGTCTTGTTTTAAGAAAATTTGGTAAGTGAAAATTTCTTACTGCACTGGCAGAAAATTTCACTTAAAATAGGGCATTTTTACCTCAAAATTTGTATTTTTTTCTTATTTTTTGATAGGCCTTTTCTGCTGGAAGGTTTTACACAATCTCTAGGTAAATTCAAATGACTTAAATTAAGAACATTTTACTTTATTTGAGAAGATTCAACTTGACAAATCAAATTATCTGCCAGTGGAATATTTTTTTTTGTTTTTTTTTAATTAATTCAAGTAATATTTGATTTTGTTTCTTATTTTAAGTGCTAAAAGTTATTGTTTTTCTTATTTTAAATGTAGTAAAATGTATTTTCATATTTTACGTACAAAAAGTCTTATTCCACTGGCAGATACATTTACTTGTCAAGTGGAATTTCCTCAAATCATGATAAAACTTTCTTAATTCAAGTCGTCTTAACTTGACTAGATTTTGTTTTTTGCAGTGTAAATATAATAAAAATAAGAAACAAAAAACACTAATTGTAGTAAAATAAAAGTAGGAGGAAACTTACCCAGACATAGGGAAAGGAGTCGAGCCTGTGAGGCCAAAGTTCTTACTGCTCAGTCACTGTGGCCTTTAACATAAGCACAATGTTCCTTCATCAATTACTGAGAGATCCTCACTGTGACTTTAAAATATGATTAACTAATTACTGGTCAAGAACTTCATTTCACCCACAGACTGTAAACACAAGTGAAGGGAGTGTGACGTCACCCACAGTGTTCAGATCCACTGTGGATCAAGTGAAGCTCATTGTGCTTTGGTTATAGGAGCCAATTTGGAGCCAGTTCTACATTAGGAACACGAATTTATTTACAGACAAAATAAAGACACACAGGAATACGTAGGACATGTTAAATCGGACATTTTAAAACCGAAATGGCAAAGCTCAGTGCCGCAGTTACAGAGAAAGAGGTGACAGTTTTCCAGTGCAAAGTCAACTGGAAACAGACTCGATGGAGCCGGAATTCCCCCCATGTTTACTTCCTGTTTAGAACTTTGGAACGCGGCAGCAGGTTCGCCCGTTTATATACGTCTATGATTTCACCAAAACATTTTCCTGGTGAGGGTTAGGTGCACATATCCTGTATCTCTGAGTGTCTGAGTGAGTGTGACGTCTCCACAGCGTCGCTCACATGAGGCTCCTGTTGCCACGGTTACAGGAGCGAATCTGGAGCCAGGTCCATATTTGGAAATCCTCCCGCGAGTATCATAGCAACACAAGAGCCAATCATGAGTGAGGAGGTTAAATGTGGCGCCCGACTCACCGGTGATACTCGATTCTGCACCATTCTGCATGAACCGCTGTGATTCTTGAGAATAATAAGGAAACTTTTAGCTTTTATCATCAAACTTTAAATAGTTTAAGTCACTGATTTATGTTGTTTGTTCTGTTCCGTACGAACAACAATAGAGTCACAATTTAACCAAATTCACTTTACTTTCTGCTCGTTAAATTCTGCTCGTTCAGATTCTAGTAACATTAGATATTGTGACTGTTTGAGATATTTTGTCATTTTATTTCAGAAATCGTCACTCGGGGGAAAGCGGGAAGGGAACTTACTTAGCAACGAAACGAGCTGTCAATCAAACCTGTTGCTAACACTAGGGGGAGGGGCCTCGGGGAATGAAGGCGTCTGATTGGTCCGTTATTTATGTTCAGATCTTGATTTAGGAACAAAACAGAGAAATGAAAAGTTCAGGATCCTGTGTGGCGGCTTCAGACGAACAGTTTAAGTCCAGAATGACGAGGCTCAGAGCAGCAGGTACAGACAGAGGGACGAGAAGATCCTAATGTGAAGGAGCCCCAAGAGCCTCCTGGAGCACTTCCTGTTTGGCACGCGGCGGCTAACGGGTTAGCGGCTAACGGGTTAGCTTAGTCCACTCATATAAACGGACTATGGTTGTGCACCGTATTTCATAAATCAGGTATACTCCCTCGTACTATACACCAAACTACACATTATCATTGTGTATATTTTCCCAATATATATTATATTATTGCACATTTTTTTCCATTTCTGCTCTGGATGATTAAACAGAAGAACTATTTGTGCAACCAAAGAGCTGTTTCTCCTACTGCTGAAGCTGTTCACCTCCTCCTGTAACTGTCTCTTTGACTTCTTACTATATTTCGACCCCCTCCTCCTCTTCCTCAGCTGGTTACCTGGTCTAACACATCGGAAGCTTCCCCCTCAGGGCCCAGCGTAATCGCGTAATCCATCCATTCACCGGATAGAGCGTCTTAAACCCCCCTCTCCCTTTACCAGCACCTTTCTTTTTCCTCTGGGCGTGCAGGCTGCTAATAAGAAATAAGCTACAGCGGGGCCAGAGCCCTGACCCCCCCCACCCTCCATCATCACTGATAGGAGGAGCAGAGCCGTGGGGGAGAGAGCCAGACATGGCCATTAACAGTAGCCCACCACATAGACGGAGAAAATAAAAGAGCTTACAAATGTTTTCGAGGCATTTTCACCCTGTGCCGTCTCTTGGGCTGTGCGGTTTCCAACTCTAAAGCAGAGAGCACACTGTAGTTTGTATTGTCAGTCTATAGCAGGGGTCGGCCCCCGAGGCTCTTTCCTCCTCCTGCTGTGGCTCCTGTGACTTTGGAAAATACATAATGAGTATTTAATTGCACTGTATTTTTATTTTAGTTTGTTTTTAAACGTAATTCTAAATTTGTAGATAACGGTCTTGTATCATTCAAATAAATCGTCTTTAGAGCCAAAGCAGCTCCTCTCGTACGGCTCAGACACTGTGTCCGGACCGAGCTTCCTCCTGTGCCTCTAAACCAGGACTAACACCAGGACTAAACCAGGACTAAGCCAGGACTAAACCAGGACTAAACCAGGACTAAAACCAGGACTAAGCCAGGACTAAACCAGGACTAAACCAGGACTAAAACCAGGACTAAGCCAGGACTAAAACCAGGACTAAAACCAGGACTAAGCCAGGACTAACACCAGGACTAAAACCAGGACTAACACCAGGACTAAAACCAGGACTAACACCAGGACTAAAACCAGGACTAAGCCAGGACTAAACCAGGACTAAAACCAGGACTAAGCCAGGACTAAGCCAGGACTAAAACCAGGACTAAAACCAGGACTAAGCCAGGACTAACACCAGGACTAAAACCAGGACTAAAACCAGGACTAAGCCAGGACTAAGCCAGGACTAAAACCAGGACTAAAACCAGGACTAAACCAGGACTAAACCAGGACTAAAACCAGGACTAAGCCAGGACTAAGCCAGGACTAAAACCAGGACTAAAACCAGGACTAAGCCAGGACTAACACCAGGACTAAAACCAGGACTAACACCAGGACTAAAACCAGGACTAACACCAGGACTAAAACCAGGACTAAGCCAGGACTAAACCAGGACTAAAACCAGGACTAAGCCAGGACTAAGCCAGGACTAAAACCAGGACTAAAACCAGGACTAAGCCAGGACTAACACCAGGACTAAAACCAGGACTAAAACCAGGACTAAGCCAGGACTAAGCCAGGACTAAAACCAGGACTAAAACCAGGACTAAGCCAGGACTAACACCAGGACTAAAACCAGGACTAAAACCAGGACTAAGCCAGGACTAAACCAGGACTAAAACCAGGACTAAAACCAGGACTAAGCCAGGACTAAGCCAGGACTAAGCCAGGACTAAAACCAGGACTAAAACCAGGACTAAGCCAGGACTAAGCCAGGACTAAAACCAGGACTAAAACCAGGACTAAGCCAGGACTAACACCAGGACTAAAACCAGGACTAAAACCAGGACTAAGCCAGGACTAAGCCAGGACTAAAACCAGGACTAAAACCAGGACTAAGCCAGGACTAAACCAGGACTAAAACCAGGACTAAAACCAGGACTAAGCCAGGACTAAACCAGGACTAACACCAGGACTAAAACCAGGACTAAACCAGGACTAAACCAGGACTAAAACCAGGACTAAGCCAGGACTAAGCCAGGACTAAAACCAGGACTAAAACCAGGACTAAGCCAGGACTAAACCAGGACTAAAACCAGGACTAAAACCAGGACTAAACCAGGTCTAAACCAGGACTAAAACCAGGACTAAAACCAGGACTAAGCCAGGTCTAAACCAGGACTAAAACCAGGACTAAAACCAGGACTAAGGCCGGTCTAAAGCAGGTCTAAAACCAGGACTAAACCAGGTCTAAACCAGGACTAAAACCAGGACTAAAACCAGGACTAAACCAGGTCTAAACCAGGTCTAAACCAGAACTAACACCAGGACTAAAACCAGGACTAAGCCCGGTCTAAAGCAGGTCTAATGCAGGTCTAAAACCAGGACTAAACGAGCATTAAACCAGGACTAAAACCAGGACTAAACCAGGTCTAAACCAGGACTAAACCAGGTCTAAACCAGGACTAAAACCAGGACTAAAACCAGGACTAAACCAGGTCTAAAACAGGACTAAACCAGGTCTAAACCAGGACTAAACCAGGTCTAAACCAGGACTAAAACCAGGACTAAAACCAGGACTAAAACCAGGACTAAACCAGGTCTAAAACAGGACTAAACCAGGTCTAAACCAGGACTAAAACCAGGACTAAAACCAGGATTAAACCAGGTCTAAAACCAAACAAGAATAGAATTTGCAGGAGTTGCTACAAAAAAAAGTTTCTGAAGAACAGAAGGTTTCTGCTCCGTGGGCAGATTCCTTCGCTCCAGAACAGGAGATAAAATGATGATGGACACAGGTTGGTTCACTGCGGGAGGATAATTTCATGTTAGATTTTTATTTCCTACAAGCAGGACTCAAATAGACATTCAGTAATAATGTGTTTAATGCAGCTTTGCGCACATTTGTTTCCGTTTTAGAGAAACGAAACTTTAAACCTCACGGCTCATTTGTATAAAGGCTGAAAACAGCTCAGTCGACTAAAGGACTCGACTCAGTGGATTATTTGTGTTGTATTTTCATTGATTTCATAAATGCGACACACTATAGTCTTTTATACAGAGCGACAGGGAAAAAGGGAGACGCTCCAAACGGCTCTTTGAGTGTTTAAGGTGCCGACCCCTGATCTGTAGGATTCAAACTGTGAAATCTCTTTATCTTTCCAGGGTTTACTAAGATGGCGTAATCTTGCAGTCCTGTCAGTCAAAAGTGTTAAAAGCATCAAACATTTTGCTTTATTCAAGAGGCAAATATCTGAGGCTAAGGCCATTTCTGCTGTTATCGTTGCCTTGGGGGTCAGAAAGAACAGTTGAGCCCAAATGAGTTGTAATTAAATCAGACTTTATTAAATTTTTGTTTGCTGTGGGAATATTTGGGGCAATAGAATTTTATTTTTAGTCGTAAAGGTTTAAATACACTGTTGGTCGACCAGATTGTGACCGTCTTAAAAACATGAAAACAGAACTAGTTCATTAAACAGTTAGCAGCTTATAAACTATATCAGAGTTTTGCTAAATAGCATGCTAACAGTGCACCAACGTCTTAATTTGCAGCTGATAAAACTCGTGTAGTTACTGCAGCACGAGGCAGAAGTGAGCTCCTTGTACGAACTTGAAGGGGAAGACCATTTTTATTTTACTACATAGATTATTTTTATTTATTTACAATTTCCACTGTGTTACTGTTGCCTCAGGAGTCACTGATAACACGTGTAAGGGGAATATAAGGATATTTTATAGCGGGAAACTTTTAAATTATGAAATTCTCAACTCTTGACAACTAAGGGCAATTTTAGTACATTTGTCCTCGCCTGGATTTTTTTTCTTAATTTTGCTTTTAAAACTGCCCCTTTTACCCCTAATGAAGTGTTCTACCTCCTTTTGTTCAGTCCAACCTGTTATTTCACAATCTGCTGCTGTAGTTGTGTCATGAGGCTGTGATAAAAGCTACAGGACCAGAAATAGAGATGAAAAAAAAAATTCACACTCTTTTATACAAAACACACAGCAAACATGTAGAAACAACTTTTTGGACATAAAAAATGCTTAATTTAGAAAAAAAATACAAAATATCAAGTCTGTAAGTAAATTAAAAATCTCCTTATTGCCCTAAAAACAAAAAAAGTGCAGTGGCTCCATGACTTTCCTGGTCCAGTCCTGGAAACAGCTCCTGTCAGGACCACGGCCAGAGCCACAGCACTTCTGCATTTCCAGGGTGGAAATTACATTTGGATTTGTTCATTTGGACTGAAATAAACCTTTAAATAAAAATAGAAAGAGATGCACAATTACACACACCAAGATGTGTCATTTTCCATGTGTGTGAGAATTAACTCCACTTAGAGCGACTTTTTCCCTCGTTATAAACACACACAGTCAGAGGAGTCGACCATCTTGACTCACTTCACTCTTTGGCAAAGTTTGGCTCGATCAAAATGGACGGAGCGCATGAGTTTGGGGAAAACAAAGTTCCTATTGGACACTCGTTTTGCTCACGTGTTATGACCCGGCTCTGCCAGGGACCGGGGAAGTAACAACAGAACCAAGATGTAAAATGGAATAAATAAGGAGATTTAATTAAAAGGAATGTAAAAGGTAAATTAAACAAAACAGGCTAAAATATGTACACAAGATAACAGGATAACAAGTTGTGCCAAAAACGAGTCACGTGACTAAACTAAGGGACGCAAACAAAACTAAATCACAAGTGTCCCAAAGTAAAATTACATAAACCCACAAAAGGCACAAAATCGAACTAAACTAACCGAGTGTCTCAACACACACAAAGTCACGTATTAGTACAAACAAAGTGACTGACAGAAAGAGACACAGACACAAAAGGGCACTGGCCACAAAGGCCACAGCCCCGAACAGGTGAGAGGAAACTGCTGAAACAGTGGGAGGAATCTGCTGAAACAGTGGGAGGAATCTGCTGAAACAGTGGGAGGAATCTGCTGAAACAGGTGAGAGGAATCTGCTGAAACAGGAGGAGGAATCTGCTGAAACAGGTGAGAGGAATCTGCTGAAACAGGAGGAGGAATCTGCTGAAACAGGTGAGAGGAATCTGCTGAAACAGGAGGAGGAATCTGCTGAAACAGGTGAGAGGAATCTGCTGAAACAGGAGGAGGAATCTGCTGAAACAGGTGAGAGGAATCTGCTGAAACAGGAGGAGGAATCTGCTGAAACAGGTGAGAGGAATCTGCTGAAACAGGTGAGAGGAATCTGCTGAAACAGGTGAGAGGAATCTGCTGAAACAGTGGGAGGAATCTGCTGAAACAGTGGGAGGAATCTGCTGAAACAGGTGAGAGGAATCTGCTGAAACAGTGGGAGGAATCTGCTGAAACAGTGGGAGGAATCTGCTGAAACAGGTGAGAGGAATCTGCTGAAACAGGTGAGAGGAATCTGCTGAAACAGGTGAGAGGAATCTGCTGAAACAGGAGGAGGAATCTGCTGAAACAGGTGAGAGGAATCTGCTGAAACAGGTGAGAGGAATCTGCTGAAACAGGTGAGAGGAATCTGCTGAAACAGTGGGAGGAATCTGCTGAAACAGGTGAGAGGAATCTGCTGAAACAGTGGGAGGAATCTGCTGAAACAGGTGAGAGGAATCTGCTGAAACAGTGGGAGGAATCTGCTGAAACAGTGGGAGGAATCTGCTGAAACAGTGGGAGGAATCTGCTTAAACAGGTGAGAGGAATCTGCTGAAACAGGTGAGAGGAATCTGCTGAAACAGGTGAGAGGAATCTGCTGAAACAGGAGGAGGAATCTGCTGAAACAGGTGAGAGGAATCTGCTGAAACAGGTGAGAGGAATCTGCTGAAACAGGTGAGAGGAATCTGCTGAAACAGGTGAGAGGAATCTGCTTAAACAGGTGAGAGGAATCTGCTGAAACAGTGAGAGGAATCTGCTGAAACAGTGAGAGGAATCTGCTGAAACAGGTGAGAGGAATCTGCTGAAACAGTGGGAGGAATCTGCTGAAACAGGTGAGAGGAATCTGCTGAAACAGTGGGAGGAATCTGCTGAAACAGGTGAGAGGAATCTGCTGAAACAGTGGGAGGAATCTGCTGAAACAGTGGGAGGAATCTGCTGAAACAGTGGGAGGAATCTGCTGAAACAGGTGAGAGGAATCTGCTGAAACAGGTGAGAGGAATCTGCTGAAACAGGTGAGAGGAATCTGCTGAAACAGGTGAGAGGAATCTGCTGAAACAGGTGAGAGGAATCTGCTGAAACAGGTGAGAGGAATCTGCTTAAACAGGTGAGAGGAATCTGCTGAAACAGGTGAGAGGAATCTGCTGAAACAGGTGAGAGGAATCTGCTGAAACAGGTGAGAGGAATCTGCTGAAACAGGTGAGAGGAATCTGCTGAAACAGGAGGAGGAATCTGCTGAAACAGTGGGAGGAATCTGCTGAAACAGTGGGAGGAATCTGCTGAAACAGTGGGAGGAATCTGCTGAAACAGTGAGAGGAATCTGCTGAAACAGTGGGAGGAATCTGCTGGAGGTGAGGTGGGAGTGGCCGAGGGTTAAATTTAGTTAAACGGTCGAAATAACAAACTTGACATTTTACAGATACAGTGGATTTTTTCTCCGCCCCAGTGTTACAATCAGATACTGTAACTGCTATTAGTAATACCAAGAAATGTCAAATTACTGCACCGAGCTGGTCATCTTTTATTGTTTTTTCATTAGCAAAGTCAAGAAAGGCTTAAAGGCTTAATTATTCTTTAATATCTGTGCCGCCGTTTAACCTTTACAGACACAAACACATTAACCCTCTCACTGTTTGATCAGGCACTGGGGAAAAGACCCTGAGCTCAGACTAATTAATGCAGTGAGGGCGACCCGCACGGGGGCGGGTATCTCATATTCCCCATTTATTTAATTAGTGGTGCCAATTAGGAAGATAATACGCTTCAGAATGTGATTACTGCAATTAAAAAGGATCATGTTTTTTACTTATTAGGTTATTTTTGTTTCCTCTTTGTGGTAAAGTCGGATCTTTTTGTTTTCTTTATTCCTTCACTCTTTTATGTTGGAGCCGGTGGATTAGTGGAAGTTTTCTCTTTCAGGAATATTGTTTCCTTCTCTGTTTATTACAGTTTATTAACATTGGAACATAAATGCAGTATTAAGCAGGGTTAGATTTTAAAACTCCACTATGTCACTTTTTGGTTCAGGGTCTGTCACATGGATATGTCACTGCTCTGCCTGGAATGTTCCACATTATGACATTAAACAGCTCGAGGGCTGAAACGATTCATCGAGTAAATCGATTAGAAAAATGCATCGATTTTTTTTTTTTCCTTGATGCTTCGTTTTATTTTCATCCGCTCGGCGATGGCCGGAACCTTCTGCGGTGGAGGTAAAGTTTCCACACGACCACTGCACTTCACTGTACAAAACAGCAGCTCATGGATGTGTAATAAGAGCTTTAATAATAAGAGATTTTATTACAGTTCTGTGGCGGCGCATAACATCTGTTTGACCAGCGGCAGCATCAACACGACAATGTGGGATCAAGCAACGAAAACACGAACAGTTCAAGAGAAACAGAGGAAGAGCAGAAGAAAAGACAGAGGCGATCGAAAGTGTGGGACCATTTTAAATTAAACAAGAGCTCCTCCAGTGGGGCAAAATACGCCCGTACTTTGAATTATTGTATATAGAATTAAGTTAGAATTTGTCAAACCTAGTTAAAGATGAATTGTTGGTGCAGTTTGGAAGTTTGACATTCCTAGGTGAGACGGTTGTGGAGTTAGAGCGCGGACAAGAAATTGTCCACAGACAGACAGACAGACAGACAGACGGACGGATAATCAATAGGGAAATGTGGCTCTTGCAGTAGGAGTATGAGTATGACATCATCACATTCTAGAAACGGAATTCCACCAATCAGATTGCAGCAACAGAACTTAAAGACACTACAAAGCTTTGAAGTGTCCACAGACGGACGGACGGACGGACAGCGCCATACCACAATACGTCCCGTCTTATTACAACGGGCGTATAAAAAGGGAGAAACACGGTGCAATAGAAGCACTGAGCTGGAATCACAACAGCACAACGTCTGTGCTACAACATCTAAACAGAAAGAACCCGTGAAGAAACCGCAAGGTCAGTCAAAGTTAGCCTAGTGATAATTACGTTTTTCATGTCCAAAACACGTGGATCTGTCAGTGCTCGTGGTGTGGACTTAACGATTACTCGATTATTCGAACAAAATAATCAGCAGAATAATCGATTACTGTAATAATCGACAGCTGCAGCCCTAAACAGCTCTGCCTTAAATTTATTCAGTTGCAGGTGGTTTCATAGCTCAAAAATGTCAGAAAAACAGGAAGTGAGTGGAGTCGCCTCTCCATAGATCTGACCTGTAACTTGATCTGGTTTGGCCTAAATGAAGATGGAGAATTCCAGAGAAAGAAATAACGTCTCCATGGAGAAAAGGATTTGATGAGCCATCCGGCAGAAGCACTTTTAATATTTCTAATTGCATCTAAGAAAAATATTTTTACCGTGGAAATATTCAAGGCTTTTTGAACGTCCCGAGTTAACGATGCCTTCAAAATCTAAACAATGTGTGAAAATGAAGCTGAGGATTTGAGCTCTTGTATAAAAGCGGAACACAGGCCTCCCCCCCAAAGCGTTCAGAAGGAATCCCCCACAGACAGAGACAGAGCTGGTCTATATCAGGAGATCCTGCAGGGCACAGAGACTCTGCACTCCACAGGATGAGGGGAAATCTGCTCAGAAATACTGACGGGGAAATGCTCTGGCAGCTCCGTCTTTGTTAGCTGCTCTTCACATCATCGGAGGTTATGAACGGACAGCACCGCAGTGTTTTAGGTGTTCATCTCTGGAAGTGTCTTTGGTACAATCGGAGCAAAACTATTTCATTCCAGTGTTGCTCAACATCAAACTGAACCCGTCTACAGTGTTTTTGTGTTGGAGGATTAATCTGCCACGACTTTCCCTGTTTCTAAGTACTGTTTGTTGTTGTGTCTGTTAATGATAAAATTATGTCTGATTTTATGATTGTTGGGGGTTCACAAAATTCAAGGTTCAGTTCGTATTGCGGCTTAAGGTCCTGGTTTTAATCCTGATTTTATTTTATTTTGTTTAATACTGGTTTTAGTTTTAGTTTAGTCCTGGTTTTAGACTTGGTTTAGACCTGGTTTTAGTCCTGATTTTAGTCTTGGTTCAGTCCTGGTTTAATACTGGTTTAATACTGGTTTTAGTTATGGTTTAGTCCGGGTTAAGTCCTGGTTTTAGTCTTGGTTTAGACCTGGTTTTAGTTCTGGTTTAATCCGGGTTTAGTCTTGGTTTTAGTCTTGGTTTAGTCCTGGTTTTAGTTTTGATTTTAATCTTGGTTTAGTCCTGGTTTTAGTCTTGGTTTAGTCCTGGTTTAATACTGGTTTTAGTTCTGGTTTAATCCGGGTTTAGTCCTGGTTTTAGTCTTGATTTAGTCCCGGTTTAATACTGGTTTTAGCTCTGGTGTTTAGGCCCGGTTTAGACCTGGTTTTAGTTCTGGTTTAATCCGGGTTTAGTCCTGGTTTTAGTCCTGGTGTTCAGTCCTGGTTTAGTCCTGGTTTTAGTTATGGTTTAATCTTGGTTTAGTCCTGGTTTTAGACTTGGTTTAGAACTGGTTTTAGTTCTGGTTTAGTTCCTGGTTTTAGTTCCAGTATTAAACAGGACTAAACCAAGACTAAATCTTTGTTTAGTCCTGTTTAATACTGGTTTTAGTTCTGGTTTAGTCCAGGTTTCAGTTTTTTAGCTTTGGTTTAGAGGCGCACGGGAAGAGCCCTTTGTGCTAAACTACAGAGCTAAATATTTTAAAAATTTTTAAAAAAAAAGCTGAATACACTTTTCTAAAAGAAAGGACCATCTTTATCACACAATTTAAGCTTCAAACTACAAGTATTAGTGATGACAAGAGAAGAAAACACAGATATTTGAGCTTTAAACCCTGTGTGTTCTATATAATGCAACTCAATGTGACGGTAATAATAATGTTTTAAGACCGTGGAACAGAATATGTCACAAAACACCTTTATATTTTCCAGGATTCCTTTTGTTTTGTCTCATCAGCTCCTGCATGTTTCCTAATGACAGCGGCTCTGATAGTTCTAACATGAGCCCTCCATACACAAGTCCCCACCCTCTTCTGCACGATTCGCTCTCTCATGTGGGGCATCTGTCACAATAGCCCCGTCCCTAAGTGTTCACAGACACTTCTATCCAAGGACAAATCAATTAGAGCAGAGAGAGAGAGACGGGCAGATGGCGGTGAAGGGCGGCGCGATGCCTCAGGTGAGAGGAAGCGTGTGGCAGCGGCACCTGTCAAGCGAGATCTTCGTCACAACCCGACTCCCACCGAAAAACCCACCGAAACCCCCCGTCAAACTGCGCATAGCGACGGATTCAGACGCACAAAGAGCCGAGCTCACAGCCTCCAACGCGGCAACGTGCAAAACCAACGCAGGAAGAGCGGACTGAATATTTCATATATTATCAAACTGAATTACAGATTAGAGCTCCCGCTGAGTAACCCCAGGTGATAAGGAGGTGGTGGGGATGGGGGTAAAAGCTGCAGGTTAGAATTTTTTAAAAATATATAAAAAGTAAGATTACAGTAAATGCATCTGAAGGTTTTGTCGGTTCGTGCTTAAAGATAAACCAGAGGAGAGGTTGTTCTATCATCTAAGTCAATGTTTGGACACTATAGTCTAAACCATAAAAAGCAGTTTAGTGTGTTTTTTACCCCATCGATCCTTCTGTTTCCACAACCACGATTACAGGAGAGCACTGGGAACACCAGGGGCTAAATGGGGAGGCAGGGGATCTACTGTAGGGCTGAAACGATTCATCGAGTAAATCGATTAGAAAAATGCATCGATTTTTTTTTTTCCTCGATTCTTCATTTTATTTGCCTCGATTCTTCATTTTATTTTCATCCGCTCGGCGATGGCCGGAACCTTCTGCAGTAGAGGTAAAGTTTCCGCACGACCACTGCACTTCACTGTGCACAAAGTGGCCATGGATGTGTAATAAGAGCGTAGACCTCATCTCCTCCTGTACGGATCGTGTGGATCGTGTCTTGTCGCTTACGCTGTGTGGACCGAGCTTCCTCCTGTGCCTCTAAACCAGAACTAACACCAGGACTAAAACCAGGACTAAAACCAGGACTAAAACCAGGACTAAAACCAGGACTAAAACCAGGACTAAAACCAGGACTAAAACCAGGTCTAAACCAGGTCTAAACCAGGTCTAATCCAGGTCTAAAACCAAACAAGAATTTGCAGGAGTTGTTGCTACATTTATGTAGTTTTAAAAATCATGACAATATCAAGTAATCCAAAGTATTCAGATTACATTACTCACTTTAAGTAATTTAATGGATTATGTCACAAACTACATTTTGGGGAATGTAATCTGTAATCTGTAGGGGATTACATTTTAAAAGTCACCTTCTCCACACTGATGCTACAACATCTAAACAGAACCGTACATTACATCAAGTGGAAAAGAAACCGTGAGGTGAGTCGACCTGAGCCCAGCGATAATTACGTTTTTCATGTCCAAAACACGTGGATCTGTCAGTGCAGGTGGAGTGGACTTAACATGTGCAAAGTAGACACGACAATAACAAACGATTACTCGATTATTCGAACAAAATAATGGACAGAATAATCGATTACTGTAAGAATCGATAGCTGCAGCCCTAATCTAGTGCCTGCTGTTGTTGGGTCCTTAGGCAAAACACTTCACCTGCTTCGCCGAATAGGAATGAAGTGTTGGTGGTGGTCAGAGGGGTGAATGGAACAGATAAGTTATGGCTCTTTGGGATGTGCAGCATAAAATGAATGATATGTTTGTTTTACTGAGGAATGAAGCTTTCAAACGATGTACAGCAGGTCAATAGTGGAAAAATAATTAAAGTGAATATCCGGCTTGACTTTTTAATGTTGTGTAATCGGTTGGTAAGAGGTTAAACAGCTCGACCTTATATTTATTAAACTACAGGTGGCGTTATAGCGTAAAAATCCCTAGAAAAACAGGCATTCTGACTGTGAGCGGGGTTGGCTCTCCACAGATCTGATCTGTAACTTGGCCTGATTTGGTCTCTGCGACGATAGAAAAGCACATTATGAAACATTTTAGATGAAGCAATAATATCTCTGTGGAAAAAAGCGTTTGATGGACCCTCCAACAGAAAAATGACATTATTTTGTACAGAGACGCAAAGAATTTAAATACAGAATTATGTGCGTTTGGGAGCAAAAACAGATTATAATGAGAAATTTTCGCTGCACAGCCGATCTTCTCGCTGATATACTTCCAAAGCCACAATGCATCAAAGAAGCTTAATGTACGATTTCCCTGCTTCTTATTCCTGCACCTGAGATAAGTGAACTGGGATCTGCTTATCTGTCACCAGGGCTGTTTTGTTAATAACCAAGGTTCAAGCAGGAGGCCGGGATAAAGCGGTGGCCATTTTGAAAAGCTCGGAAGGAGGCGATAGAGAACCTACAGCGGAGGAAACGCACGTCAGCGATAAAGGGCCATTGTTCGGCGAAGTCGGTGTTCATTTAAGTAGACAAAGAGCGGAGGGCGCAGTACAGCGGCCGGTATTTAAACAGACAAAGAATATACTGTAAAGACATGAACTAGACTGTGAATTCATCAGCTAAACTACATTATATTACACCAAATTAAACAAAGACACATTTCATAGTTTGCGATGTCAGCAAATGTCTTTACAGTTTTATCAAAAGTGATAATTAGCAGCACATAAAACATGTATTTCCGTTTTATTCTCACTGCTAAATTGTGCTACAGCCAACGAACCCACTGACCTGCGTTTTCAGCGTATTCAAGGATGCTGACGCGTTATAAAGAGGAGAATTCTGTTTGCTATTGACCCGAGGTGCACAGCAATTTATCTTTTTGATGAAATAACAGCGCTCGCCGGTCTGCTTTATGCCTCATGTAGAGTTTGGGGCACAAGCTCGGGTGGGCTCTAATTATAAAGATTTTAGCTGCAAGTCTGGGAACTAAAATACGACATCGAAAAAAACGTGAAGAGAACCACACTGAATCGAGTCATGTGAATGTGTAGAGCAGAGTTTCCCTACCAGAGGGTATGTGGAAAGATTCAATCCATAACGCAATTCTTTTAAACTCGCGGTTAGAGTTCGGTGACTTTTCGTCCCTTCTCCACATCCGTAGGCGGCTCCTCTGGCTGTTTCGCTTTCAAACATCAGAGCGTCGTGTTTCAGTAAACTCACCGTCGTGTTGGAGAAACAGAGGAGCTTCTGGACTTTTGAACGGTTTATTTGACTTTAAAAAACTCCCAGATGCGACAGTTTACAAGTCAGGAGTTAAATGCAGCCTGTGTCGAGCAGAGTTTCCGGATCACCGAAGTTCGTCTAGTCTAAGTTAGCACCTCAAGCTAAACCCCCGAGTGCAGCCACCAGAGCGTCCGAGCCGAGAGCCTCAGATCCGACAAACCACCTCAGACCTGTGGATAATCACACGGCAAAGAAAATAACTACAGCGAACGCTAAATGGGTAAGAATTGCTTTACATTTGAAGAAAAAAGTCAAAATGAATAAAGTTTGACGTTATATGCACAGGCTTCTATTATTATGAAACACAACAAACATAAATATGCATGATGATGTGTTCATTTAAAAGTGTAATTATGTTGTATCTTTAACCATATGAATGTTCCTGTGCAGTATTGTGTGCACTGTTTGGCAGCTGGAAGACTTACAGGGGTCTTTGGAAAGTATCGAGGAGGAGAGAGGCGCCGGTCGGAGACGGGGTGAGACATCCACATATGGGACAGAGAAGCAGCGAAGAAGCAGGTGGAACTTCAACATCCATCCATCCATCCATCTTCTTCCGCTTATCCGGGGCCGGGTCGCGGGGGCAGCAGTCTAAGCAGGGGCTCCCAAGCTTCCTTCACCCCAGCCACTTCCACCAGCTCCTCCTGGACCCTGAGGTTCCCAGGCCGAGAGACATAGTCCCTCCAGTGTGTCCTGGGTCTTCCCCGGGGCCTCCTACCGGTGGGACATGCCCAGAACACCTCCCGAGGGAGGCGTCCAGGAGGCATCCGGACCAGATGCCCTCCCCTCAGCTGCTCCTCTCGACGTGGAGGAGCAGCGACTCTACTCCAAGCTCCTCCCGTGTGACCGAGCTCCTCACCCTATCTCTAAGGGAAAACTTCAACATAACGGAACGCCCTTAGAGGCTACTGTTGTTGCGATTTTGGGCGCTACAAAATAAATTGAATTGAATTGAATTGAATTAATACTGCATATTCATAATCTGTCAGGTAAAAGGGTCGAAGGGAGACACGGTGGTTGGACTGCGTTGAACATCAGGGCTCCGTGGACCCCAGCGCTGGATTACATTTCTCTGTTAGGGGAATCAACTTTTTATTGAATGAGATCTTTTTGAATCTTCGTCGTCTTTCGTTAAGAACACACATTCCACCACATTACGGCTTTAAAACTGTTCTGAAATGCA
This sequence comes from Odontamblyopus lacepedii, assembly GCA_034769755.1. NCBI lineage: Eukaryota > Metazoa > Chordata > Actinopteri > Gobiiformes > Gobiidae > Odontamblyopus > Odontamblyopus lacepedii. The sequence goes on from CM068344.1 coordinate 50,284,894, forward strand.
AAATAACACAATTTTTAACATGCAATTCAATATGTGATTGATCGTGATTAACTATGGAATTTCTGATCTTAATGGAGATTTAAAAATTACTCGTTTGACAGCCCTAAGTATTTGAGTGTAAAATATAGATTCTCTAAAGTGCACTTTGCAACCTTAAGACTGTTTCTGCTGGACACATTTTATTTAAACTCAAAATATAATAGTCAGAATTTGCATTGTACTTGTATGATACTTTACAGTGACATCACACTGGGGGTGTTCTACATTCATCCCTTTTGGCGGAATATTCAGCAGTTACCGTGGTGACGCGATGCAAATACAGACAAAACAGCAAATCATCTCACTTTTTGTAGTTCTGACCAGTTCAGCTCTTCCTGGTCAGATTGTGTTAAAATAAAGCTCGGATTAAGTCTAATCTGAGTAACAGAGCTTCTAACAGAGCAGTGCTTTCAGTTAGCCAAGTATCAAGAGAATATCATAGCTAATAATTCACTAATTCACACTGTTATGTCACGTTTTTTTCTTTTTTTGTACTTGTATTGACGTTTGTAAAACCCTAACCAGGGCAGATTAACCAGTGCCGAGAAGCCTTCTGTACATTACACCGGTTACTTATTTGGTGGTAATGTTTTTTGTACAGTCCCTGACAGATAAACTAATAAATAAAAATAAAAAATAAAATATAACTGTTCATGGTTTTAAGGACAGGTTAGCAGGTAAGTCCCTGGTTGCCTTTGTTATTCCCTCCACTATTTATGTACGATTTATTAAAAAAAAAAACCATTCAGTTCAGTTCATGTTCCTGTCACAAAGCCGTCACCTCACACAGGACAAAGGTCTCAGGAAAATGTGGATTTGGTTAAAGGGAAAGAGACGATCGTCCATCAGTAAAAGACAAGCAGATGAATAACTGTCCCAGGGCGTCTTTTGTCCTTAGACCCATTTTCTGCACAAGGAAAAACAAAAACAAAAAAAAAAGTAAAAACATTGGGGAAAAGAGAAACCTTGAAGAGAACCGCACTGAATCATGTGAATGTTTACGGCAGTTTCCAAACCAGGGGGTACGCGGAAACATTAAGATTTAAAAGAAGGTTGGAAGTGAAAAGGTGTTTGAATGTAAAATATGGATTCTTTAAATAGGGCCTGACCGATATATCCATTGGGCGATATTATATTATTATAATATATACAATATTGGCTCTTGGAAACATATCGGTGATCGGCCAAAATCTTGCCGATATGGGCCGATATTCCACGTGGATGTTTTACCTCGTTATAAAGTTTAGACATTTTATATTCTGCCCATTTAATCCAATTTACAGACAGATAAATGTCCAAATATTTGGCTCCGCATCAGGGTTTATCTGCGGAGTCATTTGTCTGTGTCCTGTGTCCATCCCGTCCCTGAACGCATCACCATGTGTGTTTGTTTACAGCCGGAGACAGATCCATGTGCACATATACGTCTATGTGTGCGCAACACTGAGATTATTTTCTTTTTACGACGCTCAGTGTGAGTCTGGATTAAAGTTCTTAGTGCTGATCTGAGAGGAGCCTGTGTGAGGCTGAGTGTTGAAATGTGTCGGTCTGAAGCTCGTTTTGGTTCTTTCTCGTTGGTTAGCGATTAGCTGCTGTAGCTCGCACACATAAACAGGCTGTTTTCTCTTCTGTTAGCGACTGTAAAGTCACTATAGTGGCCGTATATATGTTACTGGACACACACTGATATGGAAATGAGCTGTGAATAGAGGAGTGAATGATCGGCATTTAACATATCATTAATTACCACGGCGCACACGCATTTACCGCTAAAAGCTAACAGCGGTAGTTTACTTACAGTAATTTCTTTACTGGTGAGAATGTAGTACAAAAACACCATGAGGCCGAACTGCTGTCTTTAAATATGACGTAAAGAGGCAGAATAACAATAAATGTCGCCTAAATAAACCTGACTGAAAATCCAATTGAGCCAAACTTAAGTGTCACTGTAAATCTTCAATTGTTTATGGATTTTTACGTCATAAATATATCAGAGATTATATCGGCAGCTCCAACTCCCATTTTATCGGTATCATATCGGCCGCAATAAAATCCATATCGGTCGGGCCCGATCTTTAAAGTGCACTTTGCGACCTTAAGACCGTTTCTGTCGGATACATTTTATTTAAACTAAAAATATAATAGTTAGAATTTGCATTGTACTTGTAAACAAATCTAGAATTACTTAAGAAACACAGTGTCACCATTAATAAGGAGTATTCAGAGTTAAAGCAGTTATTAAAGTGGTTATTATTTCATTTACTTGATCTTTATGCAAAAATATATGACATATATCTGTTCATATATACATATATGTGCACTTTCTGTATCTTAATAATGGAGCATTTATAGATTTAACACGTCTTCACTCATTTCTTCACTCATTTCTTTGTTTTGACGCTTTTCCAGCACAAACAGCGTCATTTCTTTGTTTCTACCAGATTAATGAAGGATTTTGACTATGGTGTTTCCTTTACCCTATTGCTTTTAAGTTCTGATGACAAGTCTGCGATCTCCTAATCGCGCTGATAAACCAGTAGCTTCCAAAAACATCCTGACGCCGCCTAATTGAGATTCATGACTTCAAATACCAATCAGATAAAATGATTAAGTCTCTGCTTGTCCAGATCTTAAAATGGAAGCTTCCTCCTCTGATGTTCCTCCTCTCATCTTTTTATTATTCGCCTTTGTTTGGGGGGGGAGGGGGGGTCTGTTGTTCCCTGGAGAGTGAGACGTTACCGCAATTAGAAAATATCATTATTCACAGCAGCGTTAGCAAAAACCGTCCGTGTACGTCCACTGTCGTCTGATTTGAAGGTGGTTTGATCCATTTTAAGCTTATGTATAACAGCTTTTCCCTATGCAACATTAGAGGCCTTTGTATTTCATGTACTGGCATTATAAACATGGCAAAAACAAAAACAAATGTGCACATTAGAGTGGCTGTTTTTGACAAACGCAAACATTTTACATTCATTTGTGTTAATCTGACTGATACGAGGTGGTCAGATGTAATTATTTGACTGGTTTTGGTCCCTTATCAGTTGCTCCCACAATCCGGACAAGGGCAATGTGGAAAAAGTGACATCTTTATTTAATATTTTAGACTTTTAAAAATGATTTCATCCTAATTTTGGTACAGGATTAAATACGGACAAATGAACCCTTATAGCTGTAGGATTTAACCCGTCCCATTAACTAAACACACAAATCAAAGTGTGACATTACACACTTTGAAGTAAACATTAATGAAAAGCAAACCAGATCATTAAATCGTACATTTACAGCGCATCAGAGTGCCGGTATGAGGCAGTGGTGTTAAGTTAAAGTGCGTCGAGTTCCAGATGGGGAAAGTGCACTGTGCTAAGGGGCCTGACTGGGCTAAAGTGACTTGTGCGAACCCGGAGACCTGACCTTGCATTGCACTTCCCTGTGAGACGTTAGCTTCTGTCACACAACATTCAAATATGATCACACTAGGGATAAAGAGTAATAAAAAATGAAGAATAAAGAGCAAGAATCTCATCAGCAGTGGCAGTCTGTTATACTGGGAACAGTCAATTAAGTTCGGGTAGGACATTGCCGACCGCCATCCTCGGTATACGATGAAAACAAACCATTTACCAGGTCTTTAGAAGAGGGGGGTGTATCCTACATGGGGCTAAAAGTGCGTAAGGAGCGGCCGCCGTCCCCGCCGACTCCACACAGCACCTTTGATCCAGTTAACAAAGCATTAGGGCTAATTTTTAAACAGACATTCGTTAAAGATGAATTGTTGGTGCAGTTTGGAAGATTCCAATACTGGCGTTCTATGGCACATACCGGTAAGCACAATAAGGCAGTTCACTACCAATATAATAATAACAAGTGTGAAAAAACCTGAAGTCACATAAAATTGATACCACTGACCTACAGCATGGATCGATACAAAAATATACAATAAAATACACAAATACAGTATACCTTATATATATATCGGCGCATGCCCCACATGTTTTGCCTCTTCATGAAGACAAAGCTTCAAAGACTTCAAAGCTTTGAAGTGTCCACAGACGGACGGACAGCGCCATACCATAATACGTCCCGTCTTACAACGGGCGTATAACAATTAAGTTCGGGTAGGACATTGCCGACTGCCATCCTCGGTATACGATGAAAACAAACCATTTACTAAGTCTTTAGAAGAGGGGGGTGTATCCTACATGGGGCCGCCGTCCCCGCCGACTCCACACAGCAACTTTGATCCAGTTAACAAAGCATTAGGGCTAATTTTTAAACAGACATTCAAGAAAACGGCTTTATTTACATGAGCCACGTACAGGTTGACGCGTTCCACACATATCCCGTATCTCTGAGTGTCTGAGTGAGTGACGTCTCCACAGCGTCGCTCACATGAGGCTCCTGTTGCCACGGTTACAGGAGCGAATCTGGAGCCAGGTCCATATTTGGAAATCCTCCCGCGAGTATCATAGCAACACAAGAGCCAATCATGAGTGAGGAGGTTAAATGTGGCGCCTCCTCCTGGCAGAGCTGATGCATCATATATACGGACTATGGATGTGATACTCTGCACCTGCAGGACACTGGATTTACCTGATTCTGCACAAGAAGAAGAAACTTTGAGCTTTAAATAGTTTAAGTCACTGATTTATGTTGTTTGTTCTGTTACGTACGAACAACAATAGAGTCACAATTTAACCAAATTCACTTTACTTTCTGCTCGTTAAATTCTGCTCGTTCAGATTCTAGTCACATTAGATATTGTGACTGTTTGAGATATTTTGTCATTTTATTTCAGAAATCGTCACTCGGGGGAAAGCGGGAAGGGAACTTACTTAGCAACGAAACGAGCTGTCAATCAAACCTGTTGCTAACGCTAGGGGGAGGGGCCTCGGGGAATGAAGGCGTCTGATTGGTCCGTTATTTATGTTCAGATCTTGATTCAGGAACAAAACAGAGAAATGAAAAGTTCAGGATCCTGTGTGGCGGCTTCAGACGAACAGTTTAAGTCCAGAATGACGAGGCTCAGAGCAGCAGGTACAGACAGAGGGACGAGAAGATCCTAATGTGAAGGAGCCCCAAGAGCCTCCTGGAGCACTTCCTGTTTGGCAGAAGTGCTGTGGCTCTGGCCCTGGACCTGACAGGAGCTGTTTCCAGGACTGGACCAGGAAAGTCATGGAGCCATTGCACTTTTTTTTTTGTTTTTAGGGCAATAAGGAGATTTTTAATTTACTTACAGACTTGATATTTTGCATTTTTGTAGCTAAGGCCCTAAATTAAGCATTTTTTATGTCCAAAAGGTTGTTTATACATGTTTGCTGTGGGTTTTGTATAAAAGAGTGTGAATTTAATTTTTATTTTTATTTTTATTTTCCATCTCTATTTCTGGTCCTGTAGCTTTTATCACAGCCTCATGACACAACTACAGCAGCAGATTGTGAAATAACAGGTTGGACTGAACAAAAGGAGGTAGAACACTTCATTAGGGGGTAAAAGGGGCAGTTTTAAAAGCAAAATTAAGAAAAAAATCCAGGCGAGGAGAAATGTACTAAAATTGCCCTTGGGGTTGGGTTAATATAGGAGAATATTGTACTTTGCAGTTGGCAGCGCTCTACTGGTGAACAAGGACAGCATCACATCCTAACAGTAAGTACTTTAGCTGATTGTTTTCAGCGCTGGTCACATATATCCCCATTATGCATTGAAAACATGTCAGTGGATGAAGAGCGGCCCTTTCCCAAGAGGAAATGACCTTCACTACAGTGACCACTTTATCACACAGACCGTTGTACAGTCTGTATCACCAATGAGCAAAATTTAGAGCTTTAATACGTCGCCAACGTGACACGAGGACTAACAGCTGAAACAGAAGCTGGGACTTTTTTATTATGGCATTGAATCAAAAAGGAATTAACTGCTTTGCAAATACAACATATCTGTGATGAGCACGGGTGAAATTACGATTATAGGCACCATGGAACGAACGTGGATCATTTTGGGTGCCATCTGGTTTTGTCCGTTTGTTACAGGGACGTCACCAGGAATGTTCCATGTTACATCCAACAAGGACAAAGTGGGAGTTCAGCTTCACTTTACTGTAGCCGATACAAAACTCCCATTCATCTTAAGACACTGTTATTAGCATAAATGTAATAACAGTTGCAGAGGTGCACTCTCTGGTTCATTGCTTCACTTGGATGCATTCTTAAAGCTGCTACACACTGCAGGATTTTTCGGTCTTAAACGATTTTTAAACGTGCGACAAAATGCGCAAACCACAGACACGAGGAGAAACTTAGACTAAAAATCTCCGATCGCAAAGATGCAGCGGGATCTGTGTGCGGACCACAGGATATAAAACTGTGAGCACGATCACATCAGCTGTTTCCTGTCTACAGTAAAACCACTCACTCTGAGACTCTGAAGTGTTCAAAGATCAGAGCTCTGCACTTCGAGGTTAGATATAAGGCAAAACTTTCTTATTATTATTTGTGAAATGTGGAGCAACACTTCAGATACAGGATTTTTAAAAGCATAAAAGATGAGCGATAAAGTCCACAGGAAGTAGAATCTCGATCGCTAATCTGCAGCTTTTCGCTCTGTGGAAGTAAACAAACACGAGGAACAACTTTCGCCTTTTTACTTTGAAAGAACACTTCAAACTGGATTAACAGTGCAGTTTTGTGGACTGGGGTCATTATTTGCGGAAGACAGTTTCTATGGATAATGTGGGTGAGACGCTGCACTTTAAATGTTCCACTTTACATTAGGTGACGAATAAAGTCTTTATTTTCTCTCTGTCCTCAGTTTGTTTGTTGTGTCTCTGTGTCTGTCGCTCCTCTGCCCCTGAGTCTGTTTTATCGTCTGTTTCCGTCACATTCCTGATGTTCGGTGGTTCTGATCCGACTCTGACTCCACACATGAGGAGCAGCGGCTTCAGAATCGCACACGGAGACAAAAAGTCGGGTCACACCTCCTGAACTCGGGGAGAAGAAATCGCAGCCAAAATCGGGCAAATTCTCCTGTAGTGTGCGACGGCCTGAACAGTGAGCAGGCTCGCGTCCCCACAGATCTGACCTGTAACAGTGGCTGGTGGATAGTTGTGCATTGAATTAAATGTGTTCCAACTGATCAATGAAAAAAAATAATAGATTAGCCAAATTTACATGAGAAGATGGAGAGGATAAGGTAGTAGCTCTGGGGACAATGAAGTGTATGATGTGAAGTGGTGCTTTTAAAAATGTTAAAATAATATGTCAACATTCACATTATAGTCTCAGACCTGCTGAAAAGGGTTTATTTTTGACGCATTTGTAGTTTGAGCAAACAAAAATGTATAAATACATCTGGGGGGTTTCTATTAAACAAAATTCAGCTCAAACTTTATCAAAATCACATTTGAAGATTTATAAGACCTCAAAATCTGAAATACTACATTTTGAGACTCAAGGTGGGGGATCAGTCTCAATCTTCACGTGGCCCAGCAGGACGGGACCCCCGTTGTAAGCGTCTTATGTCTGAAAGTGAACAGATATGGCTTCGGAGGGTGGGGTCGAGTTATTCTGGATGAACGGGGTTGCCGGGATAAGCTGCTACAAATAGGCTTCTGGGAAATTGAGGCGTGGCAAAAGTGAGCTGTGATTTGCATTCATGTGAACTATATTTGTCAACATTCACATTATAGTCTCAGACCTGCTGAAAAGGGGTTATTTTTGACACAAATGTATAAATAAATACACCTAGGAGGAAAAAAAAATGACAAATTTGTTTCTATTAAACAAAATTCAGCACAATTTTAACCAAAATCACTACATTTGAAGATTTATAAGACCTCAAAATCTGAAATACTACATTTTTAAACGGGTACTTTAATACTTTAGTCAAGTAAATTTCTTTATGTGATACTTTTTACTCGTGATGTGATACTTTGGCACCTGTACTTTTACTTAAGTAACATAACTCAGTACCGTATTTTTCGGACTATATTTTTTCAGGGGGTTTGGGTGGTTCCTGCGACTTATACTCAGGTGCATTTTTCACACTGACAGCCCATAAAACATATATATGAAGCATATATATGAATTAAAAATGAAAAAACAAACAACAAATCATCGTTTTTTTCATTTTGGTTTTAGAGGCAAATAATAAAGAAAAGTAGTTTTTTCGTTTTCTTATTTTTGGTTCTGTATTGAAAAACGAATGATACACGGATTCTTCTCTGTTCGGTTGTTTTTATTACTATAACTCCTATAACTTTCCTTTCACGATAAAATGTCGGTTCTCGGTCTTTGATTTTATAAAATAAATTTTCCCCAAAAAGTGCGACTTTCATCCAGTGCGACTTATACATGTTTTTTTCTTCTTCATTGTGTATTTTTTGGCTGGTGCGACTTATAGTCCAAAAAATACGGGACTTCTTCCACCACTACACACAAGTACTTGTAGATGTAGTGTCTTAAAAACAGTACTCCAGTAAATGTAACAGATTACTACACCTCTGAGCTGTGAATATTGGAGTCCGTTCAATATACGAGCCCTGGACCTGCTCCCAATATGCTTTTCATTCAAATCACACACTATCTCTGTCAAAATCTCCTCTTTTCATTTTCACCCCGTAATATCATAATGTATCCGGGCCTGGCCGCTATGGAACATATGAGAGAGTGTCTTTTTGGCCGTGCGACGTTAATTAAACCATAAATTGAAACTGGCCATGAGAAAGCCAACGATCCTTATCTGTGATGGGTACAGGCGGCCTGGCATATTCATCCATTTTGACTTTGAGGAACATTAGAAGAACCACTGGCTCTCTTAAAGGGGGTGTTTCACTGGACGTTAAATTAATTCCACATTTCCGGCCATTACCCAGCTAACAGATGCGTGCGTATGGCGGCGGACAGCTCCAGTATTCAGCCTATTGATTTGCTTTCTATTGCGAGCAGCGTGAAGAGGCCATAATGCATTTGCGCTATAACCTTGACTTCGCCGGGCATTTCCCCCGTTTACGAACGGAGCGTCAGTATTTCCCGAACGGACGGCGATTTTAAAGTTTCAAGGGTAGTGCTTTTTTGATAAATGAAGTTGTGTTTCAACTTGACCCTGATTTGTGCAACAGGCATCAACAAGAAGGACACGGTAAGAACGGATCAAAGAAAGAGCCTCCCCAGATGCCAGAGCCGTTTTAATAAACATGGACAAGTCGCACTGATGCAACATGGAGAAAAACAATACTTCCCTTTGAAGATACACGCAGACAAAACAGGATGAGGCTCGTGTAAAAGTTTGCCGCCGTGTGCCTGTGTTCAAGGGTGCAAAAGGCTTTATTCTTAAAAATAAATATAAATTAAAGGGCCCATATTACGCTATATTTAAAAAAACACACCTGGAGTTGTGTTTTGTTTCATTCTCACATGTTTCACACACAAATCCTGCTTATTTACACTGAGTTCTTCTCTCAAACAGAAAACACTCGCGCTGTTTTACCTTGTGATGTTTCGCGATAATACAGGAAGTGCTCCACTGTGTTTACTAGAATAGAATTTGGATGGTTTAAGGCCGTCACACACGACAGGAGAATTTGCCCGATTTTGGCGGCGATTTCTTCTCCCCGAGTTCAGGAGGTGTGACCCGACTTTTTGTCTCCGTGTGCGATTCTGAAGCCGCTGCTCCTCATGTGGAGTCAGTGTCAGATCAGAACCACCGAACATCAACAACGCGACGGAAACAGACGATAAAACAGAGTCAGGGGCAGAGGAGCGACGGACACAGAGACGCAACAAACAAACTCAGGATAGAGCGAAAATAAAGACTTTATTCCTCACCTAATGTAAAGTGGAACATTTAAAGTGCAGCGTCTGAACCACTTTATCTATACAATTTGTCCTCCGTAAATAATGACACCACGTACACAATTAATCCAGTTTGAAGTGTTCTTTGGCAAAAAGGCAAAAGTTGTTTGTTTACGTCAGGATTTGCTCTTGTTGTCAGTTCCCAGAGTAAAGTCTGAGTTTGGTAAGAAAAAGCTTTTCAGTTTTATGCTCCTTCGGCATGGATTTTTTTACAAAATGACTTGAAGCTAAAGGAGCTGGTCTCCTTAGAATCTTTTAAACAGATTTTAAAAAACAGAGATCTGGAATCTACAGGGTGTCTACAACACATCTACAACACAATTCAAACTATCTTTGAATTGTGTTGTTTATTCTGTCATACTGAATGTGTATGTATGTTTTTATCTGTTTGAAACTGTAATTTTTGTGGCCTCTTGGCCAGGACGCTCTTGGAAAAGAGATGTTTAATCTCAATGAGACTTTTTCCTGGTTAAATAAAGGTTAAATAAATAAAAACGTCCACAGAGCGAAAAGCTGCAGATTAGCAAAACTGACTCTACTTCCTGTGGACTTTATCGCCTCTTTTATGCTTTAAAAATCCTGTATCTGAAGTGTTGCTCCATATTTCACAAATAATAATAACAGAGTTTTGACTTGTATCTAACCTCGAAGTGCAGAGTCTGATCTTTGAACACTTCAGAGTCTCAGAGTGAGTGGTTTTACTGCAGACAGGAAACAGGAGCCGTGATCGCGCTCACAGTTTTGCAGCCTGTTTTCCACACACAGATCCTGCTGCATCTTTGCGATCAGAGATTTTTAGTCTCATAAGTTTCTTCTCGTGTCTCTGGTGGGTGAATTTTGTCGCACGTTTAAAATTCACTTAAGACCGAAAAATCCTCTAGTGTGTCGCGGTATTAAGGCCCTGAAACTGTCCGTCTCTACTGAGTTAAAGGTAAAAGGAGCTGTTAACTTAAACTTCCACTTCATGACATCACAAAGTGGAACAGAGCATTTTGAGCTTTGGAGATGCAGACAGACTAATAATAAACGATTATTAAAACATGTGTGAATGAAACAAAACACAACTCCAGGTCTGTTTTTGAGGAGGTAACAACATGATAACAGGGCTTAAAGCTCAAAAAAGTCAGTTTTGCGTAATATTGAACCTTTAAAAGTAACTACACCAAGTGAAAACAGCTGCTTTAACATTACATACAGGACAAACATCATTTGCACAGCTCAAATTGTGTAAACTGAAATTATTAGAATCTAAATTATTTAAGATAAGATAAACCTTTATTAGTCTCATAATGGGGAAGTTTGTGCCACCACAGTCTCCCCACAATCTATGGAAAACACTGACTTATTTGATCCTGCGTGTGCTGTGAATCACAATAATGTCAGGCCATGCATGGTTAATTAAGATATTATCTGGATGGAAAGTATCCACGTCCTCTAATGTGTCCTGTTTTTCCAGCAAACAGATTTATGTGAACCGGCTGTGGCTGTGGTTAAGCAAGAGACGACTGTATGGACATGAGCTTTGGCTACAGTACTGCATATTTATAAGTGTTTTTGCATTTTTAATATGCACTGTCGCCTTAGTAAATGCATAAATACAAATACTAAGAATAAATGTACAAGTTAATTCACTGAAGTGCAACCCTTAACCCTTATTTATGCCTTTGCGATTTCAAAACTGATCCTGGATTGAAAAGGAAGTAAACCATGAATCAGTTTGGGTGAGGTGGTTTAGCTGTGTAGTAGTGGCCATTTGAGCCCATATTACACTGTTTTTTTATTTGTTATTTTTTTATTTATTTATTTAAAAGGGACAATGCATATTCATGAACATATACTTAAACGTAAATATGTAAATACGCCAGAATTAGCCCAAAGGCTACTTTACATCTGTAGTCCCTGGCAGGTCAGAGAGACAGAGACATACAAACATAAAACAACTTCGCACTACAGACAAACATGGTAAAAACAGCACAATAAGACACAATAATGATACACAAACTGACATTGACATAGAAGCAGAACATCAGTGCTCACAGATCTGATTTCTCTTAAGCCATTGTTTCAGATTGGATTTAAAAACACTGAAAGTGGTAGAGTCTCTTATTGCAGCTGGGATGTTTTCTGATGTTATCATGTTGTTTCCTCAAAATCATCCATGTTGTGATCATCGTCATGTGGTAATACAGGCCAATAAACTTCATGCACCTTTGCTAGAATCATTTGGATACTTTCAGCCCAGGAATTGCTGATCTTTATGGAACTAAAAGTTGCCTCTGACTCGAAAACTACAACTACATGACATCACAACGTGGAACAGAGGATTTTGAGCTTTGGAGATGGAGACCGAATAAAAACCAGGATTTCTCAAACATGTGGGAATAAAGCAAAATGAGTTAACGCATGCGATTACCGTAAATTCCGGACTACAGAGCGCACCCGATTAAGAACCGCATGCTCAGATTTATGAAGAAAAATCAATTTTGTAATTATATGAGCCGCACCATATTATAAACCGCTGGCCAAAGACTAGGCGGGGGGTTCGCTTCTGCGTCCCCGCCGCATGGAGCGCCTCCGGGACGGGCTGCGGACGCGGTCCCCCGCTGAACTCTGGGGACGGACTCGCTCACTGGTGACACTTGGGACACACACGCGCCACAGGCACTTACACACCTTCACACACTTGGGACACACACACGCGACATGCACATACACTTTGGCGCTCTGGGAATAAACCACGGTAGCGATCGCTTTAGCCTTCAGTCTGATTTGTACAGTGCGGCCGCGTGCTCTTTGCGTGTTAACCCAGTCCTCCAGAAAGTTTTCAAGCTCAGGCCATCTGCTATGGTTACCTCTGAAAGCTCTGGTTGTCTTTTTACACTGGCTCAGTTCTTCTTGCTGGAGCCTCCACCTTCGCACCATCTACTCGTTTATGCCAATTTTACGGGCAGCAGCTCGATTTCCTTCTTTAACTGCCAGAGTGATCGCTTTTAGTTTAAAAGCTGCATCATATGCTTTTTGTCTGGTATTCTCCATGTTGATGAGGGTTAGCAGAAAGACTGAAATAAGGAAGTTGTGATTAATCATACAATTTCATTGGACCTCAGTGAACTACTTATTCATTTTATTGGTCCATGTTTTTCCCGCGATGAAAAAAATAAATAAAAAAGCCGCTTCATATTACGAGCCGCAGTGTTGAAAGTGTAGAAAAAAAGTAGCGGCTTGTGATCCGGAATTTACGGTAATCACAAAAAAAATCGCACTAATGTTTTTTTTTAACGTAGATTAATCCCACAGTTTATTTTGAACGCTCCTCTATGGAAAGTGCGATGGTCCTGAAAGGCGGCGCAGGTTATTAGGTCAGTGATCAGGTCCATACACGACTTTAGATCAAACTGAGGCAGATGTCGCAGCGATGAACTGAAGCACAAGTTTAAAACCCCACCTTAAAGGAAAACACGGGTTTGATTCAGCGGCAGCAACGACGCGACTGCACCAACAACAAACCGAACACGACAAACAACGGCAACGGTGTCAACAAAACTACCAGCGATAGAAAAATGCCAATAAAATAGCTTTTATTGGGACTTTAATATTTTTTTTTATCTCTATTTCTGGTCCTGTAGCTTTTATCACAGCCTCATGACACAACTACAGCAGCAGATTGTGAAATAACAGGTTGGACTGAACAAAAGGAGGTAGAACACTTCATTAGGGGGTAAAAGGGGCAGTTTTAAAAGCAACATTAAGAAAAAAAAAATCCAGGTGAGGAGAAATGTAGTAAAATTGCCCTTAGGTCTTCAGGAGTTAACAGGAGGACTGGTCAGGGAGGGTCAGCAGATCCTGTGTCGGGGCAGTTTGAGGAAAGGAAGGACCATAAGTGTCCTTCCTCTGTGTCCTTCCTCTGTGTCCTGCAGCATCACCGCAGCCTCCAGGAAATCAAAGCACATTCTGCATTAAGTGTCTGTTATCTGTTCCTGTAACACTGCTCGAGCTGCTCATAGTCCAACATTTGTGTACTCTGCTTCTGTGTTGAGCATCCTCCATCTGTGCTCCTCTCCTTCTGTCTCCTCTCCTTCCCTCCTTCCCTCCTTCCTCCTCCACTCCTCCAGTAGATGCACGTCTCTCCACAGGCAGTCGACATCCATCTTAGAGCGAGATAACCGCGACTTCTCCCAATTATATCCTATTTTCCATGTTCCGCCGTACGGAGAGGAGCTCATTAGCCTTTAGCATGTGACGCTATCGGTGACAGATAACAAGCGCCGAGCTCATATCCTGCCCCGGAAACATGAGGAGGGGCTAAGCTCAGATAAACGCTGTTGATTCAGTCTGCGAACATCTGATTAGACTGAGGAGCCCTTTGCTAAGATCTCGCACTATTTGGCCCCGTGTGGGTTTGGGATATTGGCACTAGGGCCCGACCGATATGGATTTTGTTGCGGCCGATTTGATACCGATAAAATTTAGGTTTGGCTCTGTTGGATTCTCAGTTGGGTTTATTTTAGTGACATTTATTGTTCTTCTGCCTCTTTACGTCATATTTAAAGAGAGAGATGGTGTTTTTGTATGATTCTAGCCTGTAAAGAAAGTGCTGTAAGTAAAGTACCGCTGTTAGCCTTTAAATGCGTGTGCACCGCGGTAATGAATGATCTGCGAAATGTCGATAATTCAAACTTTTATTCACAGCTCATTTCCATATCAGTGTGTGTCCAGTAACATATATACGGCCACTATAGTCACTTTACAGTCACTAACAGAAGAGAAAACAGCCTGTTTATGTGTGCGAGCTACAGCAGCTAATCGCTAACCAATGAGAAAGAACCAAAACGAGCTTCAAACCGACACATTTCCACACTCAGCCTCACACAGGCTCCTCTCAGATCAGCACTAAGAACTGTCCTTTAATCCAGACTCACACTGAGCGTCTGTAAAAAGAAAATAATCTCAGTGTTGCGCACACATGGACGTATATGTGCACATGGATCTGTCTGCGGCTGTAAACAAACACACATGGTGATGCGTTCAGGGACGGGATGGACACAGACAAATGACACCGCAGATAAACCCTGATTCAGCGCCACATATCTGGACATTTATCTGTCTGTAAATTGGATTAAATGTGCAGAATATAGAGAGTCTAAGCTTTATAACGAGGTAAAACGTCCATGTGTAATATCGGCCCATATCGGCAAGATTTTGGCCAATCCCCGATATGTTTCCAAGAGCCCGTATCCGATATATCGGTCGGGCCCTAATTGGTACTATTTAAAACACAGCGAGAGACAGAGCATAATACAGTTCCTAAAAAGAAATGATCAGTGCAGGTGATGAAGTCCTATCACAGAAAAATATAAAACCTTTAAGGTGGATAACAGACAGTGGCTCCTGTATGTTTGCTGAGATAGTAACAGTGAGACCTTTACACTCACCACATGCAGTGATAAAACCTCTGTGGACCACTGCAGAATGTCACATCCAGCCTTAAGCTGTTCGAAGCCTTCTTGACATTGAAAGAAAACCACAAATATGACCAGTGACAGTCCCCTGTAGTCCTAAATGATGCAGTAATTACTCATGTCGTCTGTTGGCCACACTTCACTGGTCTGTTCAGTGTCGTGCTGAGGCTCGATGCAGAAGCCTCATGGAGACTCATTTAACAACGAAGAATCTGTCACGTACGACAGGGCAGTAACGTGTAATGACTTTTATGGGTAGGCAAGCAGATTTGGGGTGGACATTAATGTTTAGGCGATAACAATTTAATAGTGTCACTTTTTATACATACTACATTGCAAATGAGTATATTTATTTTACTGACATATTAAATGGAAATATACTGAGACATGTTGGAGTCACATTAGAGAGACCTACATCTACATGGTTTATTCATATTTGTATATGTATTGGATGTCTTCAGGACACACGGAGCTGCCTTTAATTAACTCCAGTTTTGAGTTTGGTCCTTACATCCCAAGTCTGAGTCAAAGAGAAGAATCAGCAGTAGTGCACAGGACTGTCACAGGACTGGATTTAAAGACTGAACATGGCTTCCTCTTCATCTTTCCTCACATCTGAGCACAGATGGACCTGTTTGCTGCACTGCCCTGGTCCTGTGGTCAGTAGTGACTCCCTCCTGCTCTGTGGTGTAGGGCCATAACAGTCTGAGGGACACCAACAAACACACACAGTGTTCACTGCTCTAACTTTCTCTGATAGAAATGCAAAAGAGTGAAACTTACACCGACTTTAGGAGAGCAGGTGCCAGCAGAGCTGGAGTGTCTCCATCAGGTGATGAACACCACCAGCTCAAAGACGTGACTGTTTTACTTTTCCATTCAGCTTATTTTGGTGGGACATGTGTCCTACAGAAAGTGTCTTACCCTGATTGGTCAACAGACCCTTTATTTGGGCAAGAGAATCCATCACAAACGCAGTAACCACAATGAAACACAGAGGCTGTAAAGCCGACACCACTGAGCTCAGCTCACAAATGACAATATCTAAAGCTCTACGAGCACAGAGGGTTTAACTCTGGACAAAGACACAGCAGCACATTTCCTGTCACTAGGTCAGAACAGAGTGAAAATAGGAATCTGGCTGATACTTATAAACGTTTGTGTTTAAAATAGGCTATGAGACATATGTGACGTGCACAATATCCACACTGAACAGTCTGACAGTTAAACAGCATTTTAAAACTGAGCTGTTCCTGGTTCAGGTCAATTGAACCACATGTTTATGGACCATTTTAATTAAAGAGGTGAAACATCAGACTGTACTGTACAGGAAGAGATAATTAAAACATTTTATAATATTTCTTATGCCCAGTGTTTCTATACAGAGGTGTAGGTAATCGTGGTAACGCTTTAAAATAAGGTTCCTTAATTTAAAAAAAAAAAAAAAACAATGCCTGGACATGGTTATTGGGATCGGCTCAAACACATATTACTCGATGCAGTTCTGAAAAAACAAAAAACAACAACAAAACTTTAATATGCTTCAACCTCGACAATGCACTGAAACCCTGTGGTTCAAAGGTCAGTGATGTGGTGAGGAGTGAATATCAGAGGAGGTGTGGAGATGAAAAGGCTGTGGAGGCTTCTGCAGTGAAGAGCCGATTCAAGGGCCCAAATTACACCATTTTCTGATGTTATGTTGTTTCTTCACCAAAAGCATCTGTGGAGTTGTGTTTTGCTTCATTCGGACATGTTTAACACGCACATCCTGCATATTTAGGTTCTTAGAGTTCTTCTCTTAATCAGAAAACATGTCACGCAGTGATACAGGAAGTGCTCCACTGTGTTTTTAAACTCCACACACTTTCTAGAATAATTTGGATTATTTCAGACCTGGAACTGCCCGTTTCTACCAAACAAAAGGAAAACTGTTCACTTGCAAAACCACTGCATGAGCTGGAACAGAGCATTTTGATATTTACACATGTAAACAGACTAATAATAAAATGTTACTCAAACGTGTGAATGAAACAAAACACAAACACAGGTTTTGAGGAGGTAACAACATTATAACATCAGTCAATTTGGGGAAATATAGGACCTTAAACTGAAAAGGTAACAGACAAGACAATAGGCCAGAGACTGAATTTGTACTTTAACTTTACATTCAACTGACTATTTCCAATATAAATAGAAAAACTGCATCATTCGTTTAGATTTGTCAGTGTGAATATGAAATTTTCTCAGCCTGTCGGCTAATTGCTGTAAGTTTTGATATTGTTCCTGTCAATTCCCAGACTGAGAAGCTGCATTTTAGGTTTATTTTGTATAAGTTACACCTGTTATCAGCTAAACATCAGCACATTTGATTGAAACGCCCGCGTTACTCATTCTATCGCTTCATCTCATCAGCCACAATCAGACGAACCGTGTAAACAAGCTGACATATTTTTCAGTTTTTCCATTATAAAAGGCACTTGTTTATTGTATTTGCTGAAGATTGATGTGACGTTCGTAGCCCCTGCGAGCCAATCAATGCCCTTTGCCAATAATCTATGTTTGGGGCCACCCCGGGGTGCTGCACGGCGCTGGCTTAGCTTCTGGGTGCTCATAAACAGTAAGTGATGGAGCGATATCGCGGCACAGACTGTGGCATTGAATATCGGGTTGAGTTTATATTATTCCCATTACAGTTTGCGTTTATAGCCCGAGAGATGAGTGTGATCTATAGCTTCAGAAACACTCGCATTTATCACTATACATCCAGTGCAAAAAAGGCCTATGAAAAAAAATGAAAAAAATACCAATTTGGGGGTAAAAATGCCCCATTTTAAGTGAAATTTTCTGCCAGTGCAGTAAGAAATTTTCACTTACTAAGTTTTCTTAAAACAAGACGAAATATGAATCTTGTTCTAAGCAGAAAACACGAGTTTCAAGTATTTATGTCAAGATTTTTCCCCTTATTGGTTTGAGAAGGAAGTTAAAGAGGCTTAACCTGGACTGAGTTAATATAAAAAGTGCTTAGAATAAGTTGTAATATCGAGATAAGAGAAATCAGGATGGAATATCTGGAAACAAGTAAAAAAAAATCTTAATATTGATCTTTTAAGGTGAATCTTGTAGTGTCCTTACACTACAAAAAAGGATTTTCTAGCATAGTTAAACTGACTTGAATTAAGCAGATTCATCTTAAAAGACCAATTTTACGATTTAATAAAATGATTTAATAAAATGAGTGATGATGATTTGATTGAGTGAAATGATTTATTTTTTACTTATTTCAAGATATTCCATCCTGATTTATCTTATCTCGATATTACAACTTATTCTAAGCACTTTTTATATTAACTCAGTCCAGGTTAAGCCTCTTTAACTTCCTTCTCAAACCAATAAGGGGAAAAATCTTGCCATAAACACTTGAAACTCGTGTTTTCTGCTTAGAACAAGATTCATATTTCGTCTTGTTTTAAGAAAACTTGGTAAGTGAAAATTTCTTACTGCACTGGCAGAAAATTTCACTTAAAATAGGGTATTTTTACCTCAAAACTGGTATTTTTTTTGTTATTTTTTGATTGGCCTTTTCTGCAGTGTCTGAGAGCTTATCAGTTCCCATATTGACCTGTGCGCTTGAATGCAACACGTAACAGGGCGGGTCCCCGGGGAGAGGAAGACAGTGGCACAGATTGAAGACCACATAGAGAAATTCAATACAATCCATCAACCCAGGTTTCATTTTCTACAAAGCATAAGTTTTATAACCTAATAAATAATTTTCCTTTTTTTCTTTGAATGCATCGCAGGCAGGAAAAACACCATTTATTCAGTACGTGACCTCCAGCGGTTGGAGCCCGAGCGGGAACTGAGCAATTGAGAATAATTATTAAATGTAAGGTTTTCTGTACAGCCCGTCTATGTGAAAAGGAAATGAAATGAATGTTCAGGGTCACATGTTTTGCTGCTTTTAGGACGGTGAAGAGAGGAGATGAGAGGAGAGTGGGAGGCACAGAAAGGCCTGATGGAGTGTGTTAAGGATGAAAGAAAAGAACAAGGCTGTCGTGGTCAATATCGCAATTAGGGTACGGCCAGATCCAGGGCTCGGCTTTTTCTCAAAACTCAGTTGGGTCTTGAAATGGTTCCTGAAGGAAACAAATAAACAGAGGTAAACATGAGCGCAGGGGCCTGTCCGGGTGCATAATAAATATCAAGCGAATCCATAAAGGATATTAAAATGTAAAATCTGGAGTTGACTTTTAATAATAATTGGATTGGGTTTAAAGTGCACTTTATAAGCTTTCTCTAAAGTGGACCATTGTGCTTTCACTTTATTATTGCAGCCACTCGAGGGCTGATTAATTTAAAAGTGCCAATCAAAACTTAAAGGAACTGTTTGCTGAAGTCTTAAAACAATGTACTCAGCCTGTGTTTCTACTGCCTAAACATGCACGAGGGACACATACTGTTTCAGTGTTTAGAGGACCCCCTTGTAAATGAGATGTTACAGCTCAAGGGGCTGTTCCTCTTTAACACGTAAATAAATAAATAAATAAATAAAAGTGTGGACAGCACTGATTAATGCTTGGCTGAAGGTGCTGGGGTGAGGATTCAGCTCAGAGAGAGGAATTTTAAGTCCAAATCAACTGATTTTCAGCATTGAAACTAACTTAACTGAGAGATTCATGTGGAGCTCATTCTGCTTTCTGATTGGTTCATCATCTTGAGAACCAAAATACCAAATAAAAGGGACATCATGGCCCATGTTAAGATCACATCATCATTATTAGTCCCTTCTCCAGAGGCTGTTGAAGGGCCTATTAGTATCACAGTGATGCTCACAGGGGGCGGGAACTAAAATGACGCGACGTGACTCGCCTGTAGTGACCAGGGACCCTCACCATGACGTAGCTGCACCAGAGGTTTCTGAAAATGTAGAGTTTGTCGGCCACAAAAAAGTGGAACATTGTTCTCGTATCAGAACATTCTTCTTCTTATTTTTCCCCTAACGCACTCACCCATTTTTCACGCAGTGAACAATGACGAAGAGTCACGAAATTTGGCCACGTGTTAAAGACTCCGCTTCTCTAACTTTTGGCTATTTCCATTTTTAAAAAATCAATAAAATGACGAGACAAAAATGCATTAGGAAATACGAATGACACCAAAAAAAATTTGCATGTAGAATCATGAAATTTAACAGAAGTCAATCATGACAAGACGAGTAAAAAATAGTATTATGGCCACGCCCCCTGACACACCAGAAGGCGGCCATCTTGGATTGAAATCTTCAAAATGCAGAGTTCACATTTTCGCTCATGTTGTGTTTGAACGAACTCCTCTGAAGGCGCTTCACCCACAGGGCTGAAAATCACCTACATCATCTAGAGAAGAACTGAAAATCACCTACATCATCTAGAGAAGTGCTGAAAATCACCTACATCATCTAGAGAAGAGCTGAAAATCACCTACATCATCTAGAGAAGAGCTGAAAATCACCTACATCATCTAGAGAAGAGCTGAAAATCACCTACATCATCTAGAGAAGTGCTGAAAATCACCTACATCATCTAGAAAAGAGCTGAAAATTACCTACATCATCTAGAGAAGTGCTGAAAATCACCTACATCATCTAGAGAAGAGCTGAAAATCACCTACATCATCTAGAGAAGTGCTGAAAATCACCTACATCATCTAGAAAAGAGCTGAAAATTACCTACATCATCTAGAGAAGTGCTGAAAATCACCTACATCATCTAGAGAAGAGCTGAAAATCACCTACATCATCTAGAGAAGTGCTGAAAATCACCTACATCATCTAAAGAAGAGCTGAAAATCACCTACATCATCTAGAGAAGAGCTGAAAATCACCTACATCATCTAGAAAAGAGCTGAAAATTACCTACATCATCTAGAGAAGTGCTGAAAATCACCTACATCATCTAGAGAAGAGCTGAAAATCACCTACATCATCTAGAGAAGAGCTGAAAATCACCTACATCATCTAGAGAAGAGCTGAAAATCACCTACATCATCTAGAGAAGTGCTGAAAATCACCTACATCATCTAGAGAAGTGCTGAAAATCACCTACATCATCTAGAGAAGAGCTGAAAATCACCTACATCATCTAGAGAAGAGCTGAAAATCACCTACATCATCTAGAGAAGTGCTGAAAATCACCTACATCATCCAGAGAAGAGCTGAAAATCACCTACATCATCTAGAGAAGAGCTGAAAATCACCTACATCATCTAGAGAAGTGCTGAAAATCACCTACATCATCTAGAGAAGAGCTGAAAATCACCTACATCATCTAGAGAAGTGCTGAAAATCACCTACATCATCTAGAGAAGAGCTGAAAATCACCTACATCATCTAGAGAAGTGCTGAAAATCACCTACATCATCTAGAGAAGTGCGGCTTCAAAAGTTTGCTCCAGGTTTTTGAAAACTGTCAGTTTACGTGCGGCGAAGCCACAAAGTTCAATCAAAAGATTTGCTGTGTGGTTGGGGTTTACAGTTGTTAGGGTCAGTGTGGGGCAGGGTGGTTTGTGGGGCACAGGGTTTGTGGGGCACAGGGTTTGTGGGGCACAGGGTTTGTGGGGCACAGGGTTTGTGGGGCACAGGGTTTGTGGGGCACAGGGTTTGTGGGGTGCGGCGTAGGCACACGCGAGGGCCGATCATTGCCGCTTACGGCTATATTATGTTATCATTATTGTTATCAGTAAAAGATATATTTAATAATAATACATTTTATTTATTACACCCTTTTCTGGACACTCAAGGTCGCCTTAAACAACATGAACAAATAAAGTACGATTAAAACATACAGTTAAAAGCCACAGTTAAAGAGGGACTGTATTTAATTGATTGACTGTGTTTACTGTTGTTTTTAGTGTTGTATTTTATTAGTATTTAGTAATGTATTAGACAGCATTTCAGTTGATTGATTACAATTAGTTATCAGCTCTTCTCCCTGGAGACCTGTGTAGCAGGTTCTGGGGGAAACCGGAGCCTGGAGGAAACTCATCCACAAACAGGATGATGAGTTTTATTTGGGGAGACAGGTTATGTTTATGGAACTGAAAACCAATACAACCCCCGATCTCACTCAAGTAATCGTCACAAATATAGTTAATTGTTTTGAAATTTCATGAATTAGAAGTGCACTAAACAATTGCAGCGTATTAAAAAATCAAACGTGAGACAAATCGATATCGTCGGCTCGTTATAGCGTCCAAATGTCTCACAATTACATGGTAGTTTATTTGTGAGAGGGGCTTGACTAATACTTTTATTATTCAGCATTGTTCATTTGCAGTTCACTGTTACAGTTGAGTGAACAAACACTATTTTAGGCTTAAGCTCAAGATACACTCAAGAGATAAGAACCGAACGATCTACATGACATCACAAGGTGCAACTGAGTGTTTCCTGTTTGAGAGAAAAACACATCTACACAAATCCATCAAATTTGTCTTTTGATGAGGAAACAACATAAAAACACAGAGAAAATAGCATCATATAGGCCCTTTAAAAACACTTCCACTTTACAACTGTATTTTAATGTCCATAGAAGAACATGAGAGCCATTAACCCTGATTTACAGCACAATAATAATGATTTCCCTGGACACGTTTGCGTTCACCACACCTCATCCGGCCTGTGTTTTGCTCCTGTGCAGAGCCTGTGCTCACATACAGTCATTTATTTCAAGTGTAGCTTTGATCTAATGCAGAAGTTGCTCTTCTGTGTTGAGATGACATTAATTTGACAGCTCCCCCCTTAATGCACACACTGTGATACATTATGCACCCGTGTTTGGACACACACCATTATACCCTGGTTTAATGTACTAGAGAAAGCCCCTGCTCCCTTCTATACTCCACAGCATCCATATGACGACTACTATGTGATTTTTCCAGACACACAGCCCAGCAGGGGGGAATTTGCATGTAGTAATAAGGTCTACATATCACTGCACCATGGGATGAGAAGAAGCAGGAGCAGAGGTCTCGATGTAAACCAGATGCCGTGCCACTGTCGGTCTTATTTACCCACGCACGACTCTGAAGATTGTTTGATGCCCAGCGAGATGGAATCTGACATCTTTGGCTGCAGATCGAGAGCGGCGCAGGTTAGCAGATGGGTTTATTTACTTCACAGCGCAGTCTCACAGTGTTTGTGAAGCGCTACAGTGCAAATGCCACCGAGTCTGTGCACGTCTTGGTTTGTTTTGAAAAGCCAGCTCAAAGATTAGTGTCACTAGGCAGAACCCTTTAGAGGCCTTTGACTGTTTACCTGTTCTCTTACATTTAACTTGTATTCATATATTTAAAATAAAATATAGTTTACAGAATAACATATATAACATTGACCTTTCTTTTTAATATAGTAGTAGATAGTATATGCTTTGCTGCACACTTACCAAATGAAAGGCAAATTGTGCTCCATATCTGTGGCTATATGGACTCTGAAGGGTCCCGAGGCTTTATTTCATGATGTAAACTTTCTTATGAGTTCACACTTGCAAATACTCCACAATCACATCACAATCGGGGCTAAAACCACAGCTAAACCTGGTCAAGACTTGGACTAAACCAGGACTAGAACCGGACCAAAAACAAGTTTACATCCAGACTAAACTGGGTTCAAACCAGGACAGGGCCTGATCTTGTCTGGCCTCAGAAGGTTCAGTTTGGCTGATACACCTCAGGAAATACCAGTGACAGTGTTTTTGTTGTGTCCTTAAGCATTAAGCAAGATGGTGGTATAATTCTTTGGGAGGGACGCATGACTCATAAATATATGTACAGGCTATAAAATTATAACAAATGCCAGAAACAGACATTTTCAGTCATTTTCACTATTGTCACTATTGGCTGAACTTTATCAGGAACACAATGCACAAAAAGCACAAAGTTTACACAGCAGCTCAAACCCAAACCCAACAACACAAAGTAACACACCGTAACACACCGTAACACAACATAACACACTGTAACACAACATAACACACCGTAACACACCGTAACACAACATAACACACCGTAACACACCATAACACGCCGTAACACACCGTAACACAACATAACACACCGTAACACACCGTAACACAACATAACACACCGTAACACAACATAACACACCGTAACACAACATAACACACCGTAACACACCGTAACACAACATAACACACCGTAACACAACATAACACACCGTAACACAACATAACACACTGTAACACAACATAACACACCGTAACACACCGTAACACACCGTAACACAACATAACACACCGTAACACAACATAACACACTGTAACACAACATAACACACCGTAACACAACATAACACACCGTAACACAACATAACACACCGTAACACAACATAACACACCGTAACACAACATAACACACCGTAACACACCGTAACACAACATAACACACCGTAACACACCGTAACACACCGTAACACAACATAACACACCGTAACACACCGTAACACAACATAACACACCGTAACACAACATAACACAACATAACACAACATAACACACCATAACACACCATAACACACCGTAACACAACATAACACAACATAACACACCGCTCACAACCAGCCCCGACACCCAGCCACAACATCAGGAAAATGCAGCAAAAATGATGCTCCGGTCACAGCATCAGTGCCGCTCCTGCAGCTCACGGCAGAAACACCGGAGCGGCTCTGTCGCTCATTCATTTACACATTTACCCGTTAACACAGGAAAAAAAATGCAAAATTATGTTGTAATACGTTGAGTTTTTGGGTTTAGTCAATAATAGAAAACATCAAGTTCAATGTTTGTGCATTTCCATTTTGGATATTTCATGGTAAAGTACAAAGTACAATGTGATTAATAGGGAAAACTGGCCCTTGCCCCCATCTGCTCGTAAGACATCATCACATTCTGGAATCTGAAAACCACCAGTATAAGGCTGGCAGTTTGATTCTGCTTTGGGTTTTGTCTTTTGGCAGCACAGTTCATGCACCTTTCCCATGATGCATTAGTATTGGTTGTGGTTGCAGACTACAGAAGGCACTCATGCTGTCATCTTTTAATTCCGTTTTTTCGTTATAATTTTATTTTATAGTGCAAATGCCAGAATGAACGAACCCTGAGTAAATGACATAACTGATTAAATGAAATAACTGATTAAATGAAGAGCTTTTTGCAGTGATAATACAATTAATGTGATTCTATTTACCAAAACCAACTCCCCTCTTTGTTCTTAGAGACTTCACATTTTGCCTTTGCTCTTTGCCTGTGGTGTGTGAGTTAGGGTTGGCGATCGAGGAGCCAGTGGTGTAGATTATCAGCCTCGTTTCCATCGCTTGACCCCAGGTGGCTATGACTTCAGAAGTAGTTTACCACCAGCAAAGCACGGGGAGTAAATGACCGGAATGCATAAATATTATTCACATTTTCCCGAGAAGAAAAGACATCTCTCCTGACACGAAATACCTGCTGCTTTCAAACTCATTTTATGGCCGTGCTGTTCGTGGAAAGTGTTTTTGAAACAGAATCCCGCAGATCTCTCCCCCCCTCCAAACATTTCAGGTGCAACAGAGCATTACAGAGTCTAGCCTTGGGACACGAGCCCGGTCTTTGTGCAGGAGACCACAGGAGAGCCCGGGCCAGACTGCAGGACGGGTGAACAAGGACGGCAGGAATCCTCCTCGATTTCAGTTTCTGTGAGGCACGGAGATGCTTCAGGCAACAATACTGCAAAATAAAAGTGTTCAGAGGAGGTTCAAGGAGAGCGCAAAACACGGCTGCTGTATTTTTGATTTGCAGTGAATAGGATATATTTATATGACGTTTGAAATAAAGCAAACCTGTGCATTTGAATTCTAATTACCATATTTTTCAGACTATAAGTTGCACTTTTTTTCAGGGTTTGGGTGGTTGGGTGGCGACTTATACTCAGGTGCGACTTATATATTAAATTTTTCACACTGACAGACCATAGACCAAATATATGAATCAAAAATGAAAAAAACAAATCGTTATCCGTGTTTTCATTCTGGTTTTAAAGACAAATAATAACGAAAAGAGTTGGTTTTTTTTTTTCCCGTTTTCTTATTTTTGGTTCTATATTGGGTTGTTTTTATTACTATAACTTCTATAACTTGCCTGAAATGAAATGTCAGTTCTTAGTCTGATTTTATGAAAGAAATTTCACCCAAAAATACTCAAACTAAAAATACTAAATACTAAAAATACTAAAAATACAGTAGTGACATTGAAAGAGAGTATTTTAAGCAGTATTGCATGCAACAAAACACAGAAACAAACAAGAATATATCAAGTTTAAATATCAAATTCCTGTGTTCACAATTTTACAATTATTCATTTATTAATATCATAACCAAACTGTAAAATTTCTGGGTTTGGAAATATGCAGCACAATCAGATGTTCTTTAAAGGTAAAAATTCCTTTTGTTCATTCATATTGTTTAACAGATCATCTCCATTCCTCTTTAGTTAAATCAGCCCGTTTCATCTAATAAGTAAAGTTACTGAGACATAAACAGCATTTTACAAGTTTTAAGGTTTATCTTTTGGTTTAAATTGACTATTTGTTTAGAAAAATATTACAATTGTTGCTTTTCAGTTCATAGAATATAATGTGACTTTAATAATCCCTTATTAATAATGATTATCTAATGAGACTTGACATCCCTGGGGAAGTATTCAGGACTGCAGGGTCTTTCCTTCCTCCAATAGTTTTGTTCATGAATATAAAAACATGAACAGAATATTCTCAAATTGGCCAAAATGTATAACACAAAAAATATAGAACAAAGTCTGCAAACATATCCACCAAAATGGGTGAAGATCAGATCAGAGAAAGTGAGAATGAAACATGAAAATGCTCAAATTGCTGCAAACTGGGAGCAGACGATCGGCTGTTTTGAACTGGACAAAAAAGAAGAATTAGTCATTCAGTCGTCGTTCATTTTAAACGCCACAGACTGCGCAAACCGAGCTTTTCCATCTTTTCAATAGATCTCATATGGAGCTCAAAGCTGAAGCTCAGATACTGGCCAAACATCTAAAATGAGAGTGACCCTGGCTTTTGTAGGCGGGTATAACCTGACCCTTCTCCTCTCAAGCAGACTCCTCTTCGTCTGACAATAGATTTCCCATTACCGCTCCCTCCGTCCCTCCTACACGCCTCCAGTGTTTACCCCCAGGAGCGATCCGATTCCCCAGTCCACGGATTTGTCTGTAAGCATATTCAAAACGTTACGGATTGAACATGCGAGAATATATTGGTCTATAAGTGCCAATGGGAGTGTGAGCAGTAGATTAAGGCTTCATTGTATTATAAAACCCCTTATCTTCATTGTTTTCAGCACTAGCCTCTGCACATACACACACACACCCTCCCGTCACCACACACACACACAAACACACACACGTAGCTTTTCAATTATGTAATTACAGTGGCGCTGAATGGAGCCCGCTTGGACACTGTCGGCCCATTGTTGAAGCACCTGTCCCCCCATAGACTGCAATTACCTGGCAGGCTGCAGGGGAGATGCGCCATTGTCCTGTGTTTGTGTGTGTTTTTGTGGCCGCTGGATTCTCATCTAAGTAGTTTGGCCACTGCGCAGCTCCAGCGGTCGTGTGTCAAATCATCAAATTCAACTCAATCAGTGCTTTCAGGCAGGGACAGAGTATTTTGTATACAGTGGGTATGTGAATAAATGAAGATAACGCTGTGGAATTACTCTCCAATCAAAACAGATAAACACATATGTTGCATAAAAAAGCAATTTTTTATATAAAAATTGTGTAAAAATCATTTTTACAAAATGAATTGCTTCAAAGGATACCCCTGTAATAGAGTCACAGAGACATTAGCTTACAGTTACAGTGGTAAAAGCAGTGCAAAAAGTGAAATTGACTTTGGCATCAGAACATGAAGGTTATTCACATTTGTCTGGAGTTTTCTGCATTTTCTAAACTCAAACCATCAGCAAAGAGATGCAGTACAATCATAAATGTGTATAGAACAGGGGTCTCCAACCTTTTCCCTCTGCTGAGCTCCCTTTACAAAACAAACATTACAGAGCTACGAATTTTAGCGGTTGCAAGAAATAAAGTATATATAAGAGCCATGGCAAGACTTAGATGAGTACAATTAGATAAAACATAAAACCTAAACCTATTTATTCATGAGTGCACAAACTCGGGGATTAAAATCATAGGTTTACAATAATAATAATAGCCATTTAATTCATCAAATGTGAGTTATTCAGGACAATATAGGTGATTCAGAAATCCCTCAGCGACCTGGCAGAGGGTGGAGAGCTGCAGGTTGGAGACCCCTGGTACAGAGAATAATATACAGACTTTTACGGCGTCCAGTTTCAAATGGCTATGATCAGGTAATGAAAGTGGACCAGTGCAAACATTTCCATACCCTGCAGTGCAGAAAGACTATTTCCAGTTTATGTTTTTCTCTTAACATAAAAGAGCGTTTCAAACATAAAAATACACATAATATACAATTCTCCAATATGGAAAGACAAGGCATTCTCTTCCAAAACAATATCAACTACAAACTAGTGTTCAATAGTCAGTACCAAAGGAGGGGAAGAGGAGAAAAAAAACTGAAAACCTACTATTCTGAGGCAGTTTCAAACCAGTGTAAAAAAACAGATCAATACTAAAACTAATATAAAATTGCATTTGCATTGCATTTATACAGTTACGGGTGTATTTATGCTCAAAAGTGCATTGAAGAACATGCACTCTTAGTGTGAATAGGGTGACCTCTCCGCAGATCTAACCTGTACCTTTGTCTGGGAGGATATAGACAAATTTAATGACATATTATAGAACAAGGCAAAGCAATAACACCTCCAAAGTTCGATAGTGCACCTTTAAAGAAGCTCTTACTGTTTTGATATTATGTCGTTTTACAAAGTGTCTTCAGATTTAAATGAAGCCTTTTTCTTAGTTTCAGCATTTTAGGCTTGTTCTCCCACCGCGGCGCCGAGTGAAATCCTTTAGCTGCTTCTCGTGTTTTCGTTTGGAGTTCATCCTCATCCTCCCGCCGCCAGGTTGTTGATGTTTGCCAGGCTGTGCACGAGCCTCTTGGTGAAAAGCGGGTGAGATTTCCCACAGTAAGTATTAGTCGTCTTCAAAAGTTGCTCTTCCAGTGGATCCAACAAACCGCTCACCGGGTCCGTGCCAAACGAGTACTGCAATGAAAACAGCAGGTGAGGGTTAGTTAGTGAAACGCGGCGCCTCTCGGTTCAATTCAAACAAATGAGAATTCCCGGGCGGCTGACAGGCAGCGGGCGATGGAGCATTCAGACGTACAGCGCTAAATTTTGTTAACGACCACACTAACGCCGTTATTTCGGCTTGTTTAAAAGTTGAAGATGTGGGAAGGAGCCGTGGAAAGCACAGACAGGAGGTACTTAAAAGTTAAAATGAGAAAATCAGATCTCTAAATGGTGTCAAGACTCCCCCGGGGAAAGGCTCAGTCCTCGATGCTCAGTGTGGGGAAGGAAAGATGTACCAACAGTCGCTTTTTAGAGCTGCTGGGAGAGTTTCGGGCCGAACTGAGACGGCTCTATTCAGGCCTGTTTAAAATATATGTGAAACTATTAAAATAATCTGCACGAAATAACAGAATACGTTTTTGTTTTGGATCTATAGGTCAGACAACTTAAAATTTTCAACATTTTGTCTAAAATTTAAACTAAATATGCTCAAAATTTGCTTAATTCATCACTTCTACATAATTTGGATAATTAACAACTGATTAAACAATCATAATATTTCTCAATAATTTGTAATGTATGTTTGTAATTCTACTTTCTAGCAGTGTTTTTCAAAGTTAAGTACTGTATTTCTGGAAGTTGCACCAGCCAAAAAATGCATAATGAAGAAGAAACAAACATATGTCGCACCGAACGATAAGATTCACTTTTTTAGGGGAAATTTATTTTCTAAAATCAGAGACCAAGAACCAACATTTCATCTTATTTCAAAATGGACTGACAGAACCAACGAAACTCAGATAATGGAACAAACAACATTTTCTTGTTCTACACGCCTCAGATAAAGGTGAACTGTACTGGAGAAAGTGGAAGTATTAGAACAAAAACAAATCCTTTGCAGATGTCATTTGCTTGATGGCCCCTTATTTTATTTGATCATTATTCATATTTTTTTGTTGTTGTTATTTTTATTTGATTTATTCATTTTTATTGGTCTGACATTATTTTTTACCAAAATGTTCTAATTAAAAGAAAGGCAAGTTATAGAAGTTATAGTAAGAAAAACAATGGAATAGAGAAGAATCTGTGTATCATCCGTTTGTTTGTTTTTCAATATAGAACCAAAAATAAGAAAAGGAAAAAACAACTTTTTTTTTGATTGTGAGATACAATTTCGAAAAACCACCTTCGCTCAAAATGTTCTCTCGATCGCAGGCTGCAGCAGCTGGAACACCTCACCTGTCGCAGTCAGAACCAGCCCAACCTTTGCATCATTTAAAACGCACCTTAAGAGATGGTTGAAAAGCAGTCAAAATTGTGACCATCTTTAGACACCACTACACACACACACACACACACACACACACACACACACACACGTAGACACTAGCACTTTAGAAATAGTACTGTAATACTGTAGGCACCTTATAATGCAACAGCACTTTAGGTCATGATAGCTGTTTATTGTACTGCACTATACTGTGTATTATGCATATTGTTAGTTATATTTGTCGAGTCTGTCAAATGTCTATTTTATGTGTATTTTATATATTTTATATATGGGACTACGGATGGAAATTAGCACCTGTGCTAAATCCGGCGTATTTACATCAATGTGTGTGATTTCATACAAATTGTATGTTCATGAATATGCACTGTCCCATCCAAATAAACAAATAAACAAACAAACTTATAGACTGAAAAATACGGAACATTCTTATGTCCTTTGTTTATGTCAAAATGAGTCTGGGGGTATTTGCCCTTAATTTGACCCCAAGAAGATAAGAAATATCAAGACTGATTATTCATGATTTGTGACACTATGTACTAACAACATATAGAAAGAAATATAGGAATTCATGTATAAAATAATACATAAATCACCATTCCTCACATAATAACTCCATCACCATTCCTGGCAGCTTTAACAAACTATTACATTACGATAGTATAAATGTGATGCCCGATTAGGCCCTAACTGTACGACATCAGGGGCAGAACGTGAGGGTCAGAGATGGAGTCATAATTACAGTTTGCTGTAAGTCTCAATTAATAAAACCTAAAACTACAACTCACAGCATTTGGACAACACATATTTCCCATGATAAACCTAAAAAGCACCTGTACATAAGCAGACGGGGCTCCCAGACTGGTGCATTCAGCTGGACTCAACATAAAGTGGCTCTCGCTTTTTCCCGCTATAGGCTTACAGTCCGGGCATAAGTGGGGATTAGAGGCGAAATTTCATGTCTTTCCAATAATGAAAGTGCCTTTACAATGCTCTAAGGAAATCAAAGGGGAATTACCACTTTTATGCCAGCTCATTTGCTTGTGGTCGGGTCCCTCCTCGATATTGGGTCACAGAGAGAAATGGTGCTTTTATGGGCGCGCACACAATCGCACACCCATTGGTCATAAAGCTGCGTTTACAGTTGCTTGTATTGATTCTGGGCGTCTGATGGGCCACTGTTGGTGCGCCGACAGCAACTCTAAATGCATTCATTGGTTGTAAAAATTTAACTGCAGTTTCCTGGACGGGAAACTCGCGTCCGCGGAAAGGGAGGAGAGCTGAAACATTTAGAAGCACAGGGGCTTATAGACAGACACGCAGAGACAGACAGGGAGGAGCGTTTCCATCACTTCGGTAGGGCAAACAAAGAGGAAGTCAACAACAATAAAAAGCCGCCATCTGCAAAGAGGAGATGGAGATTTAGTTTTTCAGCTTGTTCGTCTGAAACAGTTCACAGTGGTTCAAACTTCATCCTCACTTACATTATGCATCCGGACAGTCCTAACTGTACTGTACTTTACTGATCCGCAAGGGAAATGACTGGATTATTCAGTGCGATGAGTTTATAAGCACAGAGATCAGGGCGGAGTTTTACCATGAAGGTAAAGATAACAACAACTAGCATGCTCATGTGCACTTCCTGGTTATCGGACAATAAAATGCT
This sequence comes from Odontamblyopus lacepedii, assembly GCA_034769755.1. Taxonomy (NCBI): domain Eukaryota; kingdom Metazoa; phylum Chordata; class Actinopteri; order Gobiiformes; family Gobiidae; genus Odontamblyopus; species Odontamblyopus lacepedii. The sequence goes on from CM068344.1 coordinate 50,317,471, forward strand.
TTATAATCAGATGGAGACAACGAGCACCAGACATATTTTTACCTCAAGAACTGCTGGTACAATACATTGGGACAAGACAAATTTTACTCAAACACTGTATTTTTCTGACTATATGGCAGTTTTTTTTCCATGGTTTGCGTGGGACTTATACTCAGGTGCGACTTATAAATGAAATATATAATTTCACATCTAAACAAGAACTAGCCCTTACTGGAAACTGTAAACAGGCGAGGTACAAACCCGAGGCACCGACTGAATATATTAAAAGTCCTTTCTTGCATCGAGGGACGCAAACATGTTTTGACCAGCGAGATATAATTTCATGTTGGTGATTTTCACACTGAGGCCACCAGAGGGCGCTCTAGGCTTGTGTGCCAGTATCTGCTATGCCTCATGGTCCTCTCCCACCACTTCATTTACCAACTGCAGCACCTCGGACCCGTTTGCTCAGTTAATCCAGGTGGAGCGTTTTTTTTACCAGGCAGTGAATAATCCACTGAACCTGGTCCTTTAGTGCGACAGAAGCACAGCACAAGCTGTATTTTTCACTATCTGCAAATGAGCCGTGTGGCTTTTAGTTTAGTTTCTATAAAACAGAAGAAATAGTGCGGAAAGCTGCATTAAACACATTATTACTCAGTATTACTCAGTGTATCTATTGAGCGGAGAACTGGAAACGTGCAGGGCGGAGGAGAGGAACAATCGAGCAGCAGAAAGAAAGTTTGGAGTGAACGAGAAACTTGTGTTTGACTGGAGAAAAGTGGAGGAAACTTGAACTGAAATGAAGAAAACAAAAGCTCATCACAGACTAAAAGCTGGATTTATCTGGAGGTGGTGGAGTTACTCAGAAGTGACACTGAGGATGAAGAATTCAGTGGATTTAGTGATTTGGAGCGAGATGGAGAGTTCGGTAAACTTATTCTGTTCTGTTGTTTCTGCTCTAGTTTATCTGAATAACTGTTCATATGTGACGTGAACAAACCACACACATGTTCAGCCTGTTCTTCTCATTTCCCTCCAAAAATGCTTATAGTACGGTGCGACTTATATATGTTTTTTTTTCTTCATTGTGCATTTTTTGGCTGGTGCGACTTATTCTCCAGAGTGACTTATAGTCTGGAAAACACAGTACATGGAAAAAAAAAAAATCAGGCACAGGCCCTTTAACAAGCACTGATCTTACTATGCAGAGCACTATAAATTCTAATTTTTCTAATCAATGCATTACTTAATGACAGATGTAGGTTCATAATTCGTTAAATTCATTTTGGTCAAACTTTATCCAACATTTTCAGTAAGAGGCGCTGCTCACGGGTCCATCTCTCTCTTATCATCATGGAGCATTGCATATAACAGCTGCAGGGTGGAGGTGCAGCTTGGAAAACAGGAGATTCAAAGGCAATGGAACCCACAAGCTCCATGTCAAGTGAATCAACAATCTTTTCAAGAAACTGTGCACTTAACATCTTTCGTTTGACTATTTTTAAGCACTTTTTGAAGCAGTTGGCACCAGGCTTCTTAGAGTAATACTATTAGTTGTTGTTCAAACGCTCAATTATAGCCCAAGGACCTTTACACAGATGAACAAGCAAAAATGGAGAAAATGGCCCCTTCCTATTAGATTAAACACACATAACAGCAGATCTATAGCGTCTGACACATCTCTACCTAAATTGCCTATTGGAAAATCTGTTATGCTGCGTTGTGTGTATATGGTACAGTTGCATTTGACCGTAAACTGCCATATCGATCACACTCTATAAAGCTGCTTAACTGCGAGCCATAGATCAGCCGCCGGACTGATCTATGCCCGATGTTTTGTTAATAGAGAAAGCAATGAGACTTTCAGCGGTGATGGCTTCATTAAGTAAATGCCAGTCGGAGCGTCAATATCATTACACTTGTGGTAAACAACCATAAACATCCTCAGGAGAAATTAGCTTTGCCTCTGGCCTAGTGCAAAAGGTGGACCACAGTGTGCACAGACGGGGTCCCCCGGGTCGGACACAATCCAGGATCTCATCACCGAGGTTAGGGAAACAAACGACTGGCGGGTCACTGGGTTAGAAAAGGTCTCGTCCAATCAGATCTTTCATTCAACTCCACCTACACGCTTCAATCAGTCAGGCAATTACTCGAGGTAGAAAGATTTGACTTTATTGGCTGGCTGATATGTCACGCTTTTATTTGCACTTTTTAATCAGGGTATCTGCGATTGGCCTTAAAACTTAGAGCTCACAACCAAAGCGAATATGTTACCTTTTATTTTAACACTTCAGCACAAAGATGGGACGACTTTCTTACAGGAGAAACACGACTGTGGATGTTAACCTGTTGCCACCAGCCTAATTTTGTCTGTGCACAACAGTGACACAAACCCAAATGTCACAGCTTATTAAAAGAAAATCTTAGACCCACAGGTTTGTGTGATGCCTCATTTTAAAGCTTAGACCTTCTAGTTTCTGTAGATCTGCATATGAAGACAGAGTGCAGCTCACCTACAGCACAGACATTCAAAAATGTCTAAAAATTGATTTTTTTTTTTGCCTTGGAAAAAATAATAATAATAAGGGCTCTAACTTGGGCAAACTTCATCCTGGGCATGTGTGGCTCACTACACTCACTGCTGAAGCTGTGTCAGACTCTGGGCCTCAGGGTTTGGTGCTGTGACCCTTTGTGTAAAAATATGTCAATTCAGCACAAGTGTCCAAATATGGACCAGATGTTCAAACTGTGATAAGATATAATGTGTAATAAATAAATCTTCTTCTGAACTTTAGGCAGGTTTTCTTAAGATAAAAAACTAAAACAAGCCAAAAATGACTCCCAAGATGTGTCAGATGCCCTCCCCCAGCGTCTGCGCATAACCACAGCCACAGGCTCCTGTGGAGCTCAGAGCTGCTCCCTCACCTCTGCCTCTGCCTCTGCTCCTTTTATTCACCGGGCTGTGCCTGCTGCACCGAACCCCCGATCGTCTCGGGGCTGGTCTCATTTTGAAGAGGAGAGTGTGAGGAAAACAAACAGACCCAAGACCGCTAACAGAAGTGAAAGATAAGCTCAGCGAAAGGATGGAAATGGACAGACATGTTTTCATGCGTTGTTCATCCATTCAGAGTCTTCATGGATTATTTCCCCACATTGAATTATTTAATGAAAAAAACGACTGGATATTCTTTTTCTGTGGACTGTTACGGACTAATTGAGCACAGCTGTTCCTGGACTGAAACAGTTTCAGACAGAACCGGCTCAAAGGTCAGAAATGCGCATTGTCGGTTTGATTATTTTCAGGAATTATAAGTTATGGCTCTTTGGGCTGCAGCATAAAATGAATGATATGGTTGTTTTACTGAGGAATTAAGCTTTCAAACGACGTACAGCAGGTAAATAGTGGAAAAATAATTAAGGTGAATATCCGGCTTGACTTTTTAATGTTGTGTAATCGCCCGCGGGCAGATGGGTGGTAAGAGGTTAAAGGGCCTATATTATGTTATTTTCTCGTCTTAAAAAGTTAAAACGTTCTTTCCTTATCAAAAACACACCTGGAGTTCTGCTTTGTTTCATTCAGACATATTTAAAACACAAAAACCCTGCATATTTAACTGCCGTTCTCTCTGTTCCGCTTTGTGACGTGCTGTGGTCATACAGAAAAGGCTCCACGGTGTTTTTAAACTCCGTACCTTTTGTATGGCCTCGTACACTGCTCTGAAAGCCGGCTGTTTCCCGTCGTGGAACACTCCTCTGTTTCCGTGGAGAATGTAAACGCCTTCCTCTTCGGCCGAGGCACAGTTGCTGCCGTAGATGCAGTGGTCGGGACGATAGTTCCACTGACAAGGGAACTCCAGCATGAACTCTGCGCAAAAAAGGAGAGGAACGGGTATTTTATTCAAAATTTGAGCTTTGTAGAGGCCTAAACTGGGTGGTTCAGCATAAAGAGGCATTAATTGTAGCTTTAATATCCATCATGACGACTATTTTCATGTATTTGAGCCATAATATCCACTTTTTCTTCATAGCAATTACAGAATCAAAGTTATTAATAGTTATTTCAGCATAATAAATCCTACATGTTGGGCTTAATAGGCATGTTTTTATCTATTGTGCTTTTAGATTAAACAAAGTTCTCACCGGGATTGTAATGAAAAATGATATTCAGCAGATCCTGGTCTCCCCATGTGATGTTCAGTTTATATTTTTGAAGCAGCGGCATCAGAAGCTCCTCCCAGCGGAGCCCCACAGAAGTCATGTCGTTCTGCAAACACAAAGTTAGACAAAAAGACGGAGGTGAACAGATGATGTGGACAATGGGGTTTTCAGGAATTTAAACCAGTGCGGGAATAGACGTGGGAGAAGGAGGACCCCTTGTGGTCAGTTATAAAAATACAACAACAACACGACGACAACACTACGGATCCAACTTTTACCCCCTAATGAAGTGTTCTACCTCCTTTTGTTCAGTCCAACCTGTTATTTCACAATCTGCTGCTGTAGTTGTGTCATGAGGCTGTGAGAAAAGCTACAGGACCAGAAATAGAGATGAAAAAAAAAAAAACTGAAAATAAAATTCACACTCTTTTATACAAAACGCACAGCAAACATGTAGAAACAACTTTTTGGCCATAAAAAATGCTTAATTTAGGGTCTTAGCTACAAAAATGCAAAATATCAAGTCTGTAAGTAAATTAAAAATCTCCTTATTTCCCTAAAAACAAAAAAAGTGCAGTGGCTCCATGACTTTCCTGGTCCAGTCCTGGAAACAGCTCCTGTCAGGTCCAGGGCCAGAGCCACAGCACTTCTGCATTTCCAGGGTGGAAATTACATTTGGATTTGTTCATTTGGACTGAAATAAACCTTTAAATAAAAATAGAAAGAGATGCACAATTACACACACCAAGATGTGTCATTTTCCATGTGTGTGAGAATTAACTCCACTTAGAGCGACTTTTTCCCTCGTTATAAACACACACAGTCAGAGGAGTCGACCATCTTGACTCACTTCACTCTTTGGCAAAGTTTGGCTCGATCAAAATGGACGGAGCGCATGAGTTTGGGGAAAACAAAGTTCCTATTGGACACTCGTTTTGCTCACGTCATCACACAGCGTGAGTGTGATGTAGGATAAAGCCGCAGAAATGTACGGAAACCTCTATGTCTGCACTTTCAGAGGGAAAAGGACGTTTCTGTCTTTTACAGTTAGAAAGTTCTACACGGTTATAGAAACATGTTCCTCTGTATCGTGTACTAAGGGTTAAGTATCTGCCCGGCCGGGCACAGCCCGAAGGAGCGACGTGGGACCGCCCTCCCCTGGACCCACCATCCGCGGGAGGAGCCATAGGGGCTGGGTGCAAAGAGATCTGGGCGGCAGTCGAAGGCAGGGGCCTCGGCGACCAGATCTCCGGACATGGAGACTAGCTCTGGGGACATGGAATGTCACCTCGCTGGGGGGGAAGGAGCCTGAGCTTGTGCGGGAGGTCGAGCTGCCACGCTAGATATAGTCGGCCTCACCTCCACGCACAGCTTGGGCTCTGGAACCCAACTCCTTGAGAGGGGTTGGACTTCTCCATTTCTCTGGCGTTGGTCACTGGGAGCGCGGCGAGCTGGCGTGGGCTTGCTTATAGCCCCACAGCTCAGCCGCTGCGTGTTGGAGTTTACCCCGTGAACGAGGGTCGCGCCCCTGCGCCTCTTCGGTCGGGGACAGGTCTCTCACTGTGTGTCGGCCCATGGGCCTAACAGCAGTGCAGAGTACCCGGCCTTCTTGGAGTCTCTGGGAGGGGTACTGGACAGTGCACCGACCGGGACTCCGTTGTTCTACTGGGGACTTCAACGCCATGTGGGCAAATCTACAGTGACACTTGGAGAGGGGTGATTGGGAGGAACGGGCCTCCTGATCTGAACCCGAGCGGTGTTCTGTTATTGACTTCTGTGCTAGTCACAGTTTGTCCATAACGAACACCATGTTCGGAAAGCACAAGGGGGTCCATCGGTGCACGGGGCACCAGGATTTCTAGGCCGGAGGTCGATGATCGACTTTGCTGTCGTGTCATCTGACTCCTCCGGCCGTGGTCTTGGACACTCGGGTGAAGAGAGAGGGGCAGAGCTGTCAACTGATCACCACCTGGTGGTGAGTTGGGTCCGCTGGACGGAGGAGGAAGCCGAAAGCATCTGGCAGGCCCAAGCGTATCGTGAGGGTCTGCTGGGAACGCCTCACGGAACCTTCTGTCAGTGTGGCCTTCAACTCACACTCCTCCGGGAGAGCTTCTCCCAGATCCCGAGGGAGGCTGGGGACATGGAGCCCGAAAGGGCTTCGCTCGGCCTCCATTGTCGATGCGGTCGCTCGTAGCTGTGGCCGTAAGGCCTGGCGGTGCCTGTCGCGCGGCATCTCGAACCCGGTGGTGGACACCGGAAGTAAGGGATGCCGCTGTTGAAGAAGGAGTCCCACTGGCCTTACTGGCCCGGTGGACTCCTGAGGCAGCTGGACGGGTACCGCCGGGCCAAGCCGTGCTGCAGCCCGGGCGGTTGCAGAGGCAAAAACTCGGGTCTGGGAGGAGTTCGGGAGGCCATGGAGGAGGACCATCGGACGGCCCCAAGGAAATTCTGGCAAACCGTCCGGCGCCCCAGGAGGGGGAAGCGCCCTTCACCAATACTGTTTACAGTGCGGGGGAGAGCTGCTGACCTCAACTGGGGATGTTGTCGGGCGGTGGAAGGAATACTTTGGGATCTCCTCAATCCCACCGGCCACGCCCTCCGAAGAGGAGGCCGAGGCTGGGGACTCCAGAGGCGGACTCACCCATCACCCTGGCCGAAGTCACTGAGGTGGTCAGAAAGCTCTCGGTGGCAAGGCTCCGGGTGGATGAGATCCGCCCTGAGTACCTTAAGTCTCTGGGTGTTGTGGGGCTGTCTTGGTTGACACGCTCTCTACAACATCGCTGGGCAGTCGGGAACAGTACCTCTGGACTGGCAGACCGGGTGGTGGTCCTCTGTATAAGGTAAGGGGGACCGGAGGGTGTGTTCCAACTACAGGGGAATCACACTCCTCAGCCTCCCGGTAAAGTCTATGCCAGGGTGCTGGAGAGGAGAGTTCGGCCGATAGTCGAACCTCGGATTCAAGAGCAGCAGTGTGGTTTTCGGCCTGGTCGTGGAACACTGACCAGCCTCTACACCTCCATCGGGTGCTCGAGGGTTCATGGAGCTTGCTCCAACCAGTCCATGTGTTTTGTGGACTTGGAGAAGGCATTCGACCGTGTCCCTCGTGGGTGCCCTGTGGGGGGTGCCCGGGAGTATGGGGGTCCGGGGTCCTTGTTAAGGGCTGTCCGGTCCCTGTATGACCGAGCAGGAGCTGTGTTCGTGATTGCCGCAGTAAGTCAGACTTGTTCCCGGTGCATGTTGGACTCGCCAGGGCTGCCCTTTGTCACCGGTTCTGTTCATTGTATTTATGGACAGAATTTCTAGGCGCAGCCAGGGGCCGGAGGGGGTCCAGTCTGGGACCACAGGATTTCATCGCTGCTTTTGCGGATGATGTTGTCCTGTTGGCTCCATCGAACCAGGACCTGCAGCGTGCACTGGGCGTTTGCAGCCGAGTGTGAAGCGTGCTGGGATGAGAATCAGCTGTTCCAAATCCGAGGCCATGGTTCTCGACCGAAAAAGGTGGATTGCCCTCTCCGGGTGGGTGGGGGAGTCTCTGCCTCAAGTGGAGGAGTTCAAGTATCTCGGGTCTTGTTCACGAGTGAGGGAGGATGGAGCGAGATTGACAGGCGGATCGGTGCGGCCGGCCGCAGTGATGCAGTCGCTGTATCGGACTGCTGTGGTGAAGAGGAGCTGAGCCGAAAGGCTAAGCTCTCGACGCACGGTCAATCACGCCTTACCCTCACCTATGGTCATGAGCTCTGGGTAATGACCTAAGAACGAGATCGGATACAAGCGGTCGAAATGAGTTTCTCCGCAGAGTGGCCGGGCGCCCCTTAGAGATAGGGTGAGGAGCCTCGGTCACACGGGAGGAGCTCGGAGTAGAGTCGCTGCTCCTCCCCGTCGAGAGGAGCCAGCTGAGGTGGTTCGGGCATCTGGTCCGGATGCCTCCTGGACGCCTCCCTCGGGAGGTGCTCTGGGCATGTCCCACCGGTAGGAGGCCCCGGGGAAGACCCAGGACACGCTGGAGGGACTATGTCTCTCGGCTGGCCTGGGAACGCCTCGGGGTCCACCCGGAGGAGCTGGAGGAAGTGGCTGGGGAGAAGGAAGCTTGGGAGCCCCTGCTTAGACTGCTGCCCCCGCGACCCGGCCCCGGATAAGCGGAAGAAGATGGATGGATGGATGGATATCTGCCGATTCCCAATATTAACCGATATCAGAGCAGACACTTAAACCAGCGTTTATTTTCTTTACACAAACATAAAATAAGACAAAACTGAGTCAAATATGTCAATTCGAATCTGATCCAACAGATTTTTCAGTCTCACGCTGATATTCGATACCAGTGCATCCCTGAAATGAAAGTAGAGCAGACACCTTAAAGAAAGCGTTCCTCATCCTGGTCACGTTCATCAGCATCACGCCGGAGTTGATGCCCGTGCGCCCGTAGTAGGGGTGGCGGGCGAAGCGGTTGTACCAGGCGATGCGCGGCTCCTCGTGCTCCGGGGCCATCGCCGCCAACTGGGTGGAGTTAAAACGTGACAGGAAGGACCACAGTCTGTCCACGGGCTGCAGGAAGAGGATGTCCGAGTCCACGTACACCACCGAGTCCACCCCCCTTAAAATCAGCTGCAAGACACACAGGTTTTGTATTGTATTATCACCATTTATAGTATTTCTGCCCTTATCATCATGTGTGAGCTACTGTGGCCAAATAATTTCCCTTGTGGATCAATAAAGTTTGTCTAAGTCTAAATTCATATTTGCATAAATGTAATGAACGCAAGTGGTGAACCAGAAATTACATTTGGATTGATGAAGATTTCTTTTGAAACACTATTTTTAGAACGTATTTTCTGGACACACAGACCCTGGATCAGTATTTCTCAAACTGTGGCGCGTGAGCTCCATCTGGTGGAAGACGATGTCCTCTACAGTATTAATACTGAATCATTTAGAGTAAATTTTATCCAGGTTTTGTTCCTCCTTTAGGAAGTTTCTTCATTAGAAACTACTACTTGCTAAAATTACCTGACACTGCAATATTGTAGTCCAATTTATTTTATTTTATTATTTTATTTAACCTTTATTTAACCAGGTAAAGACCCACTGAGATCCAGACCTCATTTACAAGTGCGACCAGAACAAGTGGTCAAGAGCAGAAACCAACAATCAATTACGACAGACAACAAATTAAAATAGAAATAAAAACAAGAAAGCAACAATTAAGACAAACATCAATTATGAAGGTAAAGTGCAGCGAGTGTAGAAAATATTTCAAAAGTGCAGAAGCTGTAACAGTTTAAAAGAATAAAGTGCAGTAGTTTTAAATAATAGATGATAAAATGCAATAAAATCTAATAGAAAAAGCACTTTTGCGATGCCAACTTAAAAACACAGACGCCGATGAATGGAGCTTTTTGTCGATTAAGTAACAAAGAACGAAAAGCTTTAAAAAGAGACAAATTCAGGTATTTTCAGTTCAGTTTGGAGGGTTTTCCAAGCTGAAGGAGCAGAGACGCTAAAGGCCAAAGGTTTTCCCAGCTCAGTCCGAACACGAGGAACCTGCAAATGCCACTCGATCCCAGGGCACGGGGCGGATGGTTCTGTCGCGTCTTATAAACTAATGAGTGAAGCTTCTTGTACTCGGGGAAGGCCACATGGTCACGACAGGGTTTAGCCCCACTTTACACCGGGAATAGTACAATAAAAAACCTGGTATAAATGTGGCCGTACTCAGGGAGCTAAATATGTTTGTATGTGGTATTTTGTGAGACAAGTTTGATGTATTTTACTGATAGTCGTTGTGTCTGTGTGTCTAGACATCTGAATGTGTGATTATTGTGCACGTACTAAACCTTATCCTTACAGGTCAATGTTTACTTTATTAGGAAGAGTTCTGATATTTATAAGAAAAGCAGTTTTACCAAAGCAACTCTTGTGTTCATGTAAAGCCGATAATGCAGAATGACAGAAAACAAACAAAACCCAACTATGTTAATCATGAACTTTAAACTCAAAACTTTTTAATCCTGCTATAAAATACTCACAGGAAGGAAGAGGCGCTGGGAAGCACAGGGCTTGAACAGCTTTTTCCACTCGGCAGCGTTCTCACTGGGAAAACTGATGGAGTGAAGCGTGTAGTTGAATCGCGCGCGAACCGAGTCAGGCCACGATTCCAACTGAAAACAGAAATCAGAGCTCATTTAAAGAGTTTTATTTAATTTAGGGCTGCGGAAATTTTGTAAGAGAGAGATTTGCAATTTATGTTTTGGCGCAAAAACTGAATATATTCATTAAACCACAGAAGAATCCCACAGAGCAAAGCTGAGCTCATGATTTGATACTCAATGCATGGCTCAAGGTACAATATTAATATAATGTACATGTGATAGTCGATTTATTGCACATATATTGCTGTTTTTTTTAACAGATACATTTTTTTGATCTGTTTCTTTTTATTAAACCACTACTCGTGCAAAGTTAATATGAAATACATCCTGTTTAATCACCAAAACAGTGACAAGTGTATTGTGCAAGTGTATTGCAGAAACAGGTTTCCTTCCTCTAAATAAGTCACAAAGTTGAAGTGCAACCACAAGACTGCTAAAAGACACCAAAAATACTCTTGCCTAACAATTAAAATGTCAGTTTCAGTGCGACTGCCGCATTTTCCGTCACTCATTTCAGTTTTATGCCACTTACAGCCTCCATGAAACTTGCGTGAAGTTGATCTTCAGCAAATATGTGCACACACAGCTGTTTGATGCTGAAGAGAACGGCAGATTTGACCATTGTCAGCGTCTCTTCCAGTCTGCTGCCACAGGCCACCACAGCCAGGTGCATGGGCGGCTCTGCGGTGGAGTCTGCAGGGCTCTGCTGCCGCATTATGTACCTGAGGGGAAGGAGAGGGCGAAATGACAAGTAGAAACTAGTTCAGTTACTGCACCACACGCAAAACCTGTTCCCCCTAAAAACACTCCCACATAAGCTCACAGTGTGTGTAAAAATACAACTGATGTGTGGAATTTACACCCGACGTGTTGCCCCTAAAGATAAACTCTGCAAACACAAACAGAACGAGGCGCCAGGGAAAACCTGAACTTCTACCTGCACAGTTCTTACAAAGAACGAGGATGAAATCAGATTTATTTGTGCAGAATTAACTGATAAAGGGCTTTAATTAAAGGTGCACTATGTAACTGTTTAGCCACTCGCTGGTCTCCATGGTGATGCTATTGCCTTTTCTGAAATGCATCACTAACCTGTTTGCCTTGTGTTCACATACAGGTGGTTTTATTGCTAGAAACATTTACTGAGAACATCCATTCCTGTTGTGAGCAGTGTCTCCTCTCCACAGATCTGACCTGCAGCTGCCCTGGTGGCATCAACTGCTTCTGTCTCTGTGAAGTTAAATACATTTAATGCCACATTGCGGTACATTCTAGAGCAGGGGTTCAGTGAGTGAGGGGTGATTCGCCCTGTATCTTTGTGATCCTTTTCGAGGAAGCTGGACATAAAAACAAAGAAAAGGAACAGACTGTTGTGAAAATGAGACACTTTCCAAAGTGAAGCATTTCTGAACTGGTCTCTAAAGGCAACAGCAGAAGTCACTGATTTTTAGTAAATAATTCATTATTATGTTCTTGTTTTTGTGTGAAGACCATGTTTTGTCCTTTGAACACACTGATGTTGATGCACGGTTCATTTTGTGCACCGATAAAATATATAAAACCTGTTTTGAATTTGAAAAAAACATTTAATTTTTCCAGTTAAGAGTTCGGTGAAGGCGCAGATGAAACTAGTGGAGTTCAGAACCTCCAACAAGGTTAAGAACCACTGATCTACAGACTTCTTCATAGGTCATATGGCGCTTCTGCAGCTCCCTGAGACCAACAGGTGCTGAAGCCTCTTTCAGTAAAGTTACATAGTGGTGCTTTAACACGTGCTTGTCCATAAATGCCATGGACAGTCAGATATGTCAGTAAACCTGTTTACAGACCTTTATATCTCTAAACTTTATAATCGTGGCCCGTAAAAGCTTCGTACAGGAGCCGCACCGCAGCCTCATGGTGAATGTGTCACGTGACGCATCTAACTTCACACAGCGTCAGGAGATCGACGCACATTCCGACGCACGAAAGAGGCGCATCGCACATCAGTAACATCATAATAAAATAACGCGTATCCGTGTCACTGCGCACAGACCCGCGGGACCCGTAAATCCGCTCTCACCTGTTGTACCAGTGCGTTTGGGTCCCACTTTTGTCCGCGGCCCCTCGTCTGGCTCCAGCATCTCTCGGAGGAACGAAAACGCGCTTCGTCCCGACGCCGCGCTCCAAAGTGTCCGAGTAAAAGAGCTTAGCGTATAAACAGAAACCGGAAAACACGGCGAACACCACGCACAGCTGCAGCGCACGGAGGTAACGCCGCATCTTTACGCCGAGACTGGATCATGACCCAGACATTTGCTGCTCTGACTGTGGCGTTCACGCTATAACCGGCACTTCCGCTGGGAAATGCTACAAAGTAAAACCACCGCGGATAAAGGTGTGGGTGAGTGCGCCCTCTGGCGGCCTGAGGTGTACTCTGCAGGCCGGAAATGAAATGAACAAAAATATTTCTCTAGTGTGCGCGGTTTTTGTTTTTAATACACGTTACACGTTAATACACAATTTGGTCTTGTACAAGTTTAAGTTTTTTTTTAGCTTTTTTGCTTCATACACCAACAAGAGTCTCCGAAATTACTGATATAGAGCAGAAAATATACTTATATTTAACAGAATTAATAATAATAATAATAATAATAATAATAATAATAATAATAATAATAATAATGACTTCACCAAGACAGACATTATCTTTGGACTTCTATGTAAGAAAGCATGAACTATTCGGAAAAATTTTTCATGCATAAAAACACATTTTTGAAACGTAAACCCCGTTTTATAACATTTGTTAAAGAGCTTGATTTTTTTTTGTGCCTCTCTTTCCTTTATGGACAGAAAGAACTCTATTATTCTAAAAGAACTTATCACTAGCTATGAACTCTTAGACCCCTAGCACCTATTTAATTTAATTTAATTTATTTTGAATTTCCATTTCTGACCCTTCTCATGCTTAATTACTTGACCATTCAACATAGCTAATTTGTTTGTATCATATAGTTTTGCATAATAATAATAATAATAATAATAATAATAATAATAATAATAATAATAATAATAATAATAATAATAATAATAATAAATAAATAAATAAATACATAAATACATACATACATACATACATACATACATACATAAAAACACTTTATTTTAGTTTTTTAGCTGTCTTTTATTTTGAAATCCCCGAGCGTTTCCGGTCCTCGCCCTGCGCCGTGACGCTTGACGCAAGCTTGACGCAGGCTCGACGCAGGCTTGACGCCGCTCCCCGCAGCAGAGGTCGGGACCTCTCCGGGGGGGGAAGGGTGGGAGCGATCCGCAGAGCTGTTCCCCGCTCTCCCTCCCCCCGGGTCCGGCCACTTTCAGCCCGTTTCTCCTCTGAAAAGGCCTTTCAGCGCTTTAAAGGACCGCGCGCTTTTCCTGAAGAGCTGGCGAAGAAAAAACAACGTCAAAGTCAATTGCAATTCCATTAACTTTGTCTGTGGGAGAGCTGCCGGCTAATAAAACTGCAGGATGCGCTCGGAATACTTAAAACCGTGTGGTGCGTGGGTATTTGTGAGGAATGCAAACCACCGAAGCGTCATATTAACATAATCCGTGTGTGAACTTTGACCCCGAGTGTTATGGCCAAAAAGGAAGTGCTTATTGTATAATTTCACCAGATGGAGCAACAAGTCGCTGCACAAAGCGCATCTGCCTGACAAAGGGCTTTTAGAGGGAAATATATTCACTTCATGCAAGTGATCAAAGACGGGGTCGATTTTATATGGGGCCAGTTCAGAGGTGCAAAGTATTAATCATTCAAGAGGAGATGAGAATAATTAGGCGAAGTATTTCAGTAAGGCATTAAAGGTCCTCTTATATGACACAGAATATCCTCTTTTGAGCTTTGAGACATGTTAGAATATTGTTACCGCCTCAAAAACATCCCCGGAGTTGAGTTTTGCTTCTTTTTCTGTCATAATAGTCGTAGAAGTCGCACCAATAGTTGAAGAGGCTTGAGTATTAGTCAGTAATATAATAATAGTGATCAGTTAGTGCAGCAGCTCGTTCTGATTCATTTGGCAGGTTTTTAGAGATGTTTGCCCTTGTTCTGCAAAAAAGGATTTTCTAGCATAGTTAAAGTGACTTGAATTAAGGAGATTCATCTTAAAAGATCAATTTTAAGTTTTTTTTTACTTAATAAGATGAGTTTTTTTTTACTTGTCTCAAGATATTCCATCCTGATTTATCTTATCTCGATATTACAACTTATTCTAAGCACTTTTTATATTAAATTAAACCAGGTTAAGCCTCTTTCACTTCCTTCTCAAACCAGTTCTTCTCTCAGGCTCAGATCTGTTCCTCTGTCCTCAGAGTCGTGTCCCGGGGCTTTAGCTGCAGATCTACGGCTTTTCTAAGATGTTGGGAAAGTGGAAAATGTGACATTTCAGTAAATGCAGTTTTAAATGTAAATGATTTCATGTTGTATTTGATCAAATGTGTGGATATTGTGAGCACCCGAAAGGTTTTCTTAAAACAAGGATCTATTTAAGAAATAATAGCCTGATTTAAGACGTTATATACTAAATAAGCAGTAATAAGCAATACTTACTTAAATCAAGGATAAATATACTTAAAATAAGGTGAAAAATCTTGCCATGAACTCTTGGCACTCGTGTTTTCTGCTTAGAACAAGATTCGTATTTCGTCTTGTTTTAAGAAAACTTGGTAAGTGAAAATTTCTTACTGCACTGGCAGAAAATTTCACTTAACAGGACAATTTTACCTCCAAATTAGTATTTTTTTCTTATTTTTTGATAGGCCCATTGACAGGCACATACTACAGTCCAGTGTGTATTTAGCTCAATGCTGAAACACGTAATGAAGACTATTTGTATCCGAGCAGAACATCCCCGGGCTGAAAGGGAAATGACACCGTGGTGACTGGACGGTAACTGGAGAAGACGAATCACACGATATCATCACATCAGGTCCTGGGGCTCATGTCGCTGCAGCATTTTCACCTCTGACTGATTATGGGGACGTTATTTATGTCGGCTTCATCCTCTTGTTTGCAGTCACTGAACACTGTTTGTCTCTGAGGTTTGTGAGTGGCTGTCGTGGCCTCACCCGTCACTGCGGCCCAGGGGCCAAATCCGGCCCTACAAGACCTTTAATTTGGCCCTTGGCTGATTTCCTATTAAAATATTTAAATTTTTCAGATTTTTCTGGTAATTTTCTCAGTCTCCAGCGCTTCTGTGCGGCGCCTCCACCAGAGCAGCACAAATGAAGACTTTCCAAACGCTCTTAAAGGACGATCGTTCTGACTGTGACCGTGACGCCCTCATCAGCAAAGTGTCAGAAATGAGAAAAGTGGAGCTGAGTGCAGGATTTTCCAAGAAAAATGGACTAATTCCTATTTGTTCACGGAGGTTTGGCGATGCTCAAGTAATATAATCTTAAACGCCACTACGAGACATGGCATGGAGAAAAATACAATAACTTGAACGGAGAATTAAGAAGACAGAAGATAAACGAATTATTGCTGCGACTGAAGAAACAGACGTCTGTTTTCACCTGGAGCTGAGAGGTCAGTGATGCTGCTGTGAAAGCACCTGACCTAGCATCATATTATAATATTTTGGCAAATAAAATAGATTTCTGTAATAGATTTGCGTTTCTCTGCACAAATATTTGGACTTATTGCTATTTTTGGGGTAAATATGCCATGAGTTTCCCTCTGGGGTCAGAGTAGGTTGTGTACATGTCGCCGGGTACTGATGGTAAACAAACATCTGCCTTTCATTTTCAACTCTCGGATTACTTCAGTTTATTCTACAATGCATAACCAGTGAAGGGAAGAATACTTTGAAAATGTAGTTACAGAATATTGAATGCCTTCAGTAAAATGGTTTGAGGACCATATTCTGAATACTGATACGAGCTGCATGTTAAATTACAGTGTAAAGATGCGACATCGTAGTAACAGCTTTATGTTTGTTTCACTGATTTTAAAGCACTTCCTGTCACTAAATGCAGAAGGAAAAGTCTCACGTGCAGTCACCACAAGGCAGTCTTCTATTCACCTCACTATTATGAGCCACTTGAAGCCTAAAATGCAGTATTTTTCGGAGTATAAGTCACCCCCGGAGTATAAGTCGCACCAGCCAAAATCAGAGAAATCAGAGACCGACATTTGATCTCGAAAGGCGAGTTACAGAAGTTATAGTGATAAAAACAACCCAATAGAGACGAATCCGTGCATCATTTGTTCGTTCGTTTTCAATATAGAACCAAAAATAAGAAAATGCAAAAACAGCTCTTTTTTTTTATTTGTCTCTAAAACCAAAGTGAAAAAACAGGTCACGATTAGTTTTTTTTCATTTTCGATTCATATATACGACTCGTATATTTGGTCTATGGGCTGTGAGTGTGAAAAATGTAAAATACAAGTCGCCCAAACGTAAAAAAAAACTTATAGTCCGAAAAATACGGTATCTACTTTTGGTCATTCGTTCAATTCAGCAAAAACTGGTGTGAGGCCCTCAGTGCTGCAACACAGTCGATTCATATCACATAACATTATCTGGAAGTTGATTTAACTTAATTTAGATCCAAAAAAGATCGCGGATACAAGCGGCCGAAATGAGTTTCCTTCGCAGAGTGGCCAGGCACTCCCTTAGAGATAGGGTGAGGAGCTCGGTCACACGGGAGGAGCTCGGAGTAGAGTCGCTGCTCCTCCACGTCGAGAGGAGCCAGTTGAGGTGGCTCGGGCATCTGGTCCGGATGCCTCCTGGACGCCTCCCTCGGGAGGTGTTCCAGGCATGTCCCACCGGTAGGAGGCCCCGGGGAAGACCCAGGACACGCTGGAGGGACTATGTCTCTCGGCTGGCCTGGGAACGCCTCGGGGTCCGTCCGGAGGAGCTGGTGGAAGTGGCTGGGGAGAAGGAAGCTTGGGAGCCCCTGCTTAGACTGCTGCCCCCGTGACCCGGCCCCGGATAAGCGGAAGAAGATGGATGGATGGATAGATCCAAAAATTGAGTCGAAGAACTATATTGTGAGTTAAAAGTCCTATTTGCTAAACCGTATGTGACTTACAGTCCGAAAAATACGGTACATGATCAAATACCATAATGTATTCTTTTGATTTTAGAAAAGTAACTATATTCTGAATACCACGAAATAAAAAAGTATCAGAATACAGGTACTAAAAGCAGGATTCTGTGTTCTTCCCAACACTGCACATAACATTAGATTTGACCCCCCTCATAATAATAATAATAATAATAATGGACTTTTAGGAGACTCAAAGACGCTTTACCTGCTTATTTCATTCTCTCATTCCAGTACTAACCTGACGTAAGCTTAAAAATACGCGAAATTGGAAATGTTCAAGGCGATGCAGCTGCTGTAGCAACACAAAAAACAACAACAATACAAACAGAGGCACCAGATTTTATGCAAATTTTGTTATTTTCTTATTCAGACATGTAATAAACAAATCCACAATTTAAAACAACTGAGCAGGGCAGAGCAAAAAGTGACGCTTCATAGTGTCTTTTCCGCTTCTGCAGCAACCAAATATAGAAAAAACAAATCCTCGTGGTTCTCACAAGCCCAAACATCTAGTCCCAGCTAGTGTAGTGAACCTATAAGAGCTCTGACGGAAACGAAACTAACAAAACTATGGAACACAGTTTGTCTCACGGTATATTGAGACCAAATCATGCCACGACACTTCTGCTTAAGGATGTGCTAAATGATAAATGTCAAATTCAGACGGAAACACTGGTAATAATGACCACATCAAAACAACAGATCTTTGAAATATCAGTATTTAACCTAAAATGCAGTTAGTCTCATCTATAGCCATAGTTTTCCTGGTAATAAATCCTACATGTGTCTGCATAAAATGTGAGTTCCTGAAGTCCATAACTTTGCAAGCCTGTACAATACATCATGTGCGTGAGAGATATTTAAAGAAAAAAAAAAACACTTTCCTAGAGTTGACAAATTTAAAACGGCGTCCACTTGGCTCTGGGTGAGTACGGAGTGCAGCCTCAGCAGTTTCCCAATGTAGCTGCAAGTCTCTTTATATGAAAAATGACTGACAGAGGGGAAAATTGATTGAATTTCTGTCAATTTAGCAGTTTTTTTTTAATATCCATATCATTATTTTGTTGGCTTTCATATCTTACCGCAGAAACACATCCAAAGCCTCTAGTAAATGAACCAAATGATAAGATTTGAAGTCTCTGTCGATACAAGCAAACCGAAAATTTGAAATATTGCGAATTTTGAGACTAATTTAATAAACAATTACAAGATCCCCCCCCAAAAAACAAAAACAGACCCTTGTTAAATCAAATTGTACTGTACACAGTTGACTATAATGTATTTAGAGCTTTAACAGTCACTCAAATCTACAGTAGAGGCAGTCGAGAGAAAAAGTTTATGATGAATATAGTCCACGCGTAAGGATTTTTCGGTATATGAGGAAAAAAATGCATCTGGGGGACGGGATGGAACAGGACAGCGATTGACAACTCTAAAGCGAGTTTCCATAAAGGTCGATCGTAGCTGGTTCGAAGCTGCACATTTGGCATTTCAAAATTAAATGTCAAAAACCTTGAAGTGCAGAAATACAGGTGTGACTGGATCGCGTTCGCAGAGACATCCTTAAGTTCAAAAGTTCAACCTCGTCCTGAAATAGGTTTGCAGTTTACCTCGGATGTTCCAATGGCAAGCTCGGTAGAGTAGGATCCCCTTTAACATACATTTTCAACGTTTCCAGGGCTAAAGTGTTAAATATTGCTTGTAGGGCAGTGACAAAAAAGTTCTACGGTTATTCTCGAAGCCAAAATATCCAAAATAATCCATATGTTGTAGCGGAGTAGTGGCGGTGCGCTCCCGCAGCAGTCTGTGGGTGTTCTGAAGGATTTCCCATAGTTCGTACGGGCCGGTTGTGTCGCTTTGCTCAGTGGGACTCCCCGTTGACCGAGCTGCCCTCTCCGCGGGGCGACGAGGAGCGCGACAGGCCCCGCTCCGTGTTCTCGGAGCTGTTTCCGTTCTGGCTGAGGTGGTCCGAGGATGCGCCCGCACTGGAGGAGGTGGAGGAGGTGGAGGAGGCGGGGGCGGGTTTGGCCTTCTCCTTAAAGTCTGTGATGATGACGGTCAGGTCCCCGACGGTCACCTCCAAATGCTGCGCGCTGCTCCGGTCAATGTTTTTTAACCTGGGCCTGCAAAACACAAGAGGTCAGGGAAACGCTGCGGAAGTTCTACACCGCAAAAAACGCCCATCAAAAAATAAGAAAAAAACACCAATTTTGAGGTAAAAATGCCCTGTTTTAAGTCAAGTCATCTGTCAGTGCAGTAAGAAATTTTCACTTACCAAGTTTTCTTAAAACAAGATGAAATACGAATCTTGTTCTAAGCAGAAAACACGAGTTTCAAGTATTTATGGCAAGAGCCATTACAGACGTTCAGTGAAATCTCAGTCAGGACGTGTTCACAGTGTTAGTTTCAGTTAAATCTGATCCAACAGGTTTCACAGACTCAGTCCATTTGGTCCACGCTTCATAAAAAGAGTCTTTTTGGTCTGAAAGGTGAAAGAAGCTTTTCCTTCACGTAGATTTCATAAACTATCTCTATCCACTCTTCTACTGATGGAGCCGTTTTCTTCTGAAGCTTTTTTCATTGCTAATAAGTTTTTGTCATTTCTCCAGTTTTGGACATTGACGTCTCCTAAGTATAAACACTCAAAAGTAAACCTCAGTTTAGTCCCAAAGACATGATTTATACGACTCCGAATCTGTGACCAATAGGATTTCAGAGCGGTGCAATCCTGAAGTTCTGATATTTATAAAAGTGACATCGGTATCAGTATCATACAAGCTGCCCCAGTTTCCGTGTGCCCATTGGTCTCAGGTGTCCTCAGTGCATCAGATTTATCTTTGGAGCAGACGGATGAGTAAAAATGGAAGGAAAAGAGCGCTTGTACAGCCCAGATAATAATAATAATACATCGGTTTTGTGTAGCACTTTTCACACTGAGGTAAACACTAAAACAAGGACAGGACAAAACAGTGATGAGGAGGTCACGTGTGGGGACTGGAGCTCTGAGGAAAAGGTGTTTGAAGCAGTTTTTTTGAAGGTGTTAAGTGAGTTTCTGATGTGAAGGGGGAGAGGGTTCCAGAGGGCGGAGGCGGCAATGGCAAAGGCTCGGTAATAAAAAATGTATTTGCAAAGTGAAAGGTTAATTAGACAAATTTATGGCAACGGGTAGAGTTCAATTTGTCAACTGGACAAGAGTTTTTGGTAGAAAACGTTTCGCTGCTCATCTGAGCTGCTTCTTCAGTTCTGCTCAGACGCTGGAGACACTGACTTATATTTACCTGCAAGATGGAGGCGTTAGATCCCTCAATTGCTTAGAAACTCACCCTACTTGTTTAAAGTTTCTGTTGTTTGCTCGGCCTGTTGAAATAGACTTGGGAGTGAGGTCACATGAGCAGAATCACACCTCTGGACCTGACCTGGCTGCACCTCCATGAAGTCGCCCCATCAAACTCAAACCTGCACAAAAACTCTGTCCATCGTTTGTGCTGCAAAAAGTTTTGTTTGTGCGATTCTGGTTCTTCAGATATTCACAGTTTTATTTTGGTCGATGACGTCGTCCAGAACCTCAGAATGTGAAACAGCCTCAAAACAGGAAGAAAATGATAGAAAACGTTTGTATTTGGTTTGTGCTGTTTTGTGCTGTGACAGTTTCATTTGTGTGAGTTTATTTCTAAAATTCTTCATTATTATTTCTGTGGTAATTATAGGACGTCATTTCTGCTCAGCTGACGGAGACAAACTCCACAAAACTAGTGAAGAGAAACGATCTCAGGACAAACCAAATACAAACGTTTTCTATCATTTTCTTCCTGTTCTGAGGCTGTTTCACATTCCGAGGTTCTGGACGACGTCATCGGCCGAAAATAAAACTGCAAATTTCTGAAGAACCAGAATCACACAAACAAAACTTTTTGCAGCACAAACGAAACACAAATGATTGACAGAGTTTTTGTGCAGGTTTGAGTTTGATGGGCGACTTCACGCCGGCTCTGGCTCCACCTGTTGTTTTCTTAAATTGTGTTGATTTTGGTTTGAGGATGGAGACAGATGGTGTCTGAGTCCATTTCTATTTAAAGAACAAAAATGGCTTCTTTAACTCCATGTTCAAACCAGTTCTTCTCTCTGGCTCCGATCTGCACCTCGCTGTCCTCAAAGACAACGACAAATTTACGATAAATTAACAGCAATTTATTCAAAATCTTAATATTGATAAAGGTAAATATCATTTATTGGCCACAGTAGCATAACAGATATTGAATACTGCCTCAAAAATCCATATCGGACAATCCTTAATTTACATCCCTTCAAAATTCTAAGCTTGATCAATAAAGATACTAAAGAAATTCTTACACTTTGACAAACTTCATCGATCAACAAAGGCCGTCACACTACAAAAAAGGAGTTTCTAGCATAGTTAAAATGACTTGAATTAAGCAGATTCATCTTAAAAGATCAATTTTAAGATTTTTTTACTTAATGAGATTTTTTTTACTTGTCTCAAGATATTCCATCCTGATTTATCTTATGTAGATATTACAACTTATTCTCAGCACTTTTTATATTAAATTAAACCAGGTTAAGCCTCTTTCACTTCCTTCTCAAACCAGTTCTTCTCTCAGGCTCAGATCTGTTCCTCTGTCCTCAGAGTCGTGTCCCGGGGCTTTAGCTGCAGATCTACGGCTTTTCTAAGATGTTGGGAAAGTGGAAAATGTGACATTTCAGTAAATGCAGTTTTAAATGTGATTGATTTCATGTTGTATTTGATCAACTGTAAAGATATTGTGAACGCTCGAAAGGTTTTCTTAAAACAAGGATCTATTTAAGAAATAATAACTCAGTCCAGGTTAAGCCTCTTTAACTTCCTTCTCAAACCAATAAGGTGAAAAATCTTGCCATAAACACTTGAAACTCGTGTTTTCTGCTTAGAACAAGATTTGTATTTCGTCTTGTTTTAAGAAAACTTGGTAAATGTAAATTTCTTAGATGAATTCACTTAAAATAGGGCATTTTTACCTCAAAATTTGTGTTTTTTTTCTTATTTTTTGATAGGCCTTTTTTGCAGTGCATTTTGTTAAATCATTTTTGTTATTTTTGTGGATCAATTAAGTTTGTCATAAAAATTCTACTTGGACCTTTTTCTCCTTGTATTATCATAAATACATAAATGGATTAACGTGGTTCAAGAATCCCTGAAGATAAAGCACTTTATTAAATCCCAGTGTAACGGCCTCACCTCATCTTCTTGTGACTGTTCTTCTTCAGCGCCGGCTCGCGGTCGCCCTTCTCCCTCTCCACTCGCTCCTTCTTTTCTTTCTTTGGCTGCGACGGCAACACGAACTGCTGCGTGACCTGCTGCTGCGTGACGAGCTGGGACACCGGCCGGGGCTTCCTGAGGAGGCACCAGCAGGGGGCGCAAAAGAGGCAGAAACGCACAGACACGTTAGAGGCAGGGCAACATTTAACAATGATAAGAAGCATGACAGAGGGGAGAGAAATGTGTATGTTTGCACTAAAGGTTTGCTGCTGTCTGGGATTCTGGTGAGCAGGAAAGCAACAAAGGTTTGGCTGTTTTATTTTATTTGGTCAATAAAAATGTGTGTGGTCTTGTAAAGTAAAGGAATAAATCCTCCTTTTAAGTGCGATTATTTGTCTCAACAAGTTTAATTCAGTGTGTAGTTTTGCAATAGGAATAATATATATTAATATATAACTTTCTCACAACTCTCACTGCACAATAATTTTAGATATACAGACTGCTTAACCCTCGAAGACCTACGACACAGAGGAATATATCTCGATAACCGCGCAGAACTTTCTAACGGTAAAAGACAGAAACGTCCTTTTCCCCTCTGAAAGTGCAGACATAGAGGTTTCCGTACATTTCTGCGGCTTTATCCTACGTCACACTCACGCTGTGTGATGACGTGAGCAAAACGAGTGTCCAATAGGAACTTTGTTTTCCCCAAACTCATGCGCTCCGTCCATTTTGATCGAGCCAAACTTTGCCAAAGAGTGAAGTGAGTCAAGATGGTCGACTCCTCTGACTGTGTGTGTTTATAACGAGGGAAAAAGTCGCTCTAAGTGGAGTTAATTCTCACACACATGGAAAATGACACATCTTGGTGTGTGTAATTGTGCATCTCTTTCTATTTTTATTTAAAGGTTTATTTCAGTCCAAATGAACAAATCCAAATGTAATTTCCACCCTGGAAATGCAGAAGTGCTGTGGCTCTGGCCCTGGACCTGACAGGAGCTGTTTCCAGGACTGGACCAGGAAAGTCATGGAGCCACTGCACTTTTTTTGTTTTTAGGGCAATAAGGAGATTTTTAATTTACTTACAGACTTGAGATTTTGCATTTTTGTAGCTAAGGCCCTAAATTAAGCATTTTTTATGCCCAAAAAGTTGTTTCTACATGTTTGCTGTGTGTTTTGTATAAAAGAATGTGAATTTTATTTTCTACAGCAGCAGATTGTGAAATAACAGGTTGGACTGAACAAAAGGAGGTAGAACACTTCATTAGGGGGTAAAAGGGGCAGTTTGAAAAGCAAAATTAAGGAAAAAAATCCAGGTGAGGAGAAATGTACTAAAATTGCCCTCAGGTCTTCAGGGGTTAAACATGTTCTTTACTTTACAAGAAACTTTTCAGAGTGAAACTTAGGCGACGATTTTAACACAACGCATATTCACTTATTAATATCAAATGTACAGAATAAACCAAGTGAACTATTCAACTTTCTCCGAAGGAAAAGGCCACATAGAGATCGCAAAGGCGGAGGAAAGAAATAACGTAGATTAATGAGAGCTAAAATCGGAGTGAACACGGTGCTTCATGCGAGCGCCACAGCACAGGAGAGTCTATAAATGAGCGTCAGCAGCGGTTACAGGACGGCACGGTTCAAACGGCCTTAATGTGAGCAGCTCGCAGCAAAACGTCTAAATAAAACCTCCAGGTGACAGGTGAGGATGGAAGAACCCTGCGTGAACCTGCCCCAGAGCAGAAACAGATGTAGGAGAGGGGGGAAAGAGGGAGGGATAAAAGGGAGGGCGAAAGATAGAGGATAGATATATTTATAGATGGGAGTCCTCCTGGGGTTACTGTTTTGGGGCTTATGTGGATTCCAAAGAGAGAATACAACAGCTTTTGCTCCGCCGGCAGTAACACAAAGTCATCTTGAGCTCAGTTTAAGTTTAATTTAAAGATACAGGATCTAACTCTGCCACGTTTCATCAGCTGCAGTTATGATAAGAGTTAAACATTGGGAACATTATCCTGCTGGGCCTTTAACTTACACACAGGGTCTCGCTGTAGTAAAAAGTTAAGTCAGTTTACTTGTATTTACTCTTTAAGATTACAGTTTTGAACCTGCCGACACTGAACTATTTAAGTCCAACACACCTTCTGTTTCTGTGTAATGTATAAATGTAGATCGTGAACTTTAACCAGTGTAATTCCTTCTCCACAGGAAAACTTATTATTTGTAGTTGTTTAAACTGAGCTCGGTAATGTGCCTTTTATAAGACAAATGTTCCTGTAAATAATGTGACTGAGATGTGGTTCTGTCTGTGTGAGTGAGTCTATGAACTGCTGCTTTTCCTCAGATTGTTTGAGTGTAACTGCTTTATATTTTTATTCATGTAAATCAGGGGCTGCAGATGGAAACGAGCTGTTTAGTAGAGCCTGGTGTTTTCATGAGCTTAAAGTCTCTGTACATTGTCCCTTCAAATAAAGGCTAAACTAAACTAAGTATTTAAGCATTTTATTCGACAATAATGTGATAAATGCATCCATCCATTTTCTTCTGCTTATCTGGGGCCGGGTCACGGGGGCCTCAGTCTCAGCAGGGGCTCCCAGACTTGCCACATGCGGCTCTTTCCTCCTCCTGCTGTGGCCCCTGTGACTTTGGAAAATAAATAATGAGTATTTAATTACACTGTATTTTTATTTTAGTTAGTTCATTTTTAAATGCTTCTGTCAGACTAAAGGACTCGACTCAGTGGATTATTTGTGTTGTATTTTCATTGATTTCATAAATGCAACACACTAGAGTCTTTTATACAGAGCGACAGGTTAAAAAAATCATATGCAGTGTTTTTTTTTCTGTGGGAGACGCTCCAAACGGCTCTTTGAGTGTTTAAGGAGCCGACCCCTGACCCAGACTCTTCCTCCAGCTCCTCCTGGACCCTGAGACGTTCCCAGGCCCACAGAGTCCCTCCAGTGTGTCCTGGGTCTTCCCCGGGGCCTCCTCCCGGTGGGATATGCCCGAAACACACCGAGGCGTCCAGGAGGAATCAGAACAGATGCTCCTCTCGACATGGAGGAGCAGCAACTCTACTCCAAGTGTCTCCCGTGTGACTGAGCTCCTCACCCTGTCTCTAAGGGAGCGCCCGGCCTCTGCGGAGGAAACTCATTTCTTCGCTTGTATCTGGATCTGGTCCTTTCGGTCGTTCCCAGAGTCGGGACCACAGGTGAGGGGAGGAACGAGACTGAGGCAAATCCAGAGCTTTGCCTTTGGGCTCAGCTCCTCTTCACCGCAACGGTTTGATTCAACGGCCGACGCTGCACCGATCCACCTGTCAGTCTCACGCTGTGACAAATGTGTGTTATATTCGAATCCGTTTTAAAAGTGCTTTCATAAAGACTAAAAAGTTTCTCTGTACAGAAAGAAAACCTAAGCGTGGCTGTGGCGCCTGTTAGAAACATCACAATGTGTTTGGTCACATTTCTGCTTCATGAGACTCTGTGGCGATTTATTGGTACACCCATAATCACAGTAAAATGTGGTCTTTATTTTACTAAAGGCCTGTGGCTCTTTTACTTCAGCGAAACAGGATAATAAAAACATTCTGGTTTCAAACTAAATATGTTATAATTGGCTAAATCCTTTCGTGCAAAACTGTCAAAAACTGACATCCTCCCGAGCTGCTGACTCGACTGCAGGAAGAGCCTGACAGAGGAGACGGGTTAGAAGTGCTATTAAAAAGGACATTTCGAGACACTAAACGCTCTTCGTAATTTAGCAAAAGAAAAATTCAGTTTTGTCAGTTGGACAATTGACATTTCACAGCTCATTTCAGTTACAGCATGAATGTTTCTTCTATTGTATTCATTTCTCACATATTCTCAGTTTAAAGGTGTAAAAGCCACAGTTTCCTTGCAGTAAGACAGATGAGTTTGAAAAAGAGACGAGCACGTGCTTCGAAATGTTCCACACTATGACATTACAAATGAGTCGCCCAATACTACAGTTAAGATAGTATTTTTCAGTGCTCTGAATAACACGTATTCTCAGCAATAACATGGAGGAATTTGATAAAGGAGAAAAAGAGCACAACTTAACTGACATTAATCCTAAAGGCCTGTTTCTTGGTAATGTTTTAATGCTCTGAAATGTTCCACAGTATGGCATTAAAGTTATCAGGCAGAACAATAAGGCCACCAGCAGAAAAGTTGCATAGTGCACGTGGATAAAACACAGATCCCTCACAAAACGGACAAATGAGCAGTGCCCGACCGATATCATCTTCTTCAAAATCTTGCCGATATGGGCCGATATTACACATGGACGTTTTTCCCTCGTTATGAAGCTCAGATTCTCTATATTCTGCCCATTTCATCCAGTTTACAGACAGATAAATGTCCAAATATGTATCAGGGTTTATCTGCGGTGTCATTTGTCTGTGTCCGTCCCGCCCCTGAACGCATCACCATGTGCGTTTGTTTACACTCGCAGCCGTAGATCCATGTGCTCATATACGTCTATGTGAGCGCAACACTGAGATTATTTTCTTTTTACGGATGATCAGTGTGAGTCTGGATTAAAGGACAGTTCTTAGTGCTGATCTGAGAGGAGCCTGTGTGAGGCTGAGTGTGGAAATGTGTCGGTTTGAAGCTCGTTTTGGTTCTTTCTCATTGGTTAGCGATTAGCTGCTGTAGCTCGCACACATAAACAGGCTGTTTTCTCTTCTGTTAGCGACTGTAAAGTGACTGTAGTGGCCGTATATATGTTACTGGACACGCACTGATATGGAAGCTGTGAACAGAGGTGTGAATGATCGGCATTTAGCATATCATTAATTACCGCGGCGCACACGCATTTACCGCTAAAGGCTAACAGCGGGAGTTTACTTACAGAACTTTCTTTACTGGGTAGAATATCAGACAAAAACACCATTAGGCCGAGCGACTCTTTAAATATGACGTAAAGAGGCAGAAGAACAAGAAATGTCGCCTAAATAAACCCGACTGGAAATTTACTGTGATTTTTTACGTCATTAATATATCGGTGATTATATCGGCAGCTCCAACTCCCATTATATCGGTATCATATCGGCTGCAACAAAATTTATATCGGTCGGGCTCTACAAATGAGTCGCCCAAAACTATAACTCGAGCTACGCGGCGATTAATTCAGAGCAGAGGCCACAGACACACACACGGATCCACAGACACACACACGGATCCACAGACACACACACGGATCCACAGACACACACACGGATCCACAGACACACACACGGATCCACAGACACACACACGGATCCACAGACACACACACGGATCCACAGACACACACACGGATCCACAGACACACACACGGATCCACAGACACACACACGGATCCACAGACACACACACACAGATCCACAGACACACACACGGATCCACAGACACACACACAGATCCACAGACACACGGATCCACAGACACACACACGGATCCACAGACACACACACGGATCCACAGACACACACAGATCCACAGACACACACACGGATCCACAGACACACGGATCCACAGACACACAGATCCACAGACACACACACGGATCCACAGACACACACACAGATCCACAGACACACACACGGATCCACAGACACACACACACACGGATCCACAGACACACACACACACGGATCCACAGACACACACACGGATCCACAGACACACACACACACAGATCCACAGACACACACACGGATCCACAGACACACACACAGATCCACAGACACACACACACACAGATCCACAGACACACACACGGATCCACAGACACACACACGGATCCACAGACACACACACAGATCCACAGACACACACACAGATCCACAGACACACGGATCCACAGACACACACACACACACGGATCCACAGACACACACACACACGGATCCACAGACACACACACGGATCCACAGACACACACACACACGGATCCACAGACACACACACGGATCCACAGACACACACACGGATCCACAGACACACACACGGATCCACAGACACACACACACACAGATCCACAGACACACACGGATCCACAGACACACACACACACAGATCCACAGACACACACACGGATCCACAGACACACACACACACGGATCCACAGACACACACACGGATCCACAGACACACACACACACAGATCCACAGACACACACACAGATCCACAGACACACACACAGATCCACAAAGGCCCTGAACGTCCCACCGGCTCCAGACTCTGAGGCCATTAAACATGTGAAAAACCATATTTCTGTTTGTAATGAATGTGTCTGTCTCCAGTGATTTATTCTGGAACTGCCCTGGAACCGCTCCACATGCAGAAGCTCTGTGTGTGTGTTTGTGTGTGTGTGTGCTATATGTGTGTGTGTGTGCTATATGTGTGAGTGTGTGCTATATGTGTGTGTGTGTGTGCTATATGTGTGTGTGCATGTGTGTGTGTGCTATGTGTGTGTGTGCTATGTGTGTGGGTGCTATGTGTGAGTGTGCTATGTGTGTGTGTGCTACGTGTGTGTGTGTGCTATGTCTGTGTGTGCTATGTGTGTGTGTGCTACGTGTGAGTGTGTGTGCTATGTGTGAGTGTGTGTGCTATGTCTGTGTGTGCTATGTGTGTGTGTGAGTGTGTGTGCTATGTCTGTGTGTGCTATGTGTGTGTGTGTGTGTGCGTGTGTGATACGTGTGTGTGCTATGTCTGTGTGTGCTATGTGTGTGTGTGTGTGTGTGTGTGCTATGTGTGTGTGTGCTATGTGTGAGTGTGCGTGTGAGTGCTGTGTGTGTGTGTGTGTGAGCGTGTGTGCTATGTCTGTGTGTGTGTGTGCTACGTGTGAGTGTGTGTGCTATGTGTGTGTGTGCTATGTGTGTGTGTGCGTGCTATGTCTGTGTGTGCTATGTGTGTGTGTGCGTGTGTGCTACGTGTGTGTGTGCGTGCTATGTCTGTGTGTGCTATGTGTGTGTGTGCGTGTGTGTGCGTGCTGTATGGGTGTGTGTGCTATGTGTGTGTGTGTGCGTGTGTGTGTGCTACGTGTGACTGTGTGTGCTATGTGTGAGTGTGTGTGCTATGTCTGTGTGTGCTATGTGTGTGTGTGAGTGTGTGTGCTATGTCTGTGTGTGCTATGTCTGTGTGTGCTATGTGTGTGTGTGCCTGTGTGCTACGTGTGTGTGCTATGTCTGTGTGTGCTATGTGTGTGTGTGTGCGTGTGTGCTACGTGTGTGTGTGTGTGCTATGTCTGTGTGTGCTATGTGTGTGTGTGCTACGTGTGAGTGTGTGTGCTATGTCTGTGTGTGCTATGTGTGTGTGTGAGTGTGTGTGCTATGTCTGTGTGTGCTATGTCTGTGTGTGCTATGTCTGTGTGTGCTATGTGTGTGTGTGAGTGTGTGTGCTATGTCTGTGTGTGCTATGTCTGTGTGTGCTATGTGTGTGTGTGCCTGTGTGCTACGTGTGTGTGCTATGTCTGTGTGTGCTATGTGTGTGTGTGTGTGCGTGTGTGCTACGTGTGTGTGTGTGTGCTATGTCTGTGTGTGCTATGTGTGTGTGTGCTACGTGTGAGTGTGTGTGCTATGTCTGTGTGTGCTATGTGTGTGTGTGCTACGTGTGAGTGTGTGTGCTATGTCTGTGTGCTATGTGTGTGTGTGCGTGCTATATGTGTGTGTGTGCTATATGTGTGTGTGTGCTACGTATGTGTGTGTGCTATGTGTGTGTGTGCTATGTGTGAGTGTGCGTGTGTGTGCGTGCTATATGTGTGTGTGTGCTATGTGTGTGTGTGCTGTGTGCTACGTGTGAGTGTGTGTGCTACGTGTGAGTGTGTGTGCTATGTGTGTGTGTGCTATGTGTGAGTGTGCGTGTGAGTGCTATGTCTGTGTGTGCGTGTGTGTGTGAGTGCTATATGTGTGTGTGTGTGTGTGCTACGTGTGAGTGCTATGTGTGAGTGTGCTATGTGTGTGTGTGCTACGTGTGAGTGTGTGTGCTATGTCTGTGTGTGCTATGTGTGTGTGTGTGCTATGTCTGTGTGTGCTATGTGTGTGTGTGTGCTACGTGTGTGTGTGCGTGTTATGTCTGTGTGTGCTATGTGTGTGTGTGCGTGTGTGTGTGTGCTACGTGTGTGTGTGTGCTATGTCTGTGTGTGTGCTATGTGTGTGTGTGCGTGCTATATGTCTGTGTGTGCTATGTGTGTGTGTGCGTGTGCTACGTGTGTGTGTGTGTGTGCTATGTCTGTGTGTGTGCTATGTGTGTGTGTGCGTGCTATATGGGTGTGTGTGCTATGTGTGTGTGTGCGTGTGTGTGTGTGTGCTATGTCTGTGTGTGCTATGTGTGTGTGTGCGCGTGTGTGTGTGCTACGTGTGAGTGTGTGTGCTATGTGTGAGTGTGTGTGCTATGTCTGTGTGTGCTATGTGTGTGTGTGAGTGTGTGTGCTATGTCTGTGTGTGCTATGTGTGTGTGTGCTTGTGTGTGTGTGCTACGTGTGTGTGTGTGCTATGTCTGTGTGTGCTATGTGTGTGTGTGCTACGTGTGAGTGTGTGTGCTATGTGTGAGTGTGTGTGCTATGTCTGTGTGTGCTATGTGTGTGTGTGAGTGTGTGTGCTATGTCTGTGTGTGCTATGTGTGTGTGTGTGTGCGTGTGTGCTACGTGTGTGTGTGCTATGTCTGTGTGTGCTATGTGTGTGTGTGTGTGCGTGTGTGCTACGTGTGTGTGTGTGTGCTATGTCTGTGTGTGCTATGTGTGTGTGTGCTACGTGTGAGTGTGTGTGCTATGTCTGTGTGTGCTATGTGTGTGTGTGCTACGTGTGAGTGTGTGTGCTATGTCTGTGTGTGCTATGTGTGTGTGTGCGTGCTATGTCTGTGTGTGCTATGTGTGTGTGTGCGTGTGTGCTACGTGTGTGTGTGCGTGCTATGTCTGTGTGTGCTATGTGTGTGTGTGCGTGTGTGTGCGTGCTGTATGGGTGTGTGTGCTATGTGTGTGTGTGCGTGTGTGTGTGCTACGTGTGAGTGTGTGTGCTATGTGTGAGTGTGTGTGCTATGTCTGTGTGTGCTATGTGTGTGTGTGAGTGTGTGTGCTATGTCTGTGTGTGCTATGTCTGTGTGTGCTATGTGTGTGTGTGAGTGTGTGTGCTATGTCTGTGTGTGCTATGTCTGTGTGTGCTATGTGTGTGTGTGCGTGTGTGCTACGTGTGTGTGCTATGTCTGTGTGTGCTATGTGTGTGTGTGTGTGCGTGTGTGCTACGTGTGTGTGTGTGTGCTATGTCTGTGTGTGCTATGTGTGTGTGTGCTACGTGTGAGTGTGTGTGCTATGTCTGTGTGTGCTATGTGTGTGTGTGCTACGTGTGAGTGTGTGTGCTATGTCTGTGTGCTATGTGTGTGTGTGCGTGCTATGTCTGTGTGTGCTATGTGTGTGTGTGCGTGTGTGCTACGTGTGTGTGCGTGCTATGTCTGTGTGTGCTATGTGTGTGTGTGCGTGTGTGTGCGTGCTGTATGGGTGTGTGTGCTATGTGTGTGTGTGCGTGTGTGTGTGCTACGTGTGAGTGTGTGTGCTATGTGTGAGTGTGTGTGCTATGTCTGTGTGTGCTATGTGTGTGTGTGAGTGTGTGTGCTATGTCTGTGTGTGCTATGTCTGTGTGTGCTATGTGTGTGTGTGCGTGTGTGCTACGTGTGTGTGCTATGTCTGTGTGTGCTATGTGTGTGTGTGCTACGTGTGAGTGTGTGTGCTATGTCTGTGTGTGCTATGTGTGTGTGTGCGTGCTATGTCTGTGTGTGCTATGTGTGTGTGTGTGCTACGTGTGTGTGTGCGTGTTATGTCTGTGTGTGCTATGTGTGTGTGTGCGTGTGTGTGTGTGCTACGTGTGTGTGTGTGCTATGTCTGTGTGTGTGCTATGTGTGTGTGTGCGTGCTATATGTGTGTGTGTGCTATGTGTGTGTGTGCGTGTGCTACGTGTGTGTGTGTGTGCTATGTCTGTGTGTGTGCTATGTGTGTGTGTGCGTGCTATATGGGTGTGTGTGCTATGTGTGTGTGTGCTATGTCTGTGTGTGCTATGTGTGTGTGTGCGCGTGTGTGTGTGCTATGTGTGAGTGTGTGTGCTACGTGTGAGTGTGTGTGCTATGTGTGAGTGTGTGTGCTATGTCTGTGTGTGCTATGTGTGTGTGTGAGTGTGTGTGCTATGTCTGTGTGTGCTATGTCTGTGTGTGCTATGTGTGTGTGTGCGTGTGTGCTACGTGTGTGTGTGTGCTATGTCTGTGTGTGTGCTATGTGTGTGTGTGCGTGCTATATGGGTGTGTGTGCTATGTGTGTGTGTGCGTGTGTGTGTGTGCTATGTGTGAGTGTGTGTGCTATGTGTGTGTATGGTATGTGTGAGTGTGCGTGTGTGAGCGTGTGTGTGTATGTGTGTGTGTGAGCGGATATTCGCGGATACATCGTGGGGACTGTGCTCTACACACTGGCCTCATGGGAACCTGTGGCTTTGAGGGAGCCGGTCCCCATGAGGTCAGTCATTCAGGATTAGATCAGCAACATAGTTCAATGTGAGTACACTGGGCTATTTAGTTTAAGGCCTCGGGTTAAGTCAGGCAAATCACTGTTAAAGCTCCAATATGTAACCTTTTTTTTTGCTGCTTGTTCTTGCTTTGCCTGGAATATTCCATGAGATGACATTTAATTTATGTAGCCTGCATTTAATTATGAACATTTTTATAAATAAAAAAATAAACCGAAGAACAAGCGTTCACACAGATCTGACCTGTAACTTGCCCTGGTCCCATTACCTGCTTGTCTCCATAGCGATACATAAACGTTACTGTTACATCTGTCTGCAGACAAGCAGAAAAGTCACACAGTGTGGCTTTATGGTTAGGATCAGCCTCCAGGAAATGACTGCAGGTCAATGTCCCCAAAAGCATGAAAACCCGATATGCGTGCGCGTGTTTGTGTGAACGTGTTCTTGGACTCAGAAGCGTCGCCCGGAGCCGAGTGTGCTTGAAAAGGCCATCTGTTGAGTAAGCCACAGTTTGAGAGGATAGGAGCACACACACACACACACACACACACATCACACACACACACACACACACACACTTATAAACGCAGGCTACAGAAACGCACAGCTCAGTGCATTTGGATACAGGACAGAATAGATGTGTGTAAATGAACAGCGTGCACATTGAGAGGGGGTGAATGGCGGTGTGAGACTGGCCCCAGCTGCAGACAGAGGTTCAGTGACACCACGGGGCAGATGAGGCACGACGAGGACTCGGCCAAACGCTGCAATGAGCCACACTTTACCGAGCGTGTTCCTACGTGCAAATACAGACAAAACACTTCGTCACTCAGACCTACTGCGCAAAACCAAACTCAAAAGTGGTATTCGAAGTGATTTGTGCACGTTTCAGTCATCTATAATCGCCATTCTGCCCATGAACCCCCTGGAACTGATCTGTACTTATACTTAGTTCTACAATTTCATTTTCTTAATCGGTGATACGCGCAGGATTCAGCAGCAGTGCGTAAAAATGAGTGGAAAAAAATCTACGTCTCGCTACCGTGATCTGTAGCTGTCCATTAGATTATCGTTTTGTTTTGCAACTTTATTTTTATTTGCTTATTAACAGAGAGAGGAGAAAAAAAACAATATTAAACAATAAGAAACTTGAGGTATTGGGAGGAAGAGTTTGGAATCAATTTTGCGTCAAAACTACAAGCAAAAAGCAAACGAGAAAACTGGAATCACAACCAAAAAAAGGGAGGATCAAACAAAAAAAGAGGCAAAGACAGAAACCTCTTTTTTCATGATTACACAAATAATTTGATTGCATTTTTATTTATTTTATTTGATTTAACTTTTTTTTGTTTGTTTGGGTTTTTTGGTATTTTGATTCATACGTTTTTGCTTGATGTTTGAAAAGTTTTCTTTGAACATTTTGACACAAAATTGATTCCACTGAGGAGTAAAACCAGTGCCAAGAAATGTATAAGGTGACAGTTATAATTATAATGTGAACAGAGCAGCGATCTTCAGCCAGTTCGTCATTAGTCATTAGTTACTCAAAACCACAGACGGACAGACGGACGGACAGCGCCATACCATAATACGTCCCGTCTTAGAACCGTATAAAAAATATATTAAATAAATAAATAAATAAATACATTTTATTTTATTTTATTTTATTTTTATTTTTATTTTTATTTTTATTTTTATTTTTATTTTTATTTTTATTTTTATTTTTATTTTTATTTTATTATTTTTTTTATCGAGGGCAAGTTAGGGAGCGCACTTGCGCCCTCTATTCACCAGCCGCCACTGCTCAAAACGAAGTGTCAGTTTAACGAATGTTCATTGTCACCAGGCAGTGTGGCTATAGTTTATCCCATTTTCGATCAGATTAGTTCAGTTTTATGTTAATATTTTGTAGATCTCTCAATAAAAGCCGCCCCACAAATAAGGCTGAAGATCACTGATTTAAAAGGACAGAAAAATACCCAACACCACTGGTATTATGTACAAGGTCGATATCTATTGCTCATAAATGTTTTCCACTTCCGCCAGAACTTCATAAATTTTGAGACCTTCAATCTAATGTGACATGTTCTCTTTTCTATGAAGTAAATACTCTGTATGTTTATCCACTGTCGTTGATTTGGAGCAACTGGGCTGAGCCAAAGTTTGGTAATTGCCTTTCGAGCTGCTGTCAGCAGAATCTTTGTTGTCCATCAGATTTTCACTGCAAAAAACAAAATCTAGTCAAGCTAAAATGACTTGGATTAAGAAAGTTTGACCATGATTTTAGTATATTTCACTTGACAAGTAAAATAAAAATCTTGCTACACTTAAAATATAAGAAAAACAACAACTTTTTGCACTTAAAATAAGAAATAAAATCAAATGTTGCTATTGCACTGGCAGATAATTTCACTTGTCAAGTTGAATCTGCTCAAATAAAGTCAAATGTTCTTAATTTAAGTCATTTTAACTCACCTAGAGTTTTTTTTTTCCAGCGTCGGCAACGTCAACTCCCATTGAGCACCAGGTCAGATACCTCGTTTTAGATGAATATATATGAAAATGTCCAAATTCTAACATAATGATCCACTGGTGTCATAGATTATAACTACAGAGCAGACACAGGCACAATAGGTCTTCTTTAAAACAGCACTAAAGGAATAAAAGTCAATATACAGTGCGTTTTCATTACTCGCAGCTAAACCCAGCTTGGTCCGTGCTAACATTTCTTTGTGGATAGTTCTGTCTCCGACCTACAACATCAGAGGTTATAATAACAACGGATTCATGGTCAGAGAATAGACACAATACTGTTGCTGTTACTGCTCCTTTATTGATGGCAAATACAGTAGACGTCACCTGCATTAAACATCCACAGCGCCGTGCCGCTCTGTGTAACTCCGGGGTTACTGGGATTACCTCAAACGCTGCTGTTTAGAGCTTGTAAAAATACCCAGATGTGGCCGTCATCAAGATCATGGGTCATATTTGGCGATGGGCCTTCGCGGGGCAGTAACACAGTCGCATTAATCTGTTCGCCTCGAGTGCCAAGAGCCTGAGGAATGATTATGGAGTCAAAATGCCAAAAAGAGCCAACGCATAAAAGCTTCCGTAAAAGCGTCTGATGCCGTAAATGGAGTCGGCTACTAAAATAATCTAGTAAAAAGTTATTTCTCAGATCTGATCGCTGTACATTTAGCAACAGCTGACCAAAGGAATATTCTGATGGGTTTTAAAGCTATTCTTTATAAAGTTCAGTTTTAAACAGTGTTTTAACAGACTGATTCAGTGCTTTTACAAGGGGCCAAAGAAGGTTAAAGGGCCCATATTACACTATTTTCAGATTTATGGTACAACGTTTCCTCAACACAAACATACCCAGAGTTTTGTTTTGTTTCATTCACACATGTTTAACATAAACCCTGCAGATTTAGGCTCTAGGTTAATCTCTCAAATGGAAAACACTCTGTTCCACCTTGTGACGTCATGTGGTGGTCCGGGAAGTGCAGAACATTTTGAGCTTTGGAGAAAAAAGCCAGAATAATAAATCAGGGTCACTCAAACATGTGTTAAAAAAAAACCGATTTTCCAATTCTGAATCCATTTACATATTAATTCCTTTAGATCGATTCGTACGTCCAAAGATGAATAAAATTTTTAATCCATTTTCCCGCCACTCGTTACGTCACTGAATTCGCGTGTGCGGTCTGACTTTATCAAAACAGTGAACACGGTGTCGGACACAAGTGGCAACGTGAGCCAAGTCCCGGCTTTGAAGACGCCAAAAACACTCAAAGCTCCGTCTGGCACCATTTCAGGGTCAGAAACGATACAGACAAAGATGCACTTGACAGAAGCAAAGTGATTTGAGGCCAAATGGAGGTGAAGTACAGCGGAAATACAACCAAGCTCAGGAACCACATGGAACAGCTCATGTAACAGCCCAAAAATGATTCTAATAACACTAAGGCCCCGTCCACACTCGTGCGTATTCGAGTCGTTTTCGTTGCGGATGCAGTGTTCGTCCACACTGATCCCATAGACAACGGCTCTGGAGACGGAACGATCTGGAGACGCAGCTCCCACATATTCGCCTGAGCACAGATCTGGTCTGGCGCCGTGTGGACGCCTGAAAACGCTGATACACTGACGTCGGAGCTGTAGCTGCTGTTCTTATTGGTCCACGACACTGTGACTTTCGCCTTCCTGATTCACTGGGTTCGTGGCATTTGCGGAAAATTTTAAACAAACCGTAGACAATACGAAACAGCGTCGGTCCACGAAAAGACTGTTTTCACACTTACTCTTCCTCAGCTCGAAATCGGCTGCTGCAACTTCCACAGAACTACAGCAACTTCAGACACGGTGCTCCACTTATTTGTTTTTACCGCCCACGTGGTGTCGTGACGTCGTGACGCACCCGAGTCATGTGATTATCGTTTCAGTTGATCCAGACGCGACGTGTGTGGATGCAAATCGTTTCCAACACAAATCTAAATTGAGATTAGTAATCTCAATGGGATCTGCCTGGTTAAATAAAGGTTAAATAAAAATACATTTAAAAAATACACTGATACGGTGATTTGTTTCAGTGTAAACACTCTAACCCGAATCAAGATCAGATCAGATCGGATCAAATCGAATTGTGATATTGCAATTCTGAATCTTGAGAATTGGAATCAAATTGATTCTTGGAATTTGAATCGATACTCAGCCCGAGTATGAATAAAACAAACCCAAACTCTAGGTATGTTTTTGATGAGGTACCAACATTCCAACATGACTTAAAGCTCACAACAATCTAATCTGTGTAATATAGGGTCTTATTTATATGGTATTTCAGTAAATTATGACCAGATTTATTAATTTACATTAGTGACAATGACCATGATCTTACAATACTTGTCCAGCCCCAGAACATCACAGCATTGACGCTTTTGGCATTCCCCAGTTCCCCATTCTGAATTACACTTCCACAAACATGTATTGTGACACTCTTTCACTGCACCATTACGACCACGGCATCGCAGGAGCGTTTTCCAATCCACATTCTCTTCTATTCACACTCAATAAAGCCGTATCCGCGTGTGCTAACCTCTGTGTGAACTCTGCGTGAAGAAAAGCGAAACTGCAATAACAAAGTGTTGGCTTCTACACGCTTAATCAACTGTCCTGCAGCGTGGGCTTTTACAATTACACCACGAGCAGAACACAGTGTACAAACGCACTGAACTCAATCCATCCAAATATTAGGAAGAGCACCTGGTCCGAAAAGTGTGACAACAAAACCTCGGTGGCCTATTTAGTTAAATTTAGTGTCCTCCCCAATCTCCCTTTCAGTGAATGTACGTGAACCAAAGCAGACTTCTTGTTCTTGGGGAAAAAGACGTTGTTTGGTAATTCTCGAGTGACCTAAATTTAAGCTTCAAAGACGGGGTATTTTCCAGTTATTTTAACGCCGTCACTGAACGTGTAGAAAGGCGAGACTGGGATGAAATGCAAATGGGTCTCCTGGCCTACATAACTGTGATAAAAGAGATGGAGAGATTTTCTAATATGCCTGTTGTGTCAGCACCACTCCGAAGAAACGCTGACAACTTGTACGAGACCTTATAACACGTCCCTCAAGAGTAGTTTTCTTTTCTTTTTTTTTTACATATTTCATTAGTTTTTAAGCTACTGGAGGTTCTTGGTTCAGATCTGACCTGTATCTGTCGCAATCAGTCAAAAGAAATTAGAATTATTAGAGAATTATAACATATTTCCTGCTGTAAACATCAAAATATCTTATCATGTGTATACAACCTACAACCTCTGTAGATTAGACTTCTAAAAACATGCTCTGAAATGCATGGGCTTCTCAGATTGCTACATCAGTTCTTCTCATGAATGTTAATGCTCCTGGATTTGTTTAAAATGTGCACTAGTCTGAACCGAATCCAATTAACAAAATCACTGTTTGATATTTTTCCAAAACTGTTCAGCCGGGCCCGTCTTTTTCGTAGCCAGAGGAGAAATAAAGGATTTTGAAATATGAGAGAATATATTATGTGAGCAAGAGAGGAAAATTAAAGTAGTAAAATGGGGGGGGGAGTGAAGAAGATCTGGGAATGACAATGTGTCCTATACGTGCTGCAGCCAAACCCATAGACAAACCTGCAAAACTGGACTTGGAAATTTGGTACTTACTTCAAACCTTTAAATCCAGATTTGAAGGTGCAGTGTGTAACTTTTCAGGTTGCGGGTCCGCTACCGTGGAGATGCTACTGCGTTCCACACACATCCCGTATCTCTGAGTGTCTGAGTGAGTGTGACGTCTCCACAGCGTCGCTCACATGAGGCTCCTGTTGCCACGGTTACAGGAGCGAATCTGGAGCCAGGTCCATATTTGGAAATCCTCCCGCGAGTATCATAGCAACACAAGAGCCAATCATGAGTGAGGAGGTTAAATGTGGCGCCTCCTCCTGGCAGAGCTGATGCATCATATATACGGACTATGGATGTGATACTCTGCACCTGCAGGACACTGGATTTACCTGATTCTGCACAAGAAGAAGAAACTTTGAGCTTTAAAGAGTTTAAGTCACTGATTTATGTTGTTTGTTCTGTTCCGCATTTAACAACAATAGAGTCACAATTTAACCAAATTCTCTTTACTTTCTGCTCGTTAAATTCTGCTCGTTCAGATTCTAGTCACATTAGATATTGTGACTGTTTGAGATATTTTGTCATTTTATTTCAGTAATCGTCACTCGGGGGAAAGCGGGAAGGGAACTTACTTAGCAACGAAACGAGCTGTCAATCAAACCTGTTGCTAACGCTAGGGGGAGGGGCCTCGGGGAATGAAGGCGTCTGATTGGTCCGTTATTTCTGTTCAGATCTTGATTTAGGAACAAAACAGAGAAATGAAAAGTTCAGGATCCTGTGTGGCGGCTTCAGACGAACAGTTTAAGTCCAGAATGACGAGGCTCAGAGCAGCAGGTACAGACAGAGGGACGAGAAGATCCTAATGTGCCCCAAGAGCCTCCTGGAGCACTTCCTGTTTGGCACGCGGCGGCTAACGGGTTAGCGGCTAATGGGTTAGCTTAGTCCACTCATATATACGGCCTATGGTTCCACAATATGGTTTTAAAGGTATAAGAAGCAACAATCCAATTATGGGTGTTTTTATTGCTCAAAAATACCTTTAAAAAACATCTATTCAGACTGTGGGTGGGGTCGCCTCTTCACAGACCTCACCTGTAAATTAACCTGGAGACGTCTCGTGGAGATTGATAGTTTACTGCTGTACGTCGAAACAGAGCAATAAAATCTCATGGAAACAAGCAACGGGCTGGTCCTCTACCAGAAAAGTTACACCCTGCACCTTTAAGTTTATAAATGTCATACGGACCAAATATTCTGTTATAGCCTATGTGAGTTCTTATCTCGTACTAAAGTTGAATAAAGTCAAGATTTTAGTTTCTACTGACACCGTGTAGCAAAAAGTGAAGCGTTGTCTCGGACAGCATGATGAAGTGTGTGCCCTGAAGCGACTGGGTCAGTATCCAAAAAAAAAAAAAAAAAAAAAAGAGACTGAGACTCACTGCTGCACTTGAATACACTATGACACTATGTCATATTTTTAGTCTTAAAGTGGGAGCACAATGGCTGGAGTGTTGAGCTGAAACACAGAAAATTGGGTTATGGAAGCTAAACTAGAAGATAAAGATACAGAGAGAGCCCAGCATGAAATAAAAGTAAAAAGCTTTCAGTCATAGTAAATGCTCTTGCAGACTCTAAAAGGGCCCATTTTATGTTTTATATTTTTCAGACTATAAGTCATTTTTTCAGGGTTTGGGTGGTTCCTGCAACTTATATATTACATTTTTCACACTGACAGCCCATAGACCGTATATATATGAATCAAAAATGAAAAAACAAATCATTATCCATTTTTTCATTTTGGTTTAAAGACAAAAAATAAAGAAAAGAGTTTTTTTTTTTTTCGTTTTCTTATTTTTGGTTCTATATTGAAAAACGAGCAAACGAATGATACATGAATTCTTCTCTATTCGGTTGTTTTTATTATTTTTATTAACTTCTATAACTTGCCTTTCAAGATGTAATGTCACCCAAAAATGACTTATAGTCCGGTGCAAACTATACTTGTTTTTTTCTTCTTCGTTACGCACTTTTTGGCTGGTGCGACTTATACTCCGGGGCGACTTATAGCCCGAAAAATATGGTAATTGTCTTATAATGTTGTTTCCTCATCACAAACATCCCTGGAGTTGTGTTTTGTTTCATTCACACATGTTTAACATATAAATCCTGTCTTTCTCTCAAACTGAAAACACTCTGTTCCACCTTGTGATGTCATGTGGTAATACAGAAAGTGCTTTCAACACCATTCACTAGAATTATTTGGATCATTTCAGACCTGGAACTGCCCATTTCTACTGAACAAAAGTGTAAAAATGCAGCTGTTAACTTGAAAACTACAGCTACATGACGTCACAAAGTGGAACAGAGCATTTTGAGCTTTGGAGATGTAGACAGAAACAAAACACAACTCGAGGTAACTACATTATATTGTTAAAAGCTCAGAAGAATCCATGTTGCGTAATATAAGAACTTTAACAGTTCTGGTATTACATAGCAGCTCTAATCCGCGCTATAATCCTGAACAATACTGTCCTTAAGTGCACAGACACAATAATAACAGTAAAACCAAGACCAAAAGGCAAACAGCAGAATACTGAACACATTTGTAGCTTAAATTCAATCATTTCAAACTAAAAAACAGTTATTACAACAGTATAGATGCAAAGTTGATTTTAATACTAAGGATATGGCCACATACCAATTTGGGTAACACAGTGATAATAACGCAGTGTAATTTTGCACAATAGAATGTTATTTTAATATAAAAAGAGAGAGTCGATCTGAGGAAGAACAACCCATTTCAACTTTTATGTGGTCCTCATCAGGGCAAGCAGTAAAATAACTGCAGTTTCTTTATTCTATCACCATGTGGTTTTATATTACCTCTGATAAGGAACAAAAACACCCCCAACTGTCCAGGAAAGGTTCAATAGTGTTCAGTATTGATTAGTATCTGAGGATCTTTACAGCCCTGATTCAGAGAAGGAGGGAGAATATAATTCAGTCAAACCTGCGACTTCTTGACTAAAGCCTTTTTCATAAGGAGCTGATGACAGACGTGGACAGTTTGATAAAACAGGTGCAAAGGCATAAGACCTAAACTTAATCAGACCAAGTGACCTCCACACACCTCTGCACACTGCGTCTGAGGCTATTGATCTCTACAGTCATTTCTGTGCCTAATGTAACAGGCTCTTAGTACATTAATATACAGAGTGTTGAAAGTGTTGTTTGGATCAATATTTACTGGATGGGAAAGCAGCAAATGGACTTTAAAACCATAAAAGGTGAGCAACATGGGGGATTAATCTGTGTCCTTATAGGAAAAGTCATCTATGGATTCAGTATCGGCTCCAGTCTAAGTGAATCTTTAAAGTGAATCTTTAAAAGAAAAGTTATTGCTGAAGAAATAATTGAAATGTCTGCGGTGTATTTAAAGAAGAGGTTATTTTAGTGTAAAAAATCTTTCAGGACAATGTTCACTGCAGCTGACAATATAAAGTGAGACAATGTCAGTGCATTAGCAGAAGTTTACGGTCATGTGAGTCAGATTTTACATGAGTTAATAGTGAACCATAAACATGAAATAATCACATGAATAAACATTGGACTAACAATCGTTATCATGATATGTATAGAACTACAACAACTGATCCTGTTAGAATCAACAAAACAAACACGTCGGACACTGTTCATTTTAGCAGTTGTAAGTAATTAAGTAAATATAAGAGTCACTGTAAGTATTAGTTAGGTGCCTATAAAAGATGAACTATTATCCATTCACCATCTTAATAAATCAAAATGCTATATTTAAGATTGGAATAAGCATTTAATTCATTCAGTTTTGTTTATTCAGCACAGTACGTATAATATTTAACTGGCTTGTAACTTGTCTGGTCTGGTTTTGTCTCCATAAAGATAGTTTTACGGTTTTATATCACATTGTGAAACTTTCCAGTCAAAGCAATAACATCTCCACGGAGAAAAGCATCTGACGCATCCTCCACTGGAAAAGTTACACGATGCACTTTAAATAATCAATAGAAAAACAATTTATCAAAAACCAAACAAAAACATAAGCTGTAACTTGCAGCGTATATTGATTTTTTTTATGGATGATTTGGTTTGGTTTCAGTGACTTTACAATGAACACTGCAAACTCTGCTGCCTGTGCAATACTGGGACCATGTGCAATACTGGGACCATGTGCAATACTGGGACCATGTGCAATACTGGGACCATGTGCAATACATAAGAGTCCAGCAGTCACTTTATCCATTACAAATTTATTTATTTACTGTAAGATACTGGAGCCACTTTAAAGATATAACGTTATTTATACTGTACAAACTGTAGCCACTGTGTTCAGTCTTAAGATGGTAATTTATCTGTACTTCTACTGATGCTACTGCTTTCTTGCTGTTCTCTTAACTGTGCGTTGCAACTAGGACCCGACCGATATATCGGTTGGCCGATATTATCGGCAGATATGGGCTCTTAGAAACATATCGGCTATTGGCCAAAATCTTGCTGATATGGGCCGATATTCCACGTGGACATTGTTATAAAGCTTAGACTTTATAAAGCTTAGACTTTACATTCTGCCCATTTTATCCAATTTACAGACAGATAAATGTCCTAATATGTGGCGCCGCATCAGTGTTTATCTGAACGCATCACCGCGTGCACTTGTTTACACTCGCATCGTCGATCCATGTGCACATATACGTCTATGTGTGCGCAACACTGAGATTATTTTCTTTTTGCGGCCGCTCAGT
Source organism: Odontamblyopus lacepedii (assembly GCA_034769755.1). Taxonomy (NCBI): domain Eukaryota; kingdom Metazoa; phylum Chordata; class Actinopteri; order Gobiiformes; family Gobiidae; genus Odontamblyopus; species Odontamblyopus lacepedii. The sequence continues at coordinate 50,361,545 of CM068344.1, forward strand.
GTGAGTCTGGATTAAAGGACAGTTCTTAGTGCTGATCTGAGAGGAGCCTGTGTGAGGCTGAGTGTTGAAATGTGTCGGTTTGAAGCTCGTTTTGGTTCTTTCTCATTGGTTAGCGATTAGCTGCTGTAGCTCGCACACATAAACAGGCTGTTTTCTCTTCTGTTAGTGACTGTAAAGTGACTATGTTGGCCGTATATATGTTACTGGACACGCACTGATATGGAAATGAGCTGTGAACAGAGGTGTGAATTATCGGCATTTAGCAGATCATTCATTACCGTGAAGGCTAACAGTGGTAGTTTACTTACAGCACTTTCTTTGCAGGCTAGAATATCAGACAAAAACACCATTAGGCCGACCGACTGTCTTTAAATATGACGTAAAGAGGCAGAAGAACAATAAATGTCGCCTAAACAAACCCAATTGAAAATTCAATAGAGCCAAACCTAAGTTTCAGCTCCAACATTCCCTTGTATCAGTATCATATCGGCCGCAACAAAATCCATATCGGTCGGGCCCTAGTTGCAACACTGAAATTTCTTATCTTATCTTATCTTATTTTGAATGCCTTTACTGGCTTTAATATGTCCAGTTACGCAGGCTTTAGAAAGAGAACAGCAGATTATCGCCCAAATACTATTGCATTTTCTTCATGAACAGTTCAGCAATACAACATAACTTTAGCCGGACTAGAATCAATTGTACTTGAGCAACAACAACAGCCCTTTAACAGTCTCCCGATGGTTTTCCCAGCGACAGAAGCCCGAGGCAAACTCCTGCGCTCTGAACCAGATTAACTCCAGTGAACTAACGCTGATCCTGAACACTCACAGTAGCCCGGCGAGGGGGGAACTCCGGGTGACCCTGCGGTAAAAATGTCATAGGCACCCGCTGCACCCCGCCCCTCTCCTCCCTCTGTCCCCTGTGCACCCGCTGACCTCACAGCCGCCGGGGGCCCCTGCTCTCACACTCACTGCAGGAACAGTCGACGAAGCACAAGTGACAAGGACGGAAGAGCTGAGAGAAGAAGTGTGACACCATTAGGGGCTTAAGACGGGCAAAAACAGGCCTCGTACCAACTGGTTTATAAAGAAGGAAACGTTAAGAACAAGAGGGAGCAATGAGCAAAGAAGTTCACATTATATATATATTTTTAATCACAATTCATTTGCACATTTAGATGATAATAAAGCTATTTGCTTCTGCTGAGAGTTCACACCTCACTGTAATTGTGTTGGAGCACAGAGCTGCGTGAAACAGAGAATTAGTGAATTACAACCATGACATTTTCCAAAATAATATACCGGATTGTCACTATTAGATTCAGACCAATTACCAGCCCATCTTTAACCAAAACTAAACTGTTGCCCTGATCCTACACTACAAGTACATCCAATTCTGTACTTGTAGTGTAGGTTCAGGGCAATATTGTTGTAATATTTAACAGAGTAAAGGATTCATACAGTGTACAAAGTATAGCAATGGAGCTCAACACGGAGTATATTAAAGTTTGCAAACTTGCTCAGGGCTGATCAGCTACGTGAACACAAGAATATTATGCAAAACCTGTTTCTGAAACTTTACAAAATCCCAAGGAATTAAAGACTTTTTCTTTGTTTCTTTAGTTTATGTGACAGGACCATGTACATCAACATTAATCACAAAAGAAAATCTGCCTCGTACCAGATTTTAGCTTCACAACTCATTTCCACCTGTGTCCCTGGACTAACGACACACAAACATGGATTAAACACAGAACAATGCAAAAGTTCATAATAAAACAGTAAAAATGAGCAGAGTAAAAGTGCCTCTGAACACTGTGCCCTGGAGAGGGACAAAGGGAAAACCAACATTTAGTGCTGACGTATCTGTGGATTTAAGATGTTTTTTTGTTTCTGTACAGAATGTTTTTAAGGTTTTGCATAATTTAAGTTCTGCTGGAAGTTTATTCCAGTCTGTAATTGTTTTAAATGAAAATGATGATTGTCCTGGAGCTGTTTTTCTTTTTGGTGTGACACATTTTGCCCAGTTGTCATTTGTTCAGATGTTTGAGTAACAAACATTTTGAGAGGTGGAGGTGCCATATTATTAATTATTTTCAAGAGCAGACATAAATTTGCATATTTGATATTATTGTCAAAGTGTAACATGTTGTTTTCCGCATATTCTGTGGAATATTAGTTATCGCATAGCTGGTTAGCCTCTGCAATACCATTGAGCTCTTACATTTTGAAGTCCATGGGTAAAATAAATGGAAAATTTACCTCAGGAGCCGGAGCAGACGGTCTCTTTAGTGTGTGGAGCTCAACAATCTACAATCTTTAAATGCAACAATTTTACAATTCATATATTTACTATTATAAGATTAATGCAATAGTGAATGATCAATTACACATTTCTGACTTTGCACATAATAGAAAAAACAGCTTCAAAAGGTGATAAAAGCATGTTCTTCATGATGGTTATATCCTGGTCTTGTGCATCTAAAACAGAAGTGAGTCCATGCCTTAACAAAGAGGAGTCTTCCAGTGCATATACCACATTGTTCTAACTAAGGACGGGCTGATTAGTCGATTAATCGATAATTGATCATTAAGAGTTTGGTGGCTCAGGTTCATTTTAATGGCCAAACTGAATGTCGGTGTCTGTGTAACGTAGCCTGAGGAGTCGAGGTCTGAGCACAAACTCTGGAGCCTCACAGTCCCACGTCTCGGCTCTGGCTCCTTGGAGATCCCTATATTCCTCAGAGTGCGTTTCCCTGCACATCAGTGTCCCGGGTATGATCGGGTTTTTGAGTGTCCCGGTTTCACATGTTTACGCAGCATCTGCAACGCGACATACGCACAGAACAGACTCAGCATCAGCAGAACATCCTCTGTCACAGAGAGAACACTCATATTCACTGAGTCACAGAGAGAACACTCATATTCACTGAGTCACAGGGAGAACACTCATATTCACTGAGTCACAGAGAGAACACTCATATTCACTGAGTCACAGAGAGAACACTCATATTCACTGAGTTGAGTCCTTTAGTCCCACAGAAGCTGAAGCAGCAGCACAAGGAAAGAGCTGCTTTTTTCAGCTCTTACAGTTTATGCAAATGAGTCATGAGGTTTTAAGTTTAGTTTCTGTAAGACGTAAACAAATGTTTAAATCTGCATTAAACACATTCTGATCTCACACTGATTGTGGTTTATACGTTGTACAGTTGAGTTTATTTATGCAGATTAGTAATAGTAATAATTGTGATGATCATTTTAATATGAAATGTTAATGATTAATCAAAAATCGATTGTTAATTTTCCCGACGATCGATTAAGAAACTTTAATCGAATGCCCGTCCCCGGTTCTGACATGTGGTAAACGTCCTTCAAGTCCTCGTTAAAAAAAACAGCGTCACTTCTTTGCTCTGGATCCTGACGCCTGAGTAAATCCTGAGGAAATGTGACTGGACTCGTATGAGGGAATAATGTGGTGTGTTTGTGTGGTCCGGGCTGAAGCTGAGCCTGTGTTGTTGGCGTTACTTGAGAAGCAGAGGTGTTTGTGTGAGCACATTAAACCGTGAGGGTCAAGTGCACTGCTGTAGGTGGTGGTATTTTTTACTAAGTCGGTGCTGTGAAGTTTGAGATGTTCACGTTTTCGAATTCTCCCACATTTCTCAGTCACATAAAAACTTGATATCACAATTTCTTTTGGCTGGTTAAAAGGTGACATTTTGAGGACTTTTAACCATATATTTTGTATAATAGTATAATTATGCCTTATTTGACATCAGTCTCTTGTTATTTTTGCTACTTATTTAGAATTTATAAGTCCCATTTATATATTTTTGCTCTTTGTTATTATATTACATTGTGAGGTGTGAGATACTGTGTCCAAATAATTGTTCTTTTAGATCAATAAAGTTTGTTTAAGCCTAAGTCAGACCAAATACAGAACATTTTATATTGAATTGTTAATTGCTATGGCAACAGTGCTTATTTTTCATCACTCTGAAGCCCATAAATAGTCCAGATCTTGATTTTAATGCAATAATTTTCAGGAATTGATGCACCATCCATTAAGCTACAGTGCTAAAGCTATTTTACTACTTAAGTTAGTGTTGAAAGTAGATTTTATTTTAAAGTTTTAGCCAATTTTGTGTGTCCTATTAGATTCCTGAATGAATTTTGGGGTTAATGGGGTAACCTGGGTGTAGCGCTTTAAGACCCATCTCCAGATCGTGGTCAGCCGCAGCATTTATTTATGTTTTTGGCTGGTTTTGACCGCACCAACAAAGCTCTATTACATCCAGATTTCATTTCTATAAAAGCATTATTGTGCATTTCCAGCAAGAGACGGCAAGAATTCTGTGCAATTATTTTAAAGACGATTGTGAAAAAGCTTATTCATCTCTAGCGAACGTGTGGGCAGGTCCCGGGAACGTGTCCAAGCGAAGTAAGTAACCCCGTGATTAATACCTCTTCCTCCTGCCCGTACACGCTGCTCTACGGTGCGGTGTGTGATTTTTGTGGGACAGATGGCTTGGATGTCCTGTAGTTTATGACACCTCCTGCATCCCGCTTGGCCCCGTCTCTTTCCACGGCCGTATATACGCGCTCACGCACACGAGGAGCGGGGGGGGGAGCTCGCCGCACCGTACATCAGTGTCACTGCGGTAATTACAGGCCTATCACGTCGCCATAATCAGGGGCCGTTCTGACGCGATAACAGCCAGCTCCCATTGTCCCCTGTGTACACTGGAGTTTGGATGCGCCGCCGCCACCGCCAAAGCTGAAGCGTGACTGCCGCCGACAACGCGTGAATTAAGACGAGCTGATCAAACACGGATTTAATGTTCGCTTGTGTATTTTACGGCTGTGAGGAATTGTACTCGTTATAGCTTACAGTGCACAGTTTGTATCGATAACAGGAATAGACACTGGAGTAAACTATCACAAAATAAGCAGTTACAACATCCACATATTACTTAGAAAGCTGATACTGGCATTAGATACTGAAAATATCGGCTATAACTTCAGGCGATATCCTGGTTGGACATATAAACTGATGTAATTAAATGATTTATTAGTCGTGAACGGCCCAGAATAGTTTTTTTTATATATAATACAAAGCTGTTCTGTGGTTACTTTAGAGATAAATAACAGCTACATAACATTTTTATAACATGCTCTTTTCAGTCTATGTAATGGATACTGGATATTTAACGCCATAGTATCAGAATCAGTGTTGAAACAGAAAATGAAACAGTGCATCTCCAATATAAATCATACTTACACTTATACAACATTGTTAAATTTGATCCATCCAATAGAAATAGGCAAAATTCTATCTGTTTTTAAGCCTTAGCTCTAAGAAATATTGATTGTTGATGCTATTTATCTTGTTATCGGTGCCATTTTGGGGACTTTGGTTCAAAAAATACACTATCTGGTTTGTAATTGTGAATGACAACAATGCAAGTTTTCATCGCTCTAAAACCTATGAATTCACTGGATTTACTTTAACATAGGGCTGGGCGATATGGACCAAAAAATATATCTCGATATATTTTGCTATATCTCGATATACGATATATATCTCGACATCTTTACAGGACAAATAACCCCCTCCCACACTACTGCAAAACAACAGACAAATTTTATCTGATCAATATTCATTTAGTACTGCACTTAAACACTCTGCACCCCTTTTTGGACCCTCACCCACAGTTTAAAAACCTCTTCTTTAAGAGAACTTCCACTGGTACTTTAAAGAAAACTACTTCAAAGTGAAAAAAGTGGCTAGGATTTTTAAACCTGTATTTTGACATTCCAAACTGGAGTTACATTCTCTTGTTTTAAAGTGATGTTTAGTCTCTGCACGTTTACCAAACCAAACGCACATTGTGACAAATATGATCACACTCAGTATTCAGACCTTGAGTCCGTGACAAGACCCGAGTCCAAATGCGCTCGAGTCCGAGACAAGACCAAGACAAAGCTCTCGCTTTGGCGGAGAGGGAAGTCCAGCGGCGTGGGGTCGTCTGAGTGGTGGGTCAGGTGTGGGTCCTGCAGCGGTGCGCTCCTCGTTTAAGGTGGGTGTGGGTGTGTTTTGAAGCGGAGTTTGTTCGTATGAGTGATATCGGCCACACACGGAGCTCGTATGCGGGGGTCGTGCACGGTCGCAGGTGTCATGTGGTTGCGCTCGCGCTGGGCAGGTGCATTTAGAAAGTTTAACTCGTCACGTTACGTCTGCAGAAGCATCGCACAGAGGCGCCTGTTTTGATTTCCATGTTCGCACAACAAAATATTTGCTCTCAAATGCGAGTGAAATGGGCGCACTGGAGAGCCCTGGTCCTAGTCCTGGTTTAGTCCGCTGCCGAGCCCCGGGCTCTGCGGCCGCGTTTAGTCCTGGTTTAGTCCTAGTCCTGGTTTAGTCCTAGTCCTGGTTTAGTCCGCGGCCAGCTCCGGGCTCTGGGGATGAGCACAGGGGACAAAAGCAGGAGGCGGAGGCGAGCGCGGCACAGAGAAGGCAAAACAAGCGAAGCGGCGAAACCAGAAGTAAACGTAAGCATTATAGCAATATATCGATATGTCAGAATTCATAGCGAGTTTCAAAAATATATCAATATATTTTAAATATCGAGATATCGCCCACCCCTACTTTAACACATAATAGTTATTTACCAGGTTATACAATACAAAAGCCGGTTTGACTTTGAGCAGACACGTTGTCATAATGCAGTGTTATTTTTCGGTAACGTTGCAGAGGTCAAATAAAAAACAGCGGGGTTCTGTAAGTCAAATGGAAAACAACATCCATTTAAGTCCCCTTTGGTGACTCACAGCACAAAACTCTGCTGCTAAATTATCCAGCGCAGCGGTCTAATTAAAGCAGTTGCTTGATTGTTTTGCTCATTTTCTGTCTGTTATGTAATGGCTTTCAAATCAAAGCGCCAGAGCTTTACAGAAACTTGCTCACTACAGGCAGAAATATGGAAAAATGCTGTTAAATCTGTTAAAGTTAATGCATGTTGTGCTCGGTCCTCACCTCATTAAATAAACTAAACTATACTTAGACAAACTTTATTGATCCACAAGGGGAATTATTTGGACACAGTAGCTCAAACATCACAATATAATATCATAACAAAGAGCAAACATATCAATGGTAGTAAGAAATTTGTAGCAAAAATAACCAAACTGGTGCCAATGTTTATGGACTATAAGTTGCACTTTTTTCAGGGTTTGGGCGACTTATCCTCAGGTGCGACTTATATATTACATTTTCACACTGATAGTCCATAGACCAAATATATGAATCCTACAGAAATAAATCATTATCCGTTTTTTCATTTCGGTTTTAGAGACAAATAATAAAGAAAAGAGTTGTTTTTTCCTTTTCTCATTTTTGGTTCTATATGGAAAAATGAATGATACACAGATTCTTCTCTATTCGGTTGTTTTTATTACTATAACTTCTATAACTCGCCTTTCAAGATGAAATGTTGGTTCTTTGTTTCTGATTTTATAAAATAAATTTCCCCAAAAAAGTGCGACCTATAGTCCAGTGCTTATATATGTTTTTTTCTTCTTCATTATGCATTTTTTTGGCTTATACTATACATTTTTTGGCTTATACGCCGCTAAATACGTATATGTACAAGTAAAACTAAAAAATATAGTAATAAAGTAAATATTATCATTATCTGTTTTTTCATTTTGGTTTTAGAGACAAATAATAAAGAAAAGAGTTGTTTTTTCCTTTCCTTATTCTTGGTTCTATATTGAAAAACGAACGAGCAAATGATACACGGATTCTTCTCTATTGGGTTGTTTTTATTACTATAACTTCTTTAACTTTCATTCCAAGATGTTGGTTCTTGGTCTCTGATTTTATAAAACAAAAAGTGCAACTTATAGTCCGGTGCGACTTATATATGTTTTTTTTCTTCTTCATTATGCACTTTTTGGCTGGTGCAACTTATACTCCGAAAAATACGTATATGTACAAGTAAAACTAAAAAAATATAGTAATAAAGTAAGTTCCCAGTTAGTTGCTTCTTTGGTCACAGCTGCCCTGGGGTCCAGTGATAAAAGCCTGGCTGCCAATGTGAGTCACGTACTCACCACGTAATAGTAAATAATACAAAAGACAGATGGTTCAAGTGCTTTGCCCAAAGACACAGCAGGCCTCGAGCTAGAATTAAACGGCCAACTTTGCCATGTGAACGCTCTAACCACTGAGCCGCCGCCGCACAAAAAGTAACTGGATATTTTTGTGCATAATTCATTGTGATCGCTCATTTATAAACCCCGGATTAAAAACCCGAGACAGATGTGTTTATGTTTAACTTCCCAGAATGTGACATGGAGCTCTGAGGTGCGGCTGCAAACAAAGCTCTTTTTACTGTAACGGGAGCGCGCGAGGTAAGCGTCAAATGTGTGGAGCCGATAGTCACACGCCTGTTAAAATCCGATTAAGAAATTCACACTCATTATCGTTATCGGCTGCTGTTGAGTAATGCAACTTAGAGCAATTAGTCTAAGTGAATGAACAAGAGGGAAAAGTAAGCGTTTAGTTTATAACAGAGCTGCGAAATAGTAAATAAAGGTGGAGACAGATGTGATTGGAGATAGGACGTGCAAAAAGAAAGATAATTTAAAGGTCCTGTCATCATTTTTCCCATAGATCTGTGTATTCCCCTCGTATACAGCTTGAACGTCAGGGGAAAACTCGACACTGGTCTCTCTAAGAGCCGCGCAAAGTGCTGACAGACCCATTGTGGCGAATAATTAGAATGTCCAGAATGCAATAAGAGGAGTGAGGAATAACTTTGTACTGCTGCAAAGTGTTTAAAATGAGCTCCTTGAAATGTTTCATAAACTGTACTCATGAGTATTTCATTGGCTTTTTGCATTAGAGATATGCTGGCGTGAATACATTTTCAGTGCCTTCACAATGATGCCATAACCTGAAACGCTTTCACGTCCAACTATGAATGTGAAGTGAAATGGAAGCTCAGCCAAAGACTCACTTTTACCTACATAACTGCTGCCATTTTGAAAATATGTGGTCAATTGTGAGTTTATTGAAACGCTATTATTGCAATACCGATTTTCAAACTCTTGGCCATACAATAGGCCTTATCCACTCCAGCAGCTCTTGTATCCATTTCTCTGTATAAATGGCATAAATCTTTTGATAAGGAACCCTTCTATAGTCATGACCTAAGGGGCAGGCTTATCTTTGGCTCATATTTTATGGGATAATATGAGCCGTTTTCATAACGTCCTCACACAGTACATCAATTCAACACAACAGTCACTACCAACGCACTTTCTCTGCATGAAATACATTCTTTTGTTTAGTTTTTTAGCCACAGTTTGATGTTATTGGCCATTAAAACTGTAGAGACGTGCTTTTGTAACATAAAAAAAACACATTAAAAGAGCCATACACTGAAGGGAGAAACAGATTTTTATGACTATTACGGTGATTGTGATTATATTTGATATTTGTGTCTGTTTTCATTTGAGTTTTAAACATTTCCAGGAGTTGTTGTAACAATGGAGACAAGGCACAAGCTGCACAACTAAGAGAAGATCTTGCATTTCAGAACATTTCCATAGGGATCGTGTTCCTTTCCTAAATAACTGAAGCTTTGGAGATTTGGAGAATTCAAATAGCAATTTCTATTTGATTGAGACACTATTATGCAGCCCTGTAATAAAAGTCATGCAGGAATATAAGAAAATAAAAAGAACAGTGGTGTAACTGAGGATTTGATTGATTTATCTTGGCACAGAGCTGTAAAAGTGTGTTAAACGTCCTATATTACGCTAAACTGACTCACTAAAAAGCAAACCTGGAGTTCTGTTGAGTGTTGACATGTTTGAGATATTAGGTCGCCTACATTTCCAGAGCTCAAAACGCTCTGTTCCACCTTATGATGTCATGCAGCTGTAGTTTCAAGTTAACAGCTCCTTTTACCTTTTGTTTTGTCGAGATTGGAAATCCCAGCGCTGTATTTATCCAGATGATTCTAGTGAAGGTGTACGGGGGTTTAAAAATGCAGTGGAGCATTTCCTGCGTTACCGCGTGACATCACAAGGTGGAACAGGGTGTCTTCGGTTTGAGAGAAGAACTATATACAGGTTTTGTGTGTTAAAGGTGTGAATGAAGCAAAACACAAACAGATATGCATAAAAATGGGCGCTTTAACTCAAATAAAATAAAATGTTTGTATATTTTTCCTGTAGCCGAGAACTGTTTTAGTCCGTTTTTCCGTCCACTTTTATCCAGTATTTATCTCTTAAAGGGGAATGCGAATGTAAACAACTTGACAAATGATTGCAAGATTCAAACTAGTTATGGCATGAAACGATTTTTGCGCAATAGCATCAAGAAGACAGCGCGTTTGGAAGCCTTGAACTGTGAAGAGCAGCTTGTGGCACCATAATATAAGACTGTTGAAAGCGCCACACACTGACAGATCCTTAGCTGAGCCAGAAGCTCATTCAGGTACAGGTCTGATGAAACCTCCACATCAGTCAATCTGTCAACGGGAGACGCCCTCGGCTAAGTTCAAGTGCCGGCTGGAAGGGAGGAGACGGGAGCGGGAGGCGGAGGGCAAACACAAATTACTGCAAGGGAAAAGTTTAAAGGTAGATAAATGAATAAAGAAAAGGTTCACAGGCTTAGACAAATGGTGTCAGGAGAAAATTGCGGGCCCATAATGAGTGCTTTTAAATCAGTGAAATAGGCAGCTAAATTGTTGGTGATTATAAGTCAAAGTGGAGGAATGTATTACCATTGTTTTTTTAGGGAGGGCTAGTTCTGATTTAACCTCAGTTCTGTCTTAACCCTTGAAGACCTACAGTATCATATACGATACCGAGGAATATGTTTTCTATAACCGCAGAACTTTCTATTTGTAAAAGACAGAAACGTCCTTTTCCCCTCTGAAAGTGCAGACATAGAGGTTTCCGTACATTTCTGCGGCTTTATCCTACGTCACACTCACGCTGTGTGATGACGTGAGCAAAACGAGTGTCCAATAGGAACTTTGTTTTCCCCAAACTCATGCGCTCCGTCCATTTTGATCGAGCCAAACTTTGCCAAAGAGTGAAGTGAGTCAAGATGGTCGACTCCTCTGACTGTGTGTGTTTATAACGAGTGAAAAAGTCGCTCTAAGTGGAGTTAATTCTCACACACATGGAAAATGACACATCTTGGTGTGTGTAATTGTGCATCTCTTTCTATTTTTATTTAAAGGTTTATTTCAGTCCAAATGAACAAATCCAAATGTAATTTCCACCCTGGAAATGCAGAAGTGCTGTGGCTCTGGCCCTGGACCTGACAGGAGCTGTTTCCAGGACTGGACCAGGAAAGTCATGGAGCCACTGCACTTTTTTTGTTTTTAGGGCAATAAGGAGATTTTTAATTTACTTACAGACTTGAGATTTTGCATTTTTGTAGCTAAGGCCCTAAATTAAGCATTTTTTATGTCCAAAAAGTTGTTTCTACATGTTTGCTGTGTGTTTTGTATGAGAGAGTGAGAATTTTATTTAGTTTTTTTTATTTTCATCTCTATTTCTGGTCCTGTAGCTTTTATCACAGCCTCATGACACAACTACAGCAGCAGATTGTGAAATAACAGGTTGGACTGAACAAAAGGAGGTAGAACACTTCATTAGGGGGTAAAAGGGGCAGTTTTAAAAGCAAAATTAAGAAAAAAATCCAGGCGAGGAGAAATGTACTAAAATTGCCCTTAGGTCTTCAGGGGTTACCAGACTCTTAAAGGTGAACTGTGGGGAAGTTTTGCTGTGGGCGCGAGTCTCCGTAGAGATTTTATTCATTGATTTGCCTGGAATGTCACAAGTAATGGCATTAAAGGGCCTTAACTTGGCTATACACTGAATATCCTTAGAATAGAATAGAATAGAATAGAATATCTTTATTTGTCATTGTAACAAATACAAGGAAATTAAGTGCATTCCTCGTTCCGTGCAAAGGGAATAAAATTCTAAAATAGTAAAAAGATAGAAATATAAAGACACTATGTACAGTACGTAAAAAGTGCATAACAACTAGGGGTGTAAGAAAGAATCGATTCAGTGATATATTGTGATACTTCATTGCACAATTCTCGATTCGATTCAAAATGCATCTGAATCGATTTGTTAAATTAAGATTTTTCACTAAAATTCATTAGCTGCATTCACTGTCCTCATGTTTTAAAAAAAGGTAATAAATTATATGTCATACAATTTGGTTCTCGTGACGGTCTAGTGGACAATATTATTAGAAGTTATTATTGATAAATTGCAATATAACATCCATTGTCATAATGTTGTATGTATGTTGATGTTGTAATATATGGACTCGTGACATGGATATCGTGATATGTATCGTATCGTCAGACTCAAGGCTCACCCCTAATAACAACCTGACACACCCACACATGCCCCAGCAACACACTTCCACATTCAGAAATATAAAAACATACTGTTGGCTGTTGGGTAAAAACACTGGTGTTTTTAGACTCCATACACCGTCACTATAATCATTTAGATCACATGTGTCAAACATGCGGCCCGGGGGCCAGATCCGGCCCTCCAAGACCCTTAATCTGGCCCTCGGCTGATTTTTCTATTAAAATACTTAAAATTTTCAGATTTTTCTGTTAATTTTCTGCACCGTTTAGCATAGCAGCGTCTCCGGCGTTTCTGTACGTTGCGACTCCCACCAGAGCAGCACAAATGAAGACTTTCCTCTTTCCAAACGCTCTTAAAGGGCGATTGTTTTGACTGTCGACCGTGACCCTCATCAGCAAAATGTCAAAAAATGAGAAAAGCAGATGCTGAGTTCAGGATTTCCCAAGAAAAATAGTCTAATTCTTATTTGTTGACAGAGGTGAATGGGAAATCTGTGCTCAGTGTGTTTGGAACAAGTGGCGTTGCTCGAGGAAAATAATCTTAAACACCACTACGAGACACGGAGAAAAATACGATAACTTGAAGAGAGAACTGAGTTTTCTGATCCGGCCCTTTTGGGATCAAAGTAGGTTGCATACGGCCCCCGGACCAAAATGAGTTTGACACCCCTGATTTAGATGATTTCAGCCCTGGGAAATCTCTGCTGAACTCAAGGTGAAAGGAGCTGTTCGCTTGGAAACCACTAAAACCACTACATGACATCACAAGGTGGAAAAAAAGCACTTTCAGCTTTGGGGATGTAGACAGACTAATAAACCGGGATCACTCGAACACGTGTGAATGAAACAAAACACAACTCCGGGGATGTTTGTGAGGAGGTGACGGCATTCGAGTCGATTTAGCGAAATCTCCATTAACACACCATTAGCTCTGTTTGCCGACAGTGAGAACGCGTTTTCAATGAAGGCGTTTCCATAAAAATACTTCTAAGTACCGGTAAATTCATGCAAGAACAACCTCTCCATGCAGGGACAAGTTGGCAGTTACACAGTTTATCTTTTTTCTCTTTGGTTTAGTCAGGATTTAGACAAGTTCGTGGTTGAATCCTTATTTAGCTCCAATTTAGTGTCATAAAAGTGAATTAAATATAACACAGTGAAATTGCACTTGAACAGACAGAGGAGCACACTTAATCATAGCAAGTCACCGTATTGATTTTAAGTGAGTCTTTGAGTACAAACTGGATATATCCGCTAATGTGGGAATAAAAACTATGAGCTCGATTGGTTCTCTAAAGCTGGACCACTGCCAAATGAAGCGGAGAGATAAAATGCCGCTCTGACTTTCACTTCTGAAAAGTCTTACGGTAATGAGGCGGCATGATACCCGCTCCCCGGCTCCATTAAGGCTTTGTAAAGGCTGTTTTAATTAAATACAGTTAACATTTTGCCTGCGCATTTCCCCCGGTTTAATCTAAATTAGACGCAAAGTGGAAAAGACACAGAGTTCTTTCGGCTGTTGCTTTTCGGGAGTGACCCTGCAAACCATCAGCCTCTAAGAATGTGGTGATTTAAATGTCGGTTTGGCACGGGTCCTGCACCAGATGCCCTCCCTTTTGCAGTAGGCCGAATCAGACCGGCCGTGACTCATCTATTTCTTAAATGAGCTTCAACTTGTTTAACGATCAATAGCTGTTACTTGGACTGTTCGGAAACTCTCCCAAGGCAATTTGTTGAGTTGTTTTTTAGCACAGAAACAGCACCGTAATTCTGTCAAAAGAATACGCTTTGATTGCTATGAAAAAAACAAAACAAAAAAAGAATACAAATTTTGTTCAGAAGAAAAGATTTGTGAAGTTTAAACTTGAGGATAAAAATCCTTTGGTTTTTGCCGCTCACAAATGCAACGATTTACAGAAGATAAAGTGGAAAACAAAATTCGAATGAGGTTAAACTCATTAAACTGCAGTCATTTTACATTTTAGAAGTACAGTTTGTAAAGTAGGCCTGTCACGATAATATTATAATACTATATTGATTCATCATCCAATACATGAAAGCTGGAGCAATATTTTTAAGGCTCAGTGTTTATCACGTATACATTTTCTTTGCACAAATGGGACTTTTTTAGTTATTTTTAGTTTATATGATGAGATTTAAGCCGTAAAATGTTGAATTAATAACTTCTATGCAGTTTAAGTAGTAAAGTGTTTCATTCTGCTCTTATAATCTCTCTAATATTGTAGATTTAGAATAGTTTTTGTGGTTTAAACAGCGTAAATTAGTTTCAGTGTTATCGTTCGATCGTCTATAGTTACTTCAGCAATATAAAAACCTAAGGCCTAATGTTATTATGCCCCTTATTATGCTATTTTCTGATCTGTTATAATGTCGTTTCCTCTTCAAAATGGAGTGTGTCTTCTAAACAAAAAGGAAAAAGCTTTGAGGACTTGGACAGACGTAGACAGAAATGCCAGTTAATGACATAAAACACACTCCAGGCATGTTTTTTGATGAGATAACAATATTCAAACATGGCTAAAAGCTCATCATTATTCAGAATTTAAGCAAGTAGATATAACCATCATATATGCATAGGCCCGGCTTGTTACTGTCTGCAAATACATTGTGTAAGAAACTTGAGAACGAGCGATATTCCAGCCTCATGAAGTGTTTTGACAGGCTTTCCAAAACGCGTTATAACAGATTTGGCTTCAGACTGTGCGGTTAAAATAAACTTTTCAACACATTGCTTCTGGGGGAATTAGCCGTGGATCATCTTTGTCGGTCCGTCTCTCCTTCATTTACCCTCGGCCGGGCGATAAGCACGTCTGATCCCGCTGATGTATCGCCGTCTTCAGTCAAACTCTGCCTCTGCACTGGCCTTTCAATCAGGCCCCTGCTCCGTGCCCTCCGCAGTAGATCAACTCCCCTGGCACACACAACCAGGTGGCAAGACGCACTAAAGCTTTGCCTCATGAAACATTGATCATCCCTGTCACGGCGCCGCTATAACCTCTTTTACAAAGCTCCGAAAGGGTCGCTTCTTTCAAATGTTAAGTTTAAAGCTGTGTGTGTAGCGGTCGTGAACAATGACCCAGAAACACCGTTTAAAGAGCCTGTGTTAAGCTGTTTTCTGATCTACTGTTTGTTATAATAATGTTTCCTCACCGCAGACATACCTGGAGTTGTGTTTTGATTCATTCACACATCCTCTGCACAGAAAACACACTTTCATTTGAATAATTTGAATAATATTAGACCTGGAATTGCCTATTTCTAGCAAACAAAAGGTAAAAAGTAGCTCTTAACTTCAAAACCATCGCTTTGTGATGTCACAAGGTGGAACAGAGGATTTTGAGCTTTGGAGATGTAGAAAGGCTAATACTGTCTTTTATTTAGTCACACTTTTTTTTAGGGTTTGGGGGTCCTGCAACTTATACTCAGGTGCGACTTATATATTGGATTTTTCACACTGAGCCCATAGACCAAATATCCATCCATCCATCCATCATCTCCCGCTTAATCCAGCTGGGTCGCGGGGGCAGCTTGCTGCCCAATACTCATAGCACCTGACCCCCCCTATGAACCCCTCTGCAGGTGGTGAACCCACAGGAGGGTGGACCAAATATATGAATCGTATATATGAATCAAAAATGAAACAACAAATCGTAATCTTTTTTTTTTTCATTTTAGTTTTAGAGACAAATAATAAAGAAAAGAGTTGTTTTGTCATTTTCTTATTTTTGGATCTACATTGAAAAATGAACGAATGATACACAGATTCTTCTCTATTTGGTTGGTTTTATTACTATAACTTCTATAACTCAAGATGAAATGTTGTTTCTTGGTCTCTGATATTATAAAATAAATTTCACCCAAAAAGTGCGACTTATACATGTTTTTTTTCTTCTTCATTGTGCATTTTTTGGCTCTATTTTTTGGCGACTTATACTCCGGAGCGACTTACAGTCCGAAAAATACGGTAATAAAGAATTATTGAAACACAACTCCAGGTCTGTTTTTGAGGAGGTCACATTCTAAACATGGCTTAAAACCAGTTTTGCACAATATGGGACCTTTAAGTTTAAAGTTGTGCATCTACTGGTTGTGAACAATGACTCAAAAACACAATTTAAGTGATTAAGGGAATAGTTGGCACCAAGAAGCAGGATCAACATAGCGGAAGCCAAGAGACCAAGCTGAATTAATCCAATGCAAATTTGTGGAGAGAACGTAGGGAAATTCAACAACACTGATCTTTTTGGCAATTGAAAAAAACTCAAATATAAAAATAAACATTGGTATTTGAGGTAGAAAATAAATTGCCAACGGAGATAATTATGCCAGCAGACTGTGCCAAAAAAGCAACTCATCCATGATGTTCTCTTGGTTTGTGGTTTTCACTTAACACACGACAATTCTACCATAGTAGTATAAATACAGA
Organism: Odontamblyopus lacepedii; assembly: GCA_034769755.1. Taxonomy (NCBI): domain Eukaryota; kingdom Metazoa; phylum Chordata; class Actinopteri; order Gobiiformes; family Gobiidae; genus Odontamblyopus; species Odontamblyopus lacepedii. Next base: position 50,378,416 of record CM068344.1, read on the forward strand.
ACTTAGTAATTATTTATAAATCATCTGGATTTTTTATAGATATTGTGAAATTACCATCAATCTTAATAATTGTGACACTAAATTTCAGTCTAGTCTATTATTGTATCGATAATGCACATGTTAAAACTCCACAGATTTCTCCTTAAAGCAGCATCTTACTGTTGTGAATCGTTGGCCATTTGTTTGGGTAATGACTAAACAACTTATCTCCGGTGCAGTGTAATAACTATTGACTTTTTCCCAAATAAAACTGAAGTACACACACAATCTCTGTCTCCCCACGAGCTGCTCTGTGACCTTCAGTACACCTGACTCTGTAACCACTGGACACTGGAGCGTTTGACTCATTATCTCAGTAATTGCCTCGTCATGCTCGTTCAGAACACAGCCAGGGAATATGCAATTTCCTGATTTTATATTCTGCGCACTGTCTGCCCTTTAGCACCTTCAGCTCGCGCACTGAGAAATGCACTTGTTTGTGTTGTATGGTCATTAACAGCTGTGACCACCTGTGTGGCCAGTTTGCTCTGGCAGTGGCCTGTGCAGTGCAGATGATGGGCTTCAAAACTGTGGATCGCATCAATACCACTTCTGCACTGCTGCGGGTCATGGCTTATTAAAGTTTAATAAGGTGCTTTTTACACACACACTATATGACAAACGAGCGTAGATAAAAGGAGGGGTCACATATGTCGTCAAAGTGCCAGTCTCAAGCGAGAATAAATGGAACGTGATGGATGAAAGCATTCAGCCTTTTGAGTATAAAATCGTATAAATGCAAATAAATTCACAAGAACTTGACACAAGAAGTTGATTTCAAGTAATGAAAAGTAGGGCGTGAATGGATAACTTAACAAGTACGAATATGTCTAAGCCTGTTTGTCCTTGTCCTGCCTCACAGCCATCCCCATGTGAAGAGCCAAGGGTGTTACTGCTTGGGGAGCACTGACAATTCTTGGCAAAGTGGGGATGTGTGTCTGAGTCTGCATACAACAACACTGCTCTGTGTGTAAGCAGAACAGGGTCAACTGGCTCAAGACTGTCAGTGTGTAACTGAGACTGCCTAATATGTCTCCGTTTTCTGCATGTGCATGCACAAAAACTAATTGTGTACAAACGTGCATGTGGCCGATCGCAGAATTTGCATGTAGAGTGCATCTGTACTCAAGTGTGTGTCTCTGATGACAGCAGGCTGATTAAGCCGTTGAATAGTAATGAGCTATGGCTGTCTGTCTGGCAGCTGCTCTGACAACCTCTTTTCACCAGTGGTCCTCCCACACACACAAGTGGACAGGCACAAAATGCAACTGCAGAAGTGTCCATGGAGAGAACATGGCACAGCCTATTTCACTCACATTCAGTCATAAAGTTGTGCTTAACCAAAACAAGTTCAACCATCCCTTAAAATAAAGATGAAGCTGAACTAAAACATATAGTGTACTTACTATCAGTTTCAAATTCTTATTTCTATTTTACAAAAATTAAGGCAATTTCAAAGAATTCAAGAAAAGAAATGTGCGCTATGGGACTGTAGCCTAAATTAGATTTTAAATATTGACTAAAAACTACAACACACAATTATTCCCAAACTGCAAATTCTGATGATAACCTGCAACAGTGCTGCAATTTGTTCTATGAACCTTTGTGGCTCTAAATTATAAATAGCTACAACCACACAGCAGACAGCACAAACACATCTCTCCAAAGCTGTTTTGCAATACCCATCTCTTCTGACTGTGTTATAACAAAAAGAATTTACAGCACAAATTGCCTGAAGCGTGCTGTTAAATGCAAAATGGTTTTATGAGGATAACCCCCTATCCCCAGGGACCCCGATGCCTGCGCCGAGCGCATTGTAGCTTCTGTACATCGGCAGCCTTACCTTGTTGATGTCCCTTTCCTGACATCACACATCATGCACTTAAAAGCCTCTGCCGTGTTCTTGTACGTGCACACGCTGCAGTCCCACAACCCCTCGTCGGAGGATTTCGGTTGACGCTTCGGCCTTTAAAACAGTAAATAAAAAGGCAAAAGGAAACTCATTAAAAGACAAGGAGCGACTGGTGAACGTAGGAGAAGAAAGGAGAGTAAGGGGAAACCGAAAGAGTTCGGTTTGTAACCAGGAAGGTTATCGATAGCGCACATCTGGGCTCGCCTGATAGGATTTAGAAATCATCTGCAGACGCGCTGATCCGACACTGTAATTGGCGCTGAGGTTTTCACACGCACATTCACGGAGAGAGCGAGGGAGAGAGACCGAGGAGGAGAAACCCCATTTTTCCGCCGATGTCCGCTCCCCCACCGCGGAGATCTAGGACACTCCGCCTTTGTGTTTACCTTGTAGGACTCCTCTTGTCTCCCATGCCAGACCACAGTGTATCTGGAAGCGCTATGACGAGTACAGGATATGTTATTTCTATTATTTTAAGTAAAGAAGCGATGCGCTTCTGCCGCTCGGCTTCCAGCTGTCGTGGAAACTCCGCTTGGGAAATGGTCCCGTGACTCGCCTCGGCCAATCAGCGCGCGCGTCACTTCCCGAGCCTGACATTCCTCCTGATGAATCCATCCATGCGCCGCCTTCATGCGCCCTCTTGGAGCTCCAGCTTACACCTTACACAAGGCCACTTGGTTATTGCCCACACAGATTTTATAGGTTCGAGCATTTGATGATGTCACAGCTTCAGATGAAGGGCAGGAGCCTATTTAACTGTAATAAGTGTTATTTTTCACAGATATCAGAAACATTATTAATATTTAGTGGGGATTGGCTCTGACAACATATTTGTGTTGAATAATGGCACCACATGCTACTGTGAAAATTTCACATTTGTTTATTTATGCTGATGGAGCAGACATTGAACATTTGTGTTTCATGTAGTTCGATCCAATTACAGATATATTAACTATGAACAATGTCAACAAAACCACATTCTGACAGTTCAACTGCAAGTTCCACTACAAAATTCAGACCAGATCAGCCCTTTTAGAGAATTCTTTGGTCTTGTCTGGCCGTAGCCTTTCAGTATTATTATTAAGTGCGGCTTTTTGAAGAAAATATTAGCCTGAGATAATTAATTATTATTACTGTTGTTGCATTAATCATTGCATTGGCATAGCACCTTTCCAGACACCCAAAACACTTTACAGTTCTATGTTCATTCACACTCAGTGGTGGTAAGATACTAATCGAGACACAGCTGCCCTGGGGCAGACTGACGGAAGCGAAGCTGCCAGTCTGCGCCATCAGCCTCTCCAACCACCACCACCACTCACGCACACACCACTTTCACACTAAGAAATGTGGGTGATGTGTCTTGCTTAAGGGCACAACAGCAGTTTTTGCAACTGGTGCCCCACTGTGGGGCCTAATTTTCCCAGTGTCTCCCATCCAAGTACTAACCAGGCCTGGCTTAGCTTCTGAGATCTGACGAGATCAGGCTTTGACAAGCTGGTGTGGCCACAAATAATGTTGCATCTCATTTGTGTTGCACAGAAGAGTGCAATACTCTTCATTATTACCTCACTGACCAGTAAGAAGCCTCTATTTTGCCTTAACAGAGTTTACGTTTACATTGTGGCTGTAATACTCCAACAAATAATCTTGAAAATGTTTATCCAAGATACACCACTAAAATAAAACACAGATTTCAATAGGTTCTATTTATTTTATATGTGCTTGATAGCACAACAACCATGGGTACAAAAAAGTTAGCAAGGTTTTATTTAAATTAAAAGTACATTTTGTAAAAAAAAATTATATATATATATATATATATATATATATATATATATATATATATATATATATATATATACATACAACTAGGACATAAAGATCAATGTCCAGGTTTGTGAAAGGCTGACAATGTATAAATGTATAAATGTGTTTAGTCACTGAGCTCCTCCTCATCACTGAAGTATGCACTTTTTTTGATCCTGGGTTTCCTTGAGTCAGTGGAAGTGGATGGATCGCCGACTTCTTTAGATGAAGCTGCCTGCCTTTTACGTTTGTCCTCTTCTTCTTCTATACGTGCTTGCTGAGGAGGAAGACAAAGCAAAGATTAATAAATCTTATTTGGATATTTAATTTATGTATAATCAATAGGATCACATTAGACCATATTGTCACAACTTTTTTCCAATAACAAAATGCAGCAAATGATTTTATTTTCATCAACTTACCTGAAATGCAATGGCTTGACTTAAACTCTCCAGAGCTGGATCTTCACCCTCATCTTCACTTTCTGGTTCTTCTTCCCTGAAAAAGTACAGTCAGTGAGAACATGTAGATAAACCCAGTGCAAAAGCTTTGTTAAAAAACTCACTGTTGCTCATGTTGTAGGGGCTTTTTCTTCTTTTTCTTTTCTTTTTTCTTTGGAGGTTCCCTCTCGCCAAGCATGTTTTTGGGGCATGCATAGCTGAGGTGTCCTGTATCCTGGTGCATTAAACATACATAATAAACAGAAACTGATTTGAGTATGACACACGTTTTAAATCGGTTTAGACACTGACCCCACATTCATAACATCTAGACTTGTCTGTGTAGTTTCTTCTCCTTATAAACTCAGTTGCTCGTCCATTATCAACAGCAATATTTGCTTTAATGTTTCGACCAAACAGCTGCAAGATACAGGTAATATTGTTTAACCAACTATATCTACACAGCCCATTATTACACATTTACCTTGGCATCACTGACCTGTTTATTGTTGATTGCTCGTACACAGTTATGGGCTGATTCTCTGTCCAGAAAGAGAACAAATGCTATACCTTTACTTCTTCGGGAGTCTTTGTCTTTGACTATTGTCACCCTACAACATGACAATACATTAAAACATAATAACAAACAACAAAAACTGTATTTTTCACACAATGGTAGATATTTACTTCACAACTTTCCCGTACTTGGTAAATAGCTAAAAAAAAAAAGAAAAGAAGACAAGAAAGATAAGTCAAAGATTTTTCAATGTAGCAACACGTATTTGTGACTTCTTCACGGCATAATTTACCTTATGGAGATCGTTGTTGGTAAGAGAAAAAGGCAAGTTAGACACATAGACTGTGCTTTTGCTTGGTGCCAGTCCCCCACTCATGATGGACAACAATGTACGTAACGCGTAATGCAGTTTTCATACACATGCAGTTTCTAAGCGCACACTACATAATCGCACTAACAAAACTGAGATACAATACGACAGATACAATAGAAATGAAATATAAAACGCTACGGTTTAAGGTGGCGAAAACAAACTCGGACGCATTTAATGACGTAACGTCGTCTGGCACACAAAGATGACGTAAGTAACAGCACGGCCGGGGAAAGCTATGCTAAACAAATGATAGCGAACCAAACAGACCCGATTATTTTATTCATCTGCGCTTCATATGAATAAATCTAAGTATTTGTACGTGCATCTTCGGCCTGTAGTTTTCTCTAGTCTGAATACAACCGCCAAATAATCTTGTGGCTCCCTGTGCTAAACGAGCGGTGTGTAGTAGCCACAGTAGCATGCAAGCCATAGGCTAGCACCGTAGCAATTCTCTGGTCTGATTGTTGTGCAAATAGAGATAAAATAAGTGATAACATTACAAAAACACGACACTTGGATGCCTGTGATACAGTTTAGCCTTTTACGCATGTAGAAAATTACTGACTTTCGATCATCTTTTTTTTTTACAGATTGTGCTGAAGATATAAGTAATTTCTCTGAGATTCACATAAAAGAAAAAGTAAGTTTATTTTTAACTATAGGGTATCTCAAAGCTGACAGTAATGATTTGATCTTTTCCTATCACATTTAACTTATTAGATAGAATGCTTGTTTGTACATGATGATCAGCTGATTGCAAACTACATTTGTTTTGCAGTGGCATACAGGAGGGATAGAAATGTATATGAGGACCGCTTTATAAATGAAAGACCGGTGAGTGTATTTTGAAATAAAATGCAAATCCTAAACCCTTTATATAAATCTTTTAGTAGTGATGATTTGTTATTTGTTATTTAAGGGTCCCTATCCTCGGGGAGGTGGTGCAGTGGAGAGAAGGGTTCCTTACCGACCAGAGGAAGATTACAGTCGCAGTGGTTATGTTGGTGAAGGAAACCCTCGCTTTTTTCCAAATGGAGGTGGCCCCCGCAATTACCATGGTGAAGACAGGGCCTACCATGCAGACAATGTTCATTTCCCTGCAGATCGCCGGGCAGGTCCAGCTTCAAGACGGGTGAGGATGTGAATCGTGCAATTACATTAATTCAGTTAAATCACTTTATTTATCCCCAAGGGGCAATTAAAAGGCACAGAGAGTTGGAAACTCTTATATTATGGTCATTTATACTAAATATGTGGTGTGGTACCAAATTTCCAAACCCATAACCATCAGAAAACCTTTTGTCGTATTTTCATGTACACATTTTTCAGTCTTCATATTAATCTTTAAAGCTTGTGGACTGAGGCAGGGTTTTTAGAATTTAGAATCTTCTGGACACAAGCATTGCTTTTGCAGTGTTACAGTATGGGGAAAAAGTTTGGTATTTTATCTCAGCTTTAGATTATGAAGGTAGTATGTGTTTAGGTCAAATCTGTCTTGGGATAAGGCACCACATTCCACAGTAGAAAAATGCATCTTTAGATCTTTCAGCCTAAATGTGTGTGTCTAAAGTTAGTTTTCAGTCTTAAAATCTTCCTTTTTATTCTTGACGTTTTGGTGAAATATGGATAACATTTCAAGTACTATTTTTTAATCAATTCTCTGAAATGTTTTTACAGTTATATTTATTCATTAATCTAAACCTTTTTACTAATTTGTTTTAGCAGGAAGACTATTCCTACCCTTCTCAAAGAGTTCCCAGAGAAGAGCCACATCCTGGAAGGAATTTAGAATTTGGGTAACTAATTTTTTAAAGTTATTGCTTCTGTGGGTTTTGTATTTGTTTTAATTTGCAGAATTTAGTATAATTTCATGTTCCATATGAATATGTTCTCTTTTGTTGTTATTATTATGGCCAGCAGAGGACAGCCTTTCACGTCTGGCCCACTCCAGTCATTCCTGGTTTTGGAGAGGGGCATCTGCACATGCCTCATGTCTATAGGCCTATCTCATACACATGTTTGTTACAGGAAGCGTAAATCACAATAAATCAGTCTTTTTGGCCTTATGTCAACCTCCCTATTTTCATTACATTATAGGCAGTCACTGGGATTTCATAACCCTAGCTTTTTCCCCTGCATTTTTATTAAAATATTCATGCTGCAACAACTGGAGACAATTTAGCAACAAAATTTGACCTACAAAGTTATATTTTGTTTTTGTGCCTGATCACATGCTATGAGCTCTGCTAAAACGTTGTAAATGATTAACTTGTACCAAGAATACAATGAAAGCAATTGAAAATATGTTTCTTTTCGACAGTTCTCGTGCACCTCCTCATGCCGTGAGAGGCCAAGGCATGTACCCTGCAGTGAGAGCGCTTCCAGAAAGTGGAGAAGACACATTAGTACAAGCCATTCTCAACCTTGACCGCGGGTAAGGAATATTTCTTAGTGTAGTTTTAAAGTGAGGAGGGCAGTACTGTTTCAGCAATTTATTGTTCAACACCAGGGAGTTTAATTGCTATTTGCATCACTTTGCAAATTGCATCCTAGAATTAAAACAAAATATTCAGTTGTTGTTCATGCTTGGGATAGATTTGTAAAACAACACTGTAAAACATGCAAAAATATCCTGCGTTGTTTGAATTGCTAGATGGCAGCATTGAGCTATATTTACAAAATCCATTCACTGAGTTTTCAAAATGGCTTGCTTTGGTTTTTTAAATGAAATATTAGTATTAGTGCTACAGTAATGGTGTGACAATATTTTTCCTCTCATTAATATATTTATTTGTTACAAAGTCTTGCTGTTCATAGTGTAATTTCTCTATACTTTTTTCTGGTTGTGCTTCAGGAGGAAGGCTGCTCAGTTCTCTGCTCCCATCAGAGATCGCTCCCCAGTGCGCAGAGAGGTGGCCCGCTCCCCCCACAGTCGCTCCGGCTCCAGCGTCAGCAGCCGGGGATACTCACCAGACCGAGCCAAGAACCTGCCATTCCCAGCGGCACAAAGCAAAAGTATGAAAAAAAGTCTATTACTGCAACTGTTACGTTTCCCTGACGATGGTTTGGTTATCAAAACGTCAGCTATATCAAGATACTTATTTTTATTTTCATATATTATCTTATATATTCTTTCATTTAACTATTACTGCTATTTGATGCCCTGGAGGTTTACTGCTCAAAGAATCTGCATTGCACACTTTTATGAACTGTGTTGTAGTGTTATTTTCTCTAAAAACGTACCAGGAGTTTTGTTTCATTCACACATGTTATAAACACCCAACCCCTAACTTGAAAGCTCCCACTGCATGACATCACAAGGTAGAACAGAGCATGTAGTGAATGAAACAAAACACTAACTCTAAGTATGTTTTCGAGGAGATAAACACATTATAACATGGCTTAAACAAGAATCCATTTTGTCTAATGTTGGACTTTAACTTTGAATCTCTGTAATTTTCTCTCCAATTTTAATATAAAAGTAGTGCAGAAATTTTATCTTCACATCGTTGATTTTGTCATCCAGCATAACAAACCATTCACCGTATTTATTGTTTTGTAATAAGAAATAATTACTGACACTCTAACTCATTGGCTTTTCAGGTATGGACTCTACAGAAGGACATGCAGGTCTTTCTGAACACCTTTGGGGGGCGCTGTATTCTCAACAGAGTGGACATGAAACTTTGGGTCGGTACATTGAACAATTAACCACCTAAAACTGGGTGAAAGCAGCTTAATTTGTTTCTACATTTTGTACCTTTACTTAAAATAACTTGTGTGTCGTGTAAATTATATATACTTTACAGATTTAATTTCACCCAGGTCCAAAGTTTGCTGCACCCATTTCCCATTAGTGCCTAATAGCTTCCTTTTGGTCCGATGGGCTCTGTGTATTTTAACCTTTAGAGTAGTCACTGTTTTGTATTACTAATTGCATTACAGACCATTTTCCATGTCCATGTGTTGTAGTGTCTAGATAACAGGTTTGTCTGTAGTTTTTCCTTTACATTTGCTACCATCTCCAGGGCTGGTAACTATCTCCAGTTTTTCAAGAAAAATATTTTCTGCAAATCTTCTAATGTAATTAAAATGTTTGAATGATAGTTTATTTATTTATTTATTTTTTTACATGAATCTATATGGCATCTGTCAGCAGCGCCATGCATCAACGCTGACTTACCTCCCGACAGCGTCCGGTGAGACGAGTTCTTCCCCGGTTTTGGTGCTGATGAAAGTGTCCGTCAAGTTGGCTGGAGTCGTGAAAATAAAGCGTTTTTCTTCCCAAAACAATACGTGTTCAAAAGAGTCTATGGAACCGGGTGAAGCCGCGCACGAATCCAACACTTTTTCAGTCGTTCAGCAGTGTTTACATGCTCACGCCGCATATATTCTTATCGCTGTAGGTCTCACGTTTGCTCTCTCGCGTCGCGGCGGTCACAGTCTGACTTTAGCTACTGAAAAGTGTAGATTCATGCGCGGCTTCACCTGGCAGAATAGACTGGCGGCAGCGCGTAGTGATATGACCGGAGAGAGAATAGTACCAAGCGATTATGAGGTCTGACTTTTTCGTGGACAACGGTTTTGTGATGTAAATGTGTCGCTCTTTTGAACACACATTGTTTTGAGAAGAAAAACCGCTTTCTTTTCGTGACTCCAGCCAACTTGCCGGACACTTTCGTCAGCACTGAAACCGGGGAAGAACTCGTCTCACCGGACGCTGTCGGGAGGTAAGTCAGACAGGGATTCCATACAGATTCACCCAAACTATCCCTTTAAAGCTAAAGTTGCAAATATCACAATCACAAGCAGTTTCAGTTTCTGCAAAAACAGAAACGGACCTCTACACACTTTTGAAACACATGTGATTCTTGCATTAGTTTCATATTTCAATCTTCTCTCAAATGTTCAAGTCAAGTCAAGTCAAGTTTATTTCTATAGCACATTTTAAACAACTTCAGTTGACCAAAGTGCTTCACATAAAGGACAACAAACATATGCATATACAACACCACATGAGGACAACAGAGAGAAAAAAAAGAATAAACTAACAAAACAAGATAAACTGACTAACTAGTATTAAATGCCAGGGAAAAGAAATGAGTTTTCAATCTAGTTTTGAACTGCGTTACGGACTGAGAGGATCTGACAGGAAGAGGAAGGTTATTCCACAGTCTGGGCGCTGCCACAGAAAAGGCTCTGTCTCCCCTCGTCTTGAGCCGAGTTTTGGGCACAACCAACAGGAGCTGGTCGGCTGACCTCAGGCCTCTGGGTGGAGTGTAGGGCTCCAGTAATTCTCTCAAAGAGTGTAGACATTTAAACACAATTAACAACATTTTAAATTGCACCCGATAGAAGACGGGAGCCAGTGCAGGTCACACAGCACAGGTGTGATGTGCTCACGTCTCTTAGTGTTAGTGAGCAGACGAGCTGCAGAGTTCTGGACGTGTTGTAGGCGCTGCAGGGAGCTCTGGTCTAGCCCCATATACAGAGAATTGCAATAGTCCAGACGCGAAGTTATAAAAGCATGAACAGCTTTTTCAAAATCTGCCCGAGAGAGGTAGGGCTTTACTTTAGCAAGTAGCCTCAAATGAAAGAAACTGGACTTTATCACAGAGCCTATGTGCTTGTCCAGTTTAAACCTGGAGTCCATAATCACCCCAAGATTCCTCACTGCAGGGAGACAGTAGGAGGACAGGGGGCCAATCACACTGTCCTGTCCAATAAAGCTCCTAGAAGTGTGAGAAAATCAGCATTTTAAGTAAATTAATTATGACTTCTAATCTAAATCTAATTGCTTTTCATAACAGAATAAAAAAATGATATTCTTACAAGCTTATTCAGCCCTACTGGAAAGACCTGGCCTGAAAGACGACTCTAAAATAACACATTATTTTGGTCATACAATGGAGAGGTGTGCTCCATTTGCCACTGGGAATCTATATAACAGACCGTATTGAAAGCTCATAATCCTTAAACTTAACCTTTACACAGTGCCGGTAACCCGAGGCGGTCAGACAGCGCCTCTAACGCGCTCGGCAGCCGTCCCGCCTCCACCCAACCCACTGCCACTTTGTCAGGCTTCATAAAGATGCCACTTGGTCCTGTGGAGCAGAGAGGGCAGCGGTGTAGAGTGTCTGATGGATATTCCTCAAGTCAGGTCGTTCAGTTGGTGGTGTTTTTTGGCCCTCAAAGATCATTTGTTCCTAGACAGTGAGTCTGCTGACCACAGTGCCTGAGATTCCACTGGGGAAGGTTAGGGGCAATTGAAAGTTGAGTGGGAGAAACTGAGGACATGAGCAGGAATATCTCAATTTTGCAACTATTCATGATTGGCACCATGACCTGACAATAAAAACCTTAAAATTAGGATTAATTTAATGCACTGCAAAAAAGCCTATCAAAAATAAGAAAAAAAAACAAAACAATTTTGAGTGAAATTATCTGCCAGTGCAGTAAGAAATTTTCACTTACCAAGTTTTCTTAAAACAAGACGAAATACGAATCTTGTTCTAAGCAGAAAACACGAGTTTCAAGTATTTATGGCAAGATTTTTCACCTTATTGGTTTGAGAAGGAAGTTAAAGAGGCTTAACCTGGACTGAGTTAATATAAAAAGTGCTTAGAATAAGTTGTAATATCGAGATAAGATAAATCAGGATGGAATATCTTGAAACAAGTAAAAAAAATCTCATCTTATTAAGTAAAAAAATCTTAAAATTGATCTTTTAAGATGAATCTGCTTAATTCAAGTGAGTTTAACTATGCTAGAAAATGTATATTTCCTAATAAACAGCCGTTCCTTTAGTGTGCAGTCACCTTTATGAAGTAAAGCTATTGTGGCAAATACAGACAGATAAAAATATCACTTTGTTTAAAATTGGCTCCATTACATTATGAAATAAAATTAAATATTGAAAGGAGAACGGAGCCACTGGAGATGGTACAAAGATAATTCCTGATTCTGCGGTCGTTCTAGCTTCAGGTGCCTGTCTGGATTGTGGAACCAGTCAACTCTTTCCCCTTATACCCTTCAATTTTATCTGCTCTTTCCAACATTCAGTGTTAAAATTAATTTATAGGTTTATCAATTGTAATCATATTGTATTTTTCTTCTTTTTTTCTTGTCAGACAAAATTCCAGGGCTCTCAAGGGAAGGTTCGCCACATAGTGCATCTCCAAGTAAGGTGAGACCAAAGTACACTCGTACTTCAGTTTTAAGAATTGTTTTTTGTGATAATACTCCTACATTGTCATCTTTTATAAAGCATATTGTTGCATATTTTTCATAAACCCAATCCCAAATGAATCTTGATGAAATATTACTCTACACACAGTAATCTAGTCACTTTATCCATTACAAATTTATTTATTTACAGTCACTTTATCCATTACAAATGTATTTATTTACTGTAAGATACTGTAGCCACTTTAAAGATAATAACGATATTTATTGCACTGTGCAAACTGCAGCCACTGTGTTCAGTCTTAAGATGCAATTTATTGTATATACAATTTTAAAGTCCTTATCTTTATAGAGTTTGTCTATTTTTAAGTAATTCTGTGCTTCCATTGCTGCTACTGTTTTCTTGCTGTTCTCTTAACTGTGCGTTGCAACACTGAAATTTCCCTATTGTGGGACAAATAAAGGATATCTTATCTATTTTAATTCAGTAAGTAAAGAACATATTAAATTAGGGCTGCAGCTATCGATTATTACAGTAACTGATTATTCTGTCAATTATTTTGTTCGAGTAATCGTTTGTTATTGTCGTGTCTCCTTTGCACATGTTAAGTCCACTCCACCTGCACTGACAGATCCACGTGTTTTCAACATGAAAAACGTAATTATCGCTGGGCTCAGGTCGACTCACCTCACGGTTTCTTTTCCACTTGATGTAATGTACGGTTCTGTTTAGATGTTGTAGCATCAGTGTGGAGAAGGTGACTTTTAAAATGTAATCCCCTACAGATTACAGATTACATTCCCCAAAATGTAGTTTGTGACATAATCCATTAAATTACTTAAAGTGAGTAACGTAATCTGATTACTTTGGATTACTTGATATTGTCATGATTTTTAAAACAACATGAATGTAGCAGCCAACTCCTGCAAATTCTTGTTTGGGTTTAGACCTGGTTTAGACCTGGATTAGACCTGGTTTAGACCTGGTTTAGACCTGTCTTAGACCTGCTTTAGTCCTGGTTTTAGTCCTGGTTTAGAGGCACAGGAGGAAGCTCGGTCCACACAGCGTAAGCGACAAGACACGATCCACACGATCCGTACAGGAGGAGATGAGGTCTACGCTCTTATTACACATCCATGGCCGCTTCGTGCACAGTGAAGTGCAGTGGTCGTGCGGAAACTTTACCTCTACTGCAGAAGGTTCCGGCCATCGCCGAACGTATGAAAATAAAATGAAGCATCGAGGCAAAAAATAATAATCGATGCATTTTTCTACTCGATGAATCTTTTCAGCTCTATATTAAATCAAAGCAATCAAAAGGATACTGCTTATATAAGTGTGTGAGCTATGGATGTTCCTAACTGTAAACTTGAGGCACTGTTGGTCACTTTGCCGCCAAAATCATCTGGAACTTCTTTGGGCCCATCCTTTTAATAAGCGTCTAGTTGCATTGAAGTATGTTAATGGGTTTTAAAGTGGCACTCGTGCGGAGCTTGAAAGCCGTGTAGCCTGCGCTTTGTTTACCTGCGGTGTAAGCAGACTTCAGTCACCGGAGCTCGTAATGAAGTCAAAACAGATCGAATGTCGACAAAGTTGTCCCCTCGAAAGTGCTCTTTTTAAAAACCTATAGGCATCTGCCACCTGTCATGCAGCCAGGCCCTTGTTGTACAGATACAATCTCCCCGTCTATACCAAGCGGTGGAAATGGCATCAGATGTGATTAGAGGCAGTTGGTGGGGCCGTGACCACCCAGGAGAGAGGAGAGTCTGTAACCCAAGTCCAAACTTTATCATCCGATCTTACCCACAAGCCTCAGCCTCCCGAGGGGTCCTGTCCGCATGTGTTTTGGTCACTTTGGCCCAATCAATGAACACTCGTTTCCTTTCTCGGCCCAGAGTGTGTTGCTAACTGTCATTATCGGGCTTTCGAGATGCAGCAAGTGGCCTATAGACATAAAATCTGAATATATGAATATGCATGAATAAAAGTAGAATCTCTGTAAATTAAAAATGAAAAAGTAAAAAAACAAATCCAAGGTATAAAATCAGTTTAAAAATGGTTGTTGTAGTGGTGTGGACAGTACTATACGAATGGCAGAATGACAGTAAGCATTTAATAATAATAAATGACAGTACACTAATTCAAGTCTACCCATAGCTGTTCTATAGTCTTTGTAATAGAAATGTTTTGTGTTACGTTTGAAATGCACTTGAAAACTGCACTTACATGTTTTATTACTTTGAAGTCAACCTCATAAACCCCAGATCCAATCTAAAAACACCAGTGCAGTCCTCAGACAGTATTTCCGGAGCTGTATTACCCTCCACAAAATCAAAGTCTGTGTTGAAATATTCGGACCTGCCCCGGCCCTGCACACGCTGCTGTTTTTAACGTATCCTGGGCCTTATTGTGTTTCTCTGAGCTTGGGGCATGATCCTATAACCTTTGAGGAGATAAAAGAGGCGAGTCGCGGCCCCTTTTGAGCCGCCTCCGTCCTCCCGCTGAGGTGGAGCTGATTTCGAGCAGAGACCAGAGGGTGGCCTGTTGGGTGGAGCCGCAGTGCAGCTACTCGAAAGGTCAAAATCAGACTTTGTCTCTGGTCTTGGTGGTGATTATATGTGTTATGAGATGTGTTTATGGGGGAAACATGGACCAAACCTTGTGATTCTCCTGCTTAGTTCCAGTTTGTTGAACCTCAAGAAATCAATATTAAAATTTGTGCTTTGATTAGACAGAATTTATATCACTTAACCCCTGAAGACCTAAGGGCAATTTTAGTACATTTCTCCTCGCCTGGATTCTTTAAAACTGCCCCTTTTACCCGTAATGAAGTGTTCTACCTCCTTTTGTTCAGTCCAACCTGTTATTTCACAATCTGCTGCTGTAGTTGTGTCATGAGGCTGTGATAAAAGCTACAGGACCAGAAATAGAGATGAAAAAACAAAACAGAAAAAAATAGGGCCTTAGCTACAAAAATGCAAAATCTCAAGTCTGTAAGTAAATTAAAAATCTCCTTATTGCCCTAAAAACAAAAAAAGTGCAGTGGCTCCATGACTTTCCTGGTCCAGTCCTGGAAACAGCTCCTGTCAGGTCCAGGGCCAGAGCCACAGCACTTCTGCATTTCCAGGGTGGAAATTACATTTGGATTTGTTCATTTGGACTGAAATAAACCTTTAAATAAAAATAGAAAGAGATGCACAATTACACACACCAAGATGTGTCATTTTCCATGTGAGAATTAACTCCACTTAGAGCGACTTTTTCCCTCGTTATAAACACACACAGTCAGAGGAGTCGACCATCTTGACTCACTTCACTCTTTGGCAAAGTTTGGCTCGATCAAAATGGACGGAGCGCATGAGTTTGGGGAAAACAAAGTTCCTATTGGACACTCGTTTTGCTCACGTCATCACACAGCGTGAGTGTGACGTAGGATAAAGCCGCAGAAATGTACGGAAACCTCTATGTCTGCACTTTCAGAGGGGAAAAGGAAGTTTCTGTCTTTTACGGTTAGAAAGTTCTGTGCGGTTATAGAAAACATATTCCTCTGTATTGTATACGATACCGTAGGTCTTCGAGGGTTATTAATATCAGACTGGTATAAGACCATATAATAAAAAAGCTGCACCACTATAAAAGGTAGTTTTTATTTATTCCCAGTTCAATTCAAGAATGAATGTGTGTTACTGTATTTTCCGGACTACAAGTCGCTCTGGAGTATAAGACGCACCAGACAAAAAATGCGTATTGAAGAAGAAAAAATATATATACAAGTTGCATATTTTGGGGGGGATTTATTTTAAAATCAGAGACCAAGAACAGAAATTTCAACACTTCAAACTGTCGTCCTCGGCTTGGAAGTTCGCTGCAGGTTTTGGGGCTTCGTCGTTCGTGCTCTGATGGAGCCGGTTGTGTCGCATGAAGCAGTAACAGCGTTTTTTTGTTTTCTTCGTTGCAGTTCGAGTTTCCTCCGCTTTTTGCCGCTCTCTTACAAGTTTCTCACTCGCTCCA
Organism: Odontamblyopus lacepedii; assembly: GCA_034769755.1. Taxonomy (NCBI): domain Eukaryota; kingdom Metazoa; phylum Chordata; class Actinopteri; order Gobiiformes; family Gobiidae; genus Odontamblyopus; species Odontamblyopus lacepedii. The sequence goes on from CM068344.1 coordinate 50,394,703, forward strand.
AACTTTCTTTCCGCTGCTCGATCACCGTTTTCAGCTGAATATTTCACCCCTTGCAGAATATGATTTTCTTCTTGGGGACATTTGTGTTCAGTCTTCCTCAGTTTTCTTTATAAGTTGATGTTTAAACTTTAGATTTTCAGTGGTGCAGGAGTAATGGGTGTAGCAGATACTGGCACACAAGCCTAGAGCGCCCCCTCATGGCCGTCAGTGTGAAAATAACAAACATGTGACATTTCAGATATTTTAATATATAAGTCGCACCTGAGTATACCCACCCAAACTGTGAAAAAAAGGTGCGAAAAATACAGTATGTCTTTCTTGAGCCTGTTACTGGGTTATGGTAAGTTAATTTTAGTCTAAATAAATCTAATATTTTCTGTATTGTGTTAAATCCTTAAGTTTCCCTCAAATACTCGGTGTCTATTAGCCTGCAGTGGCTTAAAATGCCTTTATAGTATCCACTTTGTCTCCAGCAATTTGCTCAATTCTGTCTAAATGTTTGTTTAAAATCAGTGAGCGATAACAAGCTTTCGTCTTACTTTGATCACAAGAGGAAGACCCTGCTCCGACCTTATCTTTCTTTTAATGTCTTCAGTAGGTTATCGAATAGAAAAATGCACTGCCCCGACCAAGATCACAGCACAAGGATGAATTTGGACATAGATAAAATATTGAGGTCAACAAACTTAATTCACAATATGAGTAGAGGAAGTCTGGATTGCATTATTTGTATGTTTTGTGTGGAGTTTGTCCCAGGATTATGCAGCCTCAGTAAAAGTGAAGTAAGAGACTCAGACTGGGATATTTACGCTGTGTCTGTGAGGTTGAAGACTGACAAACTGGATTTTTCACGGTGTACACAGTGAACCTTTTCTTTAGGGAGTGAATCACGATAATAGATGGAGTTTTTACGAGCTGCGCTTTCTCTTCAAACCCCGCTCAGAGAATGTACGATTGCCTGTAATTGCTTTCATCATTCAAGTGGAGATTTAATATGACTTTGTCCTAGGTCCTTTTCCTGTCTTTAGTCGTCGTCTTTAGCCATGCTTCAGCAATTCACTGTTCTCTAGTCTTTTATACAACGGTAGTTACATCGCACAGTGATCCAAGTTGGCCTAATTTCACCAATGCCCTTTTCATTTGCTGCAGTGTGTAGCTTTACATAGACTATATAATGACCAATGGCTCATCTGGGCAGCCTATCTCAGCACTTGGAAATGACGCAATTATCAAATCACTTTACACAACTTCTTCAGAGGCTTTTAAAGGGCCCGTATTTACGCTATTGAGACTGAGATCTGTTATAATATTGTTTCCGGCAAACTCCGCAAAACTAGAGGCGATAAATGATCTCAGACTGCGGAAAAGTCTGTCTCAGTCTTTAGTAATTTGCTTCTAATTGCCTCAGATCGTTTCTCTTCACTAGTTTTGTGGAGTTTGTCGCCGTCAGCTGAGGGGAAATGATGTCCTGTAATTACAGCAGAAATAATAATGAATAATTTTAGATATAAATTCACACAAATGAAAATTGTCACAGCACAAATGAAATACAAATGTTTTCTATAATTTTCTGCCCGTTTTGAGCTCTATTTAACATCTTGAGGGGCTGGACGACGTCATCGGCCGAAAATAAAACTGCAAATATCCAGAATCACACAAATGAAACTTTTTGCAGCACTGACATTTGGGTGTTTTAGAGAATTTTGAAGCTTCCTGTGGGGCTGACCCCAATTTGACCTGTAAAAGAATCTCCAAATTTCTCCAAAACTAAAGAAGCACAAACAAAAGTTTTTGCAGCACAAACGGTTGACACAGTTTTTGTGTAGGTTTGCGTTTGATGGGGGCGACTTCACAGAGGTTCACTGTGTTGCTTTAACTTGAAAACTACCATTTCATGACATCACAAGGTGGAACAGTGTGTTTTAAGGTTTAGGGATGTAGACAGACAAATAAACCAGGATTACTCAAACATGTATGAATGAGACAAAAAAACAACTCCAGGTCTGTTTTTGAGGAGGTAAAAACATTATAACAGGTTTAAAAGCTCAAGAGTCAAATTTGCATTATATGGGACCTTTAAATTTTGTAAGATATTTTCCGGTATCCGTAAATTTCCATCATAGCCTGGGATTATCTATACTTTTCTTGTAGTATAACCCTTACTAGAACCCCAGTGAAAGGTTTATGGGTCGTCTCAGAACAGTGTGCTGACTAGTTGCTGAGTTCAGCCTTTCAATACTAATTGGTTTGATACGTCTCTTTTATGGCCTTTTTAATCCTCAGGATCTGTTCTTCACTAGTGTTTAAATGCTAAAATATTATTGATTTTTGTTGTGAAAAATGGTGTACATTTGTGTTTATTGACTTGTTCTAGGACGAGATTCATCTGCCTGAAGCCGAACCAGAAGAGAAGGTGGCAGCTCCTGTCGTAAACCAAGAAGAGGTTCCGAAACCTACAGAGACGTTTCATGAGCGACGAGCCTTAGCCATAGCAGCAAAAGCCCAGGACATTGAGAAGGTAACTGATGCTATAGCTTATGCTAAGAAGGCCTATGTATAGTACTGTAGAAAGGCTGATATAAGAGAGGCAAAGAAATCTCAAATGAGAAAAACAATCGATCTTATAGTTCAGATGTAAGCCGTCTTTTAATTGGCAACAGGTAGTATTATTGCATTATAAAGTCATTCATCATCTTCTGCTTTATCAGGCTGGGTCACGGGGCAGCAGGTTTCCGCTTAGTCCTCTATGCACCCGACCTGAACCCCTCTGTGGGTGGTGAGTCCACAGGAGGGTTGGACCCACATTGTCCTTTTGGGCACTGGGCAGTGTCATGGTCCTCGATCTCAGTTCATAGGGATTCGTTTGGCCTCCTGTAGCCTTAAAATTTCAAACTCTTATTTCCGTACTAAGGAATAGACTCAATACTAATACCAAACTGATAATAAAAGACACTTTATTTAAACAATAGAATGCCATTTTCATTAAATCCTAGTACTTTTAGATTTTACCATGTGGTCTTCTATCTGTAATCAGTTCTGCTCCATAGTGGCCCATGGGCACTCATCTGTGCTGTTATATTAGTTCTAAAATTATTCACTTTCATTTCTGTTCTGTGAACATGACTTTTTAGTATTGATACCTGCTCTAATGAGTATCTAGTTATGATACTAGTATTATTATTGATTAAGAGTTTGATTTGATATACATTACCATATACATGTTGTTCCATTTTTGTACACAACTTGACGTAGCTATTTCTGTTCTTAGAAACTATATAATTGGCTTATAAAGCTACCTGGAGTTAAATTGTGTCACACACTCACAGTGGCCTCAAATGGAAAGATTTAACATTTACAATTCTCTCGTTAAGTGGGCACAAGTGTTCTGTCTTTCTATAAATGTCAGCCTGGTGCATATGTGGCATATACTGTAACCTGGGCATATTTTCCTGCTAACGCGCGTCTGCGTTGGGTTTTTGACTCTCACATGAATTATTTTACTAGAACTGTTTTTACTGCAACAGCCACTTAAAACATTCATAACAAGGCAGGAAATTAAGTTTTTTGACCATCGGCCACAGTGGTAGGTACGTCTTAAAGGCCCTGAAGCTGATTTTGTTTCCCAAGGATTTGAGCTAAATTTGACTTGCCTCAATTCAGATAAACTGCATAAACTCTCCAGACTGACAGAATAAGACTTCTCCATGCTGTCTGCCTCTCCTTAGAAAATATTTTAGTGTCTAATAATCAGGAAGTGCGTGTTAGCATTATACTTGTAGTTTCTTTATCATCATAGCAAAAACACCTCACTGGTCTTTTTTTCAGAACTGTGGAAAGCACAAATAAACTCATCTTAGTGAATAATTAGGGTGAGGACAAACTTTGGACCACTGCAAACCTTGTAAAATGGACTAGTTCACATTTTTAGGAGAAAAAAATTGGTTCAACGCCCTTAATGTTCACAATTGTGTTCTCGATTTCTGTTACCAGCCAGATATTGGTTTGAGAACAGAACTGCTTAAATGTCTGGCAGTACAGCTAATGAAACTGGCTCCATAAAGAAACACACAAACGCTTTCATGGGGAACAATGGATAATAAGCATTGTAACCAGGAGATAAAACCAGTCGAGTTTGAATAAGTATAGGTTTGTGTTTAAATTTGGGAGGTCGAGCACTTAACAGAGCAAAACCTCCTCAGGCAGTAGGTTCAGCTCTGCGCAGTTATCTAATGAAAGCCATTCCTGCCCCAGTGAGCACCACCGCTGCTTTACTGGGACCATTAAAGCTGAGCCAGCTCTGCCCTGGAGCAGGCACTGGGCCCTCTCATCCAAGCTGTACCACAGAGCACCCTAAAGCCTATAGGCCGTTATAACTATGCTGCTGACGCTGCATCTCCCTGTGCATTTTACAGCCTGTGTCTTTACCCCATCTGTGTCTCCTTTCAGTTTTTGTATAGGCCACACCGCACAACTCCAACATTTGGCATTTGCTCAAAAGTGATGCTGTAATTATTCACAGATACCAAATTAATTGCACATCATTCATTGAAAGTGCATGTGACTTCAGAAATGGAGCATAAAATGAGAGCTTAAACGTTAAATCTTTTTGGAAAACGCTGTATGAATGAGGATTTAAAATGTTAAGACTGAAAATAAGGCCGTTTGACTCTGTAGTTTTCTTTTCCACTGCACTTCACTGAAACCAAATCTGCAAATGCAAAGAAATGTTCCCTTCTGTAGTCAAAGTCTATCACATGTCAATCTCTGTTACTTAAATTGACTTTCAGTGGCTTTTAAAAGTATTGACTCGTTAAGAATTCACAGGGTTTGGTACTTAACATCGAACATGGTTCAATCTATTTGTTCCCATTTGTAAAGTTACAACTAAAGTAGTATTTCCACTATTTCAGCTTTGTGACCTTTGTGGCATGAGGTCAAGTAAAGATGAAGAAATGCAGCTAACTGAAAGCACTACTCTGTTTGAAGCTCTGTTACTCAAATTAGACTTTTGTCTGAACTTTGGCACAAACACAATCTGACCATAAAGAACTGATTTGTGTTCTTAAACAAGTCTCTCGCACATCGTAATGTTACTCCAAAGTACTTTGAATATTAACTCCATTTTAAACACAAATAAGCACATACACTGCCCCAAAGGGATGCACATGTAAATCTGTAACCCTAGATACACACATGATGATAAAATATAATAATAATTAGTTATAATAATAAGAAGTCTAAAACACTGATGTCTAATTTTTACATTTATTTATTTATTTTGTATGTATTTATTTATTTATAAGTTTTATTTATGTCTGTGACTGGGTTGTGACTGACTGAATGTCTGTGACTCACTGGGTACTGTATAATTTTAGAGTGATGAATTTTAACTTTGTAAATGTAATTTTATCTTGTAGGTTGACATTTAACAACTGTCCAGGGACTATAGATGAAAAATAGCCGCCTGGCTAACTCTGGCATATTTACATGTAAATGTTGATTAATATGCACTGTCCCTGAAAGAAATAAATATATATATATATATATATATATATATATATATATATATATATATATATATATATATATATATATATATAAATAAATATAGCAGGGACAGCCTACATTAATGAACATTTCTGTAAATGCACCAGATTTAGCCAAGCGGCTGTTTTTCATCTGTAGTCCCTGAACAGATCATCCTAAAAACAAATATCATTACAACATTAAACATTAAAAAAACAATTAACCAAACTGTACAAGCAATAAAATACATAACCATGTAAACAAGCTGGTTTCACAGGGTCAGGAGGAGGTCGTCAAACATTAATGCTGCAGATCTGATTGTTTAGCAACCACTTTCTCAAGTGATTTTTGAACAAGTGATATGAGGTCATTTTCCTGATGTTCGCGGGGACAGTTCCAGTTTTGTGCAGCTGTAACAGAGAATAACATCTGACCAAATGTCCTTCTCCGGAGTGGAACGGTACAGTTCCTCTTACTGCACCGTGTGCCACCGTATGAAGCCGTTCTTATAGTTACAAACTGTTCAAGTGGAGGGGAGGACAGTCCATTAACAACTCTGAACATTAAACACAAATGGGAGTGTTTAACCATGTTTTCCCAATTTAAGAGTTTGTATTTTTGCAAAATTATACAGTGATGGTAACGTAGTGTTTTTTTTTGCTTATATAACGACGTTTTAAAGTAGAGGAGTCTGCGTTGGACCAGGTAGTTATGCAATACTTTATGTGACATTATCATAGCGTGCGCGCTTTTTCTGCCTGTATCGATAATAGCTGACATTGATAGTGTTATGTCTTTTATATAGGTGTAGACTTTGTTCTCGTCCTTGTTCAGTCCCGATCCGAGGTTTAGTTCTGCGTTTAGTTCCCACGTAGCCCCAGTTTCCATGCGATTTTGATGGAAGCGTGAACGTACCCTTACAACAATCCTTCACTTTGTTGCATTTATTTTAGTTACAGCCATCTCTCCAGCGGCGTGTTTGCGTTGCAGCAGGCCGTAAGCACTCATCATTCCCCAGTCACTTTGAGCAGTGCCGGCCGATGTTTGGGTTGGTGCGCCCCAATCTGGTCTCGCCATCTCCCCCTCTGCACACGGAGCCCAGTAGCTCTAAAAGCGCACTTGGACCATGTCTTATGCACTACTCATAGATCACAGACCAGGCTTTCCATCATCAGTGGGACCGGGGCTGGCTATATTCGCCCTCCGTGTTTGTGTAGCTAAGTGAAATTGGCCGCTGAAATTCAACCTGAACCCACTCTCTCATTGTCAGGGTTGACTTTGGCTGTGGTACAGACCGTGGGGCCAAGTGAGTGACAAGGCAAAGAACGACATTATGTTGTACTGTTCGTAGCCAGAGCTGCGATACAAAGGGAGTTTTCTTTCATTTAAAAAGGAATACGGTTTGTGCAGTGCATTAATATTAATAAATCTCAAGTGAAATTGGCAAGAAATTAAGTTCCCAGAGGAATAACAAAGCATTAATATTGATTGGAACCAACAAGCGCAAAAATCTAAAATGGTTATAAAGAGAAAACCCATGTGTTTAGCCATTACGAATTGCACGATTTTAGCATAACTTTTACTTTGTTAAGCTCTCATGGGATCGTGGATTTAACTTTGAGTAAAATCAATTGAAACTTACGGTTATTAACAATACTGTATTTATTCATCGCTATTTTAATTCATGCAAAAACACCTCCCAGTCCAACTTTATTTGTTTAGCACATTTTACCAACACAAAGTCTCCAAAGTGCTGCACAGAGTCGGCACAATACAAATCAACACATTAATATAAAGCATAAAATAAAATAAATAACAGCAAGTCAATAAAAAAACTTAAAATACTAAATTAGCAAAGAAAACTAGCAAATAAAATCAATAAAAGACAGTCAGAGGAGCACACAGTTTTCACGCCATGTTAAAAGTCGGTGAGTAAAAGTAAAAGTGAGTTTTTAAATGAAACTGAAGGGGCCGTTTTCATGTGAGGGGGGAGAGCGTCCCAGAGTTTTGGGCCAAACACAGAAAAGTCTCGTTTTTGAGGACGAAAAGTCAGAGTTGGACCTCAGAGCGCGGAGGAGAGCAGGAACAATGAGGTTCGAGATGTACGAAAGGGCCTTAAAAACAAACAATAACATTTTAAAATCAACTCTAAAATGAATGGGAAGCCAGTGCAGTGAGGGTAAAATAGGTGTGATGTGTTCTCTACGACGCTCTGCAGAGTTTTGGACTCGCTGTAAGTGCGACAGGTTCGCTCGTCTCATACCAGTCGTCAAGACGTGTAGAAATAAAAGCCTGGATCACCCGCTCCAGATCATTAAAACATAAAACCGGTTTGAGTCCGGATAAAAGCCGCAGGTGATAAAAACTGGATTTAACCACTGCATTTATCTGCTTGTCAAACCAAGGCTGATGGCTGTAGGTTTAGTATATATTTGAAAAGAGCCCACGTCAAACTGAAAATTAGTAGACGTACTTGGTTGAAAAACAACCGTTTCCGTTTTTGACTCATTCAACCTTATTCTTGGACATCTACACCCAAAGTCTACAGTCCAGGTCTGTTCCTTCCTGATTGGATAACAAAGGAGGGATCACAGGAAGTGCGTTCACAATACAGGAAGTTCATTTTCAGCACAATGTTTAATTATAAAAAGCTCTTGTGCATATTTCCTCAAGAAAACCTGGCTTTACAAATCATTTACAGTCAAGATTGTTTATCGTATTTATTTAAAACCATTATGGGAAAAAATATAATTGTTTTATCGCTGTAGATGATATTTTGAACTCTGATTGAGCATAGTTGTACAAAAGGAAATTGTCTGTATACTAAGCTAGGAAAACATCCACAATATGATTATACCTTGGCGCCACTTTAGGACCTGTAGACTACACATTTAGTGCTTCTATAATTGTTTTGCGCTCAGGTTCAGTTTATAAATACAGCTTGTTTTTGGTTGTGACATTTTGTGGAAAAACTTCTCGTTCCCGGCGTAGTTGCAGCCAGTGAGCTAATCTCCCCCGGCGACGTTCTAATCATTATTATTCATTACAGTGGTACTTTTGGGCAGCGCCGAATTTGGAAACTATTGTGGAGCCACGTTAAAAATGTGCGACACTGGATCTTTATTTGTGATCCCTGCCCCATACCAGCAATTCTAACTTTACGAGGAACACTGCAAAAAAGCTATAAATAAGCCCGAAACATAAGCGTTACAAACATAGCGCTGGAGTTTGTGGAGTCGGTCGGTATCTTGTGAATGCCTGAAACTCACCCGTGCGTCGCCTAATCTTAAACACACGACAATCACGTGTAACAACCGTCGGTAAATGTACCGTAGCATTTTAAGGACAGTGACACGCTGGCATGGGAAAATAGAGTTGCCTCATATTGTTTTTAATTCAGTTTATATAGCTAAATCATAGATAAACAACTGCGCCAAAGCTGACATGGAAAAACTAACAGAAAAATGGCTTTAATTTTGAACCTCACTCACCACTAAAAACAAAACTGAGAAAGTGGGAGATCTTTCTTGCCTCAGATCAAACTAAACGATGAGCTAAGAATGTGATTTGAACTGCCAAACTTCTGGTTTTGGGGTGAGTATGTAATTAAGTTAACTCAACACACTATTTAGAAACTGGTTCGTAGTTTTATTAATAAGGAAATAGTTTTAACCTCTTTCGTTGACGATGTTTAATCAATCTTTCGTCATACTAACTGCAAAGAAGTCATTAGAGCGCCTCGTCTACTGTCATGACCAAGGGAATAACTCTGATTTGAAAACCATCGCAGGTCATTATTGCTTCCACATCTGTTTCCAATCTGTTCAGACCTGCGTTTTGCTATTTTGCAAATCAAACTGCATTGCGTGGCAGCACCAGACTCTCTCATTTATTTTATTAGACATTTGAGACTGTGTGAAATAGCAGCTCCTACAAGCTTGCCTCTACCAGCTCCTCCTCATTGTCTCTTTTACGGCTGTTCGTAGGCTGCTGGCCACCTCTAAAATGTATTTTACAGCATCTCAGGCTACGGTGTCCTATTTAAAAGACCTCATTAAAAGCCCAAAGAAGAACTGTTTATCATTTAACACTACACGGCCCATCTTAACACCAGCGTAATCAGCCGCTGCAGGAGTGTTCACAGCCAGCGGACAAGTAAAGGTTCTCATGAAAAAGATTCAAGATTTTTACCTCAAAGGTGCACTACGCGACATTACAGTTCAGATCTGTGGAGAGTCGCCCCTATTCACAGAAGGAATTATTTTATTTTTGAGCAAAAGAAACTCCCATAATGAATAAATGCTAGATGGATATGTTTAATGTCATCTGCCTCAGTGCAGCACATCTCCTTCACATAGAGCTGATCAGGTTGTTGATGTGGCCTGTGGAATGTTGGGTTAGATGTTGGATGAACTGCCAAATTGTCTGAAACGCCTTTGGATTATGATAGAGAAATGAACATTCAGTTCACGGCCAACACCTCTGGTGGACACTCCTCCAGTCAGCACCAACGCTCCCTCAAAACCTGCGACATCTGTGGCTTTCTGCTGTGTGATAAAACTGCACATTTCAGAGTTTCCTTTTACTGTGGCCAATCTAAGGCATATCTGTGCACTAATCCTGCTCTAATCAGCATCTGGATGAGCCAAACCTGAGGTGGGATCATCTGGACAAAGGAGAAATGCACTAACACAGATTTAGACAGATTTGTGAACAGTATTGGAGGGAAATGGCCTTTTGTGTCTGTAGAAAAAGTTTTAGATCTTTGAGTCCAGCTCACGAAAAATGGAAGCAAAAACAAAAGTGTTTATATTTTTGTTCAGTGTAGGTAGCGGACCCTCCACCTGCCGCTTTAAAACGCACCGATTGTCTTGACGTTTGTACTTCTTCTCTCCAGGTGTACCGACAGGACTGTGAGACTTTTGGTATGGTGGTGAAGATGCTTGTCGCAAAAGACCCAAACCTAGAAAAACAGCTGCAGGTTCCCCTTCGAGAGAACCTGGGGGAGATCCGCGAGCGATGTTTGGAGGACCTGAAACAGTTCATTTGTGAGCTGGACGAAGTGGTACGACAGTCTGACCACTCGGGCTGCGACTCTACCACTCCCACCACCGCAGCCCTCAGCAGCCATAAGCTCAAAGCTGGACTCAATCACAGCTCTTCTTTTTAATAAGGGCTGGACTATTCTGTTTATTATATGGCAAAGACTTTTTTTTGCTACAAATCATATGTTTGATAACGGTTCTACGGACAGTTTCGGTTCTGTTCATTTCCTCCGTGGACACAACTTGTTAAGGAAAACTGTTGCATCTCTGGTTCTGTTGGTTTGACCCACCCTTAAATCCCGGTAGGACATATGGCTGCCATGGTCATGACCTCTACTTTGATGGAGATTTGGCGGTTTTTGAGTTAAAATAAAGCTTGCGTTTATTAAAAATGAAAATCCGTCCTCATTTAGCTTCAGAAATTGAAATACTTTTTTCTCATAGACAATATTTGTATTGTTTGGCATTCACTGAGTTCTAATACATACCAGAGGATGCAGTGTTTTGTGGAAAAGAACAGTATTAGACTATACTAAAAGTATTTGTCATTAAATACTTCAAATTCAGGGTTAAGAAGAGTAATACTGAGTTATACTGATTTAGTCAGCGCAAGAAGCCATGCCTGTCAGGACCGTCTGTTCACGTTTGTTCTGTACGTTTTATACAATGGCCGTCAATCAGCAGAGGTTTGAACAGCTGAAAGACTTTTTTTTATTGTGTGAAACTAAAATTATTGTTTCATTTCATGTTGGTTTTGCTTGCTTGAAAGAGAATCTAGCCCAGGACCTGACTGTTCAAATAATTTGTTTTTGTATAAAACCTTTAAAAATTAAATAATAACAGTTTATGAAGGTTTTCCATTTTGTTCCTTTTTTTGAAATTTAGAACTTTGAGAATTGATAAATCTGCTCATTATAATTTTTGATTAGTTGTTCAGATTGTGAAAAGCCCCTGAATATGAGAGATGTAAACTATAAGAGCACCATCACACAGAAAATGATGAGTCAAAAAATATTTATTACAAGCATCCTTACATCACAAAGCTATTAAGTTTATGGCAAAGCAAAGGGAGTGAAACTGGGAAGATGAAAAATTACTAAAATCGGTTATGCACATCAGTCTTGAAATTAACATGGCATTAATGATGATTTTGTTGATGTCTTATGGGTAATGAGTTTTTTTTGTTGTTGTTTTTTTACCACACATACAAAAATACTAGTATTCAAATTTTAACTTACTATGTACATTTTCAGTTTGTTTTGTTATTCCTTAAATAATTGGTTAGTTTTTATAGTAAAGTTTTCTACGTTTGTGGAACATTGTGTTTCCTTAAAATAAGCAAGTATATTGCTTTAAAATATGATTACACAGCACGTTTTTGTTGAATAAACAAAATACTGAAATGAAACGTCTTCACTTTGCCAATATGTGCTTAACTGTCCAGGGGCAGGTTTCCTAAAATACCTGCCCGTGTAGTGCTAAAATTCAATAAATCCCATTATTTATACAAATGTACAATGTCCAGATGCTGTTTCTCCCAGTCAGTAGATCTGGACCAACATGTGATATGCATGTATACTCTGACATTATTCTAAGGGCAGTTATGCAAATAAGCTTATTATAAACACACATTAGAACTGTGTAAAGCAGTTGCTCAGACAATTGTCTTTACTAGTGCAATGCAGTCTAAGCTGTTAGGAAATGATGCAGTTTTTAGACCGATGACTCTTTCTCCGGTGGTTATGAGAGCCGTGGCTCTGTGGAGACAGGGCTGTGACTCTTGTAGGATAGTCCTCTGCGTAGTACCTCCCGACAGGACGGGGCTGGGGGATGGGCTGTCCCAGGAAGTATCCTTCTTCCTCAGAGTCTGAGTCTGAAGAAGACGAGCATGTGGAGCACCAGTCATCGTCATCTTCACGATACAGGCCCACAAAGCGCTCAGTCCGCAGGTCTTTTGAGTGCCCCTGAAGCACGTAGTCCGACTGGGTTTGGGGGAAGGCCAGGGGCACCCTTTGTGAGGGGTGCTGCACCAGCATCCCCCCATGATGGGGGTCCGCCAGTTGCTGCTGAGGGTCAAAGTATCTCTGTGCTTTATCCGGAGGCACCATGTTAAGGGCATTGTCTGAGCGGGTTTTGCGGCTCCTGTGGTGTCGGCCTGGCCGGTGCTGTTTGCTGCGTCCATGGTGACTGGTTGGACGGTTTCTTTCCCGACTCATTTCATCAGTGCGATACATCCTTCGTTGAGGCCTCTCACTCATAGGATGTTTTCTAATGTTGACGTCATACTCATACCCATTGTCCACAGTGTCCTCAGAAAAGGTGACCACCTGAGGAGGCCTGGACTGAGACTTGCTCCTCCTGAGCGCTGGAGCGTGAACAAATGAAGGAGAAAGCACCTCAGAGTGGGAGGACAGGGCTCCTCTCATCGCCATCGCCACTTCTTCATCTGCTGTAACTTTCTCCAGGTTCAGGTTGAGTGAGTTGTTACTGTGATTAAGATGAGAGGAATTGAAGGTTCCCATGTTGCTCATCTTCTCACAGTCATCTGGCATCAGCAGGTTATCCTGGATGGCTTGAAGAGAATACCGCACTGGCCTGTCTCTTCCTTCAGCATCCACTGAAGCACCTAAAAGAAGGAAAACATGATCCAAATATGTTCTTTACCAGATCAAAGCAGATTTTAAACTTCTCAAAAGTTTAATGTTCTTACCAGTGATATTAGAAAGTGCTAGGGAATCCATGGAGTCACCAACACCCTGCTCGACCTTCCTCAGCTCATCTGCGATACACTCCAAGGAGTCTTCATACCACTGCCTGGAGTCTGGCCAAAACACCTTTCCAGATCTGGTTTGGTCCGGCTCCTCATCCAGCTCCAGCTCTTGGATTTTCCGTGCGCTGGCGGGCCCTGGATGACTCCCATATGCCGAATCACCCATCCCGTCTTGAGACTGAGCCCAGTACATTTCGGGGAGATTCTTCTTGCTCATGAGTCCAGGGCTCAGGGCTCTGGATTGGTTTGAGGCGTGACTCTGTGTGGGGCTTGCAGGAGTTGGAGATGAGGCACTAATGCCCAAAGATGTAGCATCAGGTTTTAGCCATGGGTCAGAGATACTATTTAACCTAGTTCTCTCAATACTAGGGCTGGGAGATTTTAGAGAAGGTTGTTGAAGTTGCTGTTGTAGTCCACGGTCTCCAAATTTAAGCAAGAGCTGGGTCATGTAGTCCTCATGCTGAGCCCACTCCTCAGGATCTTCTTCACCTCCGACATCCTGTTCTTCACGATCCCTCCAAAACCTCTCTTCTTCCAGCCCCAATCCAGACAGTTTACGACCCATAATATCAATGTCTCTGTCTGCTGTTCCATCCCTCTCGTAGTCAAAAGCTGGAGCAGAGGCTTTGGTGTGAAACAGCTCAGACTGTCTCCACTGTTCGGAGGGCCGGCTGCTCTTCCCCATTCGCACGCTGCGCCGGGATTCACGTGAGCGAGCCGACTGGAAGGCAGAGTCCGAAGAGTCTGAAGCATGTATGTCTTCACCTTGACTGCAAGCCTTCGAGCAGTAGATGCGACCCTCTTTAGGCAGGAACGGACATCCCAATAAAGAGGTTTTACACTGGGCACAACAGAAGCACTGATCTGTGGCATGCCAGTGCACTCCTTCATAGGTCATCTGGGCGTGGTCCACACCTACGGGGATGGACACAGTGGAGGGCCTTGGTTAAATATCATTTCATCATAAATGCACCCAATGTTTTCTGAACTCACAAACGCACCTATATTTTCACCACACGCTTCACAGTACTCTGCATATAAGGACTCGAAGCAGCCGCAGCAGTAGGGCCGCCCGTCCTTCATGATGTATCGCTGTCCACCAAGCATCATCTCGCACTCGAAACAGGCAAAGTGCTTCATGTGCCAATGCCGCCCCTCAGCCTCTGTGCACTCATCAGCTAAGATGATCTGAGGAAACAATCTGCTGTTAGTTCTTTAATCACATACACAATATAACATCTAACCATCATCAATAATCAATTTTTACCTCATCACATGATGAGCATCGTGGTTTAAGAAGCTCAGCATGATGTCTTCCACATAAGATCTTTCCATTTTGATAGAAGTAGATCAAATCCACAAGGAGCTCTTGACAGGTTTCACACACAAAGCATGCTGGGTGCCAGCAGGGGCTTGGCCCTGCCCTTGAGGCAAAAATTGCCATCTCTCCTCCATTGATACCTCCACCACACTGTAACAACAAACACAAATGTTTGATAGTTCACCACGATTAGTTTCTTAATGTCTCAAATGTCTGAAAATGTACCAGGCAGTAGTGGATGCTTTATGTGCCAAAGGGTGTTCTAAATCAAAAGTGATATTCAGTACGCCTGCTGCCTCTGACAGACGGACAATGCAACATTTTGTAGACAGTTGGGAGATAATAAAACTCTAAAATATGGGCATATATCAGGTGTTATGTCTAAGACTGAAGCTCAAGCACAGAAGGCCAAACACAGCGCTCTAAGCCACAGTGGAATATGAGCGTTTGGAAATGCAGTATTGAATCCCACAAGGCTGACACTCAGGACTGACATGCTGACAGATAATTCTGAAGGCAGTATGCAATTTAATATCTTCAAGGCAACAAAAACAGAATGCTATTGCTAGAAGCAGAAGTCATTATCTTAAACCTGTAACATCCTGGCAACCTGATACTTAAGGGCTTAGGGCTCATATCCTATAGACCACATGTGCAAAATTTCAAGTTCTTAACACTTAAAAGAGGAAATGTCACTATAAATACATCACATTGCTGTACCTTTTAATTTGTAATATTTATTACTTAATAATGCTACAGTTATTTACTCCAGTACTGTCAGAACATGTCTAAGCCCAGCAACATTGAGCTGCTATTGCTGTGCTTGGGCAGCTGTTAGACATTATTGCCGGGGCGGACAGACGGGGGCCTTGGATATGAGGGTGTTGTGTGTCTGTGGGATTTACAGTGTCAGGAAAGTATAGCCTGACAAACTGAGTGTGAACATGTGCACATGTGCGGAGAACGTGTCTGTGTGTAGTCCTGCATCTTTATGATACATCCGTTTTAACGCTTCAGGACTGTGAGTAGATTTGTCAGTGTGGTTTGACTGACGGGGGATGTCATCTTGAGATCTCCAAGCATTTGTGAATGGACACCGTATATAACATCTAAATTTACATGGGTACACAGTTGGTGTTGGTGAATGTGACCTTGCAATGCTATTAGTGCGTAAGTTGATGACAGTTTAGTTGTGGCTGTCCGGAGGTATTAGCGCGGCTCGCCTCGACTTCCTGAAGCCCTAACAGAGGATGTGGTATATTTACAGTAAACTACCACAAACCCAATATTTACGTTTCTGCTTTGAGAGGAAGTTTTTCAAAAAATCTGATCAAGAGCCTCGCAGATTGTGCTTGATTTGATGTTTTCAACAGTGCCACCAATCAAAAGTTGGCATGAGGGTTTCTGTTTTCAAATAGTTTCCACTGTGGCGTTTGTCAGGGAAGTTTGTAATCAGTCTCTCAAATTCAAACGCAGACGGCCATTAAACCATGAATTCCTGTTATTTCGTTAAACTGCGGTGGGTTTAAAAATAGATCGATTTTGCAGGCATTCAACACGCCAAATCCTGTCACCAAAACTTATTCAACGTGACTGAAGTCTTTTCTCATGAATCAGAAGCACTAAGCCGCCCCATTGTGTTTCATTATCCCTTAAGATAGCGATTATAATGTAGTTGACTACGGGATCTGTCTGCAATTATACTTAAGAATAGGATAACCCACCAAATGCGTGACTTACATGGAATAAAGTTGTGTTTTAAGACCGTATCCACCAACAATTAGCTGTGTTAGCCTGTGCTTTTTCCTAGCTGGTCATGCTGAGATATAGATGAGCGGCAGGAAATTCCTCAGTAGAAATAATGTGGCCCCGCTCGGCTTGAATATGAGCCTCCCAATTTACCCACTTCCTTTCTCGCCCTAATGAGGAAGTTTATGTCCATGATTAAAAACCATCGTATTTAACCAATCAAGATGTTGCCTCGGGTTGCCATAGCGAAGGATAAGATAATGGCAGTTTGTGATATAACTAATTGCATGTGCGTTTTGTTGTATGTCACGGCGCATTCTCTGCTTATTAAAGGCGCTGTTAGTTGGCTTGTAATTTGTGCGCATGTGTGTCTATAATGCGAGACGCTTACATGTTCGCAGCGGGTGTGCTGGAGAGCTCGGGGCAGGATCTTGGGTGTTCCTCTGCCCAGCGCCTCCCTCTTTCTCTGGGAGCTGAACATCTGCAGCTCACGCTTCTCCTCCTCAGTCAGAGAGTGGCAGTAACGCACCTATGAGTGAAGAAAAAGTTGTATGAACGATCAATATGCCAAAAATGCAACTTTAGTGCAGCAATGGAAACGAGCAAGCGATGGTGAAATGACAGACGAATAAAGGCCTAATAAGCTTAAGATTCAGCCTACACCTTTTCAGCCTCAGTATGTTTAATATCACTGTCAGAATATACATGCAAAATAAACTAATCTACTAATTCATTAAGAAAATTGCCAAAATAGACTTCACAGTAGCTCATTGGTAATGGTAAATGCATTCTAAGAAGTAATATAATTCTTAGAAGTAGCACAAAAAAAAAGTATCAGAAGAATCAAATAAAATGTAGGAAATATAAATGCAGTTAATATGATTAACTTAAGTTCGGGAGCAGGACCACGCCTCAAACGCCCTCGACTCCTCTCCAGCGAATCACAGCTCACCTTTTACCACACCTCAATTTCCAGAAGCCTTTTTATTGCAACTTATCCCGGCGACCCAGTTTGTAACAAATAAGTCGACCCCACCCTCCCAACCCCGATCTGTTCACTGTTCACAGACATAAAACTCCTACGAGGCGGGTCCCGCTCCTGCTGGGCCATGTGAAGATTGAGACTGAACCCCCACCCTGAGTCTCAACCCAGCCGACCCGCCTCGTCTCAATGCAATAAACGCTTTTGCACATGTGTTGCTGGCGTGGTCCTTGCTAGTGAATACGATGTTATGTCCCCATGTAAATATACGATTATTCTAACAAACACCATAGAAGTTTACAATTTACGGCTGTCAAAATAAACTCAAACCGAATCACTTGTCAAAAACTCAACTCAAATTGTAATAGACAGATGTTGATAGAAGTTTGTGGCTTTGGTTGACACGTTCTTCACTTTGGTAGCCGTCAACATCTCCAGTCAATGTATGTTTTAATATTTCAGCATTTTCCTGAACTGTCAACAAACTTATGGTTAGATTGTCTTGGCACTGATGCTGTCAGATAAATACAGGTCTGCGAGTTCATACACGGATTTCCATACCGCACTATAATGGCACATAAAGTGGCGTGTTGTTAATCGTGCGTAAATTGAAGGGATTTGGAGAAGCGCATTGATCTATTAACTCCCCCAAATGTGGCTTTGATCTTTGCGTGCAGCTTCACTTTTGTGCTTGATACCGGGTCCACACGAGGATGGGAAGGGTTTAATTAGAGCTAATCCCCCCGAAGGCTGCGCTGAAAGGACGGCGGCGGTGATCCACAAACACTTTCCTGGTGTTTAGAGTCGGCGATGATGGCTCTGATAAAAGAGAGGGACTATCCTAACAACCGCCCGAGTTGTTCTGTAAACATTAGTAAACTATCCGATTCACTGTCCCTGCGTCCGCCGCTCGCCCACGCTCGCTAACCGCAGTTACGCAAGGAATCCGGCAAAACTTCAGGTCCTTATCCATCCGCGGATTCACTCAAACATCATAAAAGTGCTCCAGCTGCGTGCGTATCTCTTATATTGTGTGTTCAAGTGTGCACACGGAGACCACCCCCTGCGGACAGTAGCCTTTTTGTCCCTCCCCTCCGGCGATAACCCCAAAGCCGTATCTGCCAATGTAAACTCTATTAACACATGTGAAAGGAGTGCTGGTTTACTTACACGTCGTAAAGTCTTTCCAAAGAAGAGTGAGGCATGCGCTTTTATGGTCGGACACGGGGTTTGTCGAGTGACTAAGGGAATGTGCCTTTGTTTGGTTTTACGAGAAAAAGCTGGTTTGGGCTGAGCCTGTAATGAAGAGGTCCTCAAACTTTGTATATTTGTCAGTAACATTGGTTTATCATTGCATTAGTGTCATATTGGAGAGACGGTTATTGCAGACTCGAATGTTTTTGGCAACGTGCTTCATCATTGTCGGATTTTCGAACTTTACGTTGGTTAAATCATTGATCTTGTTAAGCCCTGAGAGGCAGTTACTTGTGTGATTCTGAACTTTGCAAAAATAAATAGAATTGAATCATTGTGTAACATTAGATGATGTTTTGAGGCTTTTTTTTTTAGACTTTATGTAGGCATGTCTCCATTTGTAAAGCAGTTTTCCTTGTATAAAGTTAATCTCCCTTGTCAAATGATCAAGTTTGTACTATAATTATCTTGGCATGGTTAAGATTTAGAGCAGCAGCAGCTTTAATGACGTTGCATAACTCTCTTCTCTCGATAACTATGAACAGTTTTTACCTCATTGTCGTGCGGAGGCAGTTGGTACAGGAGCTGTCGAATCCTGTGCTTCTCTCCAGGACTGTTCACATACGGCACTTTCTCTTCGGGTAGACAGGAAAAATACATTTGGATCTGCAAAGAAAGAGAGAGAGATTTTAAATTGTGTGTGTTTTTTTTTTTCATTGCTGTGCTATGTTTGAGCCAAGGGAGTTAAAGGTGTTATCAGAAAGAAATGCAAGTTAAAAATAGACTTGGGTCACAAGAGAATCTAGAACTCAAGTCTCAAGTCTCTAACTGTGACACTGGCCAAACTGTCGCTCAATTACACACGCTTAGCTGTGAAATGTGTATACACAATATACATCAGAGTTGATTTGGGACTGGATATCCTGTTTATGGAGACTAATTCACTGTGGGGGACAGCAAAACAAACAAAACAGTCAGTTCCAGCAAAGTTATTAATATGATCATCTAAAACTGTTCTGAATCTAAACAGTAATTAGGCTGTAAATGAATATATAATCAGATGGTGGTTTTAGTTCAGTTGTAGTGGCTGGAAACGCTGCAGAACTAATCCTTAAGTTTGAAGAGGAATGTCCGCCTCCATATCCTCATATGAACTTGCGTATATGGTGTCAGAAAACAGGTTTAAAATTCCTCCCTTGGACACAGTGCGATTACAATCTCATGCTTGGATTAACATTTTTACTGTCTGTGCATATAGGATTTTCCACAGTCCGCATACAGAAAGCAGAGCAGGACTGATTGCTTTACCTGTTCTGGTCTTAGCCCCGGCGGGACCCAGGAGTACTCCTCCAAAGCACACCCAGAGTCGTCATCTGAAGTGGAGCTTCGTTGAAAGCCGACTGACATCTTCCCCATCTTTCCCCCAATGTGAGAGTCCATATTCGGGCCACGAGGTGCAGGGCACTCCCCTCTGTCCAGACACTCCAGGTTCATCACACGAGGCCGCTGTGGAAGAAATACAAAAAAAAAAAAACGTCAGGCCATTCCTCTTAGCAGAGTCCAACCGCCTGATTGGTTAAGACAAATCTGGGTTCTCTTCCTAATTCTCCTATAATCATTCAATTAGTTGTAATCCATGTTTCTGCCAAAGATAATTGTTGATTTGATGCTGTTGTGGTAACAAAGCTACATTAGAAATCCTGGAAACGAGCAGACAACAATGAGTCCTTTTGCCCCATCACACCAATGCCATTGTTTCACGTCTTAAAGTGGCTTGAGGCGTGCTTAAAATAACTGACAAGTCATTTTCCAGCTCATTACAGAGGTATATCATAGCTCTGTTTATCCTACAGCCAGTCCCACTTGATCACATGTCTAAAGTGGCAAACACAAGCTTTTAATGGCTACTTATGTTGGATGAAAAATAATGGAAACTTTTTACAGAATACCGCACAGTAATTTGTCTTTTCTGTCTAATATATATAAAACTTTGGTCTGCATTTGTTCTTAAAATAACTTCAGATCTCCAGATGTTGAGAAATGCTGAGAAAACATCTGTTCTTGCAACAAAATACTAAGCGCAGAAAGTCAAGGATTCATCAGATCTTTTCATTCATTTGGAACTGGGCGGTAACAACATACGTTAATGTCATCGGAGTGGCCGTCTTATCTCATGTGTCTCAAAACGCTGAAAGGCCCGTCTGCCCCGGCTCTTTCACATGCAAATAACCAACAGAAAAAAGTTTGTTTGGTTAAAAACAGTGAGAAAGTGCCCCGCCAAAACATACGCAATAATGGGCCATCATCATTTACGTTCTGTTATGATGTTGTTTCCTCATTAACCAACATCTCTGCATCTTGAGTTTTGGAGACGCAGACAGACTAAAAATAAAGGATTACTCAAATATGTGTGAAACAAAACACAACTCCAGGTATGTTTTTAAGGAGGTAATAACGTTCTACCGTGGATAAAAGCTTGAGAAAGTCAGTTTTGCTTTAAGATTTATGGGACCTTTAAGAGCCAACATTTGCGGTCACTTCGAGCTTGAGGTAACCCACAAAAATGTTCAGTTTGGTAAAGTTAAAGCTCTTCTCTTTGCTTCAGGTTTTGCTTGGGTGACCAGATTTTCAACATAAAAAACTGGTTGGTAATAATAAAACTGTGACTGGAGTGTGTAAATAAGGAAAATTGTTCTGCACTCGACCCATTCACGACTAACATGTCCATAAAGTCACATTTTCTTCGTGCTTTTGTCATTTTTAAGCAGCTTTCTCTGTATTTTACCTAAACAAATGACAACGTATGCCCCTCTTTACTGTTGGCAGGTATCAAAATGGTTAAAAAATAGGGACACCGGGGGCGTTTCTTGTATAAAACTGGGACAAATCACTGGTTTTGGATGAATCTGCTGGGACAGGGGACACAGGGCTCAAAACTGGGACTGTCCCGGGTAAACAGGGACGTCTGGTCACCCTCAGTTTTGCCCCATTCACTCCTCGAGACAACCCACCGGTAAACATGTAGTCAAACAGAGTCACGACAAAGAGAAATATTAGCATTTCCTGATTTGCATATAGTTCAGTGACACCAGAGGGCCCAAAACACTGGTCAAAGATGCAGTTACAACTCAAAGGGGCTGCTCTTATCACAGGACAAAGAGCTTATGTGGTGCTGCTTTTTTCTTCGGTGACTAATCTATCAAGTTTTATGGTTTGCCAGATAATGTTATCACCTACAAACTTTTCTTTACCTGTCCTGCTATCTCGCTTAACCCGGTACTGACCACTCTGACACCCAGTACAGGAGAATGACCCAAAACTAATCTTCAAAGCTCGTGTTTATCTCGTGCCCTCGCTCTCATCCTTAAAACCCTGCAGTGAAAAGGTGACCGCAGATTCCTGAGTCCATGTATGCACTCACATTACAGTCTGTCACCCTTCGCGGATAATAACAGTGGGCGTCTTTGTTCAAGGTGGAGAAAAAAAAGAAGCACAACTGTCCAGTCAGTCCGGTGTTGAAGCTGTAGAGCTTGCAGAAAGCTGACAGGGGGAGGCTGGGGGTTAAAAGTTTCTTGAAAAAGGAGCATTTAAAGAATCACAACATTCAGGCTGAGTAAACACGGGCCAGATGTAGTCAGCTAAAGGTTAACCAAGTGTGCCTCCCCCAGCCAACTGACACTTAAGAACTCTCTCCAAACTGAAGCTTTTAAACAATCTAAAATGCAAAACCGGCCAAACTGAGCTGTAGGAAATGTATTTTGGACAGAATATAATCCATAGATTTGCTTTACACTTGCTGAGGAGTTGCCATACCTGCCATTAATCTAAAGGACAAAATTGGAAAGCAAATAAGGCTTGAACCAGAGCTTTGTTTTTCTTTGACATTTCGGGATTTTCTTTAGGAAAACTATTAACTTCGAAGTTCAAAGAATGGGGCCTTTTCTTGTGCTGGTGGAAAAAGTGTTATTCTAGGGCCAAATGGGTGTCAGGGGGTGAGCCAGAGCGAGCACAGCTGGAGGGACCCTAAAAATGCAGACTTCTACTTAGTGTTAGTGGCTATGCAGTCACGGTAAATGAGCCTTTAGAGCCTTTAATAATACATCACTCTTGTACTAATAAGGGTAAAGCAATGGAGACAGTGCAGCTTTTCTATTACAGTCATTTGCTTCACATAGGATGGCCGTTCTCAAGCCCTTGCATCTTTATCTATACCTAAACAACATTGCTTCCTGTTTAAGCTAAAATAATAGACCTGGATTTAAGCTGGCTTTTCAACTTGTCCCCCAGACTTCCTGATGGAAAAGGACCAAAATAGACTGCCACTACTGATTCCCAGCCTTGAATTTTCTTTGAATAATCAACTTAACCCCTAATACTAGATTACACTCGTTCCAAATGCCAAACTAACTGTTGCATTAAATTAGCGACGATTTTTCCCTCTTACCTCCAGGAAAAGCATCTCTCTGTAAACTTTTTCCCTCTGACAAATTTCCAGTGGAGATCTTATTCGCTTCCTTAAGCCAGTCGTTCAGTCCTCAAGAGCGCTGGCTGCATGTCTGCAACGTCAGCCCAATGGATCCTTTCTAATCACCGCTCAGGAAATAGTCCCCCAACTGTCGGAGAATTTGAATGTCAACTCGATGCCGTCCAAGTTTGGTTTAGTTCCAGAGGAGGCAGGAGCCGTGTGTGTTTGTGTTTCTGCTGTGGTCGAGAGCTAATCACTGGATGTGTTAAGTGTGTGAGAGGGTCTATAGCTGCAGCCTTGTCAGCCCCTCCCTCATTCCTCCCCTCAGCAGCAAATCGGCCTCCGCTGCACTTCAATCAGACACGTACTTCACAGTCAACAACCCCCCAGCTCCGACGCGGCAGCTCCCCGCCCCCCACGGCCAGGGCCTATACGCACTTTTACTCCTACACTCTGCCAATACTTTAGCTTCATTAACACGATAACAGCGGCATAATTATGTGTTTTAGTCAGAGGGTTTAGAAAACACATGCACTCGCTCACTAGTTTATGTCTTTCGAGTCATGTGCACAACTCTCCTTTCTTACATTTTTATTTGATGGTATTTGTTCTTACTACTTTTATTTGTTCTTACTTACAAGTACATATTGCTTTCAATATTTTCTGTTCCTAAATAATACAGGTTTTATAGGCCTCGTCTTTTAACACAGAAATATAGTCAAATGTCCAAACCACAAGCTCATCAATGACATTAAGAAGAACTGGAATCTCAAATCTCAAGCTTAAAATGTGATGAACTGCACAGCCCTTCCTGCAAGTACTATTATCTGAATAGTGAAGCAAAACTGTATTGAAATGTAGTAGTTAGAGCAAAACATGTCCAGACTCTGCTCATACTACAACAAGTCGTACTTTTTACTGCATGTTTTTGAAATCTACCTCGATCAAGCAAATGTAGTGTGTCCTTTTGAGTGTCTGAGCCTGAACAAAGGTCTGGAGCTTCATTTAAACTCGCTATAAACGCACAGATTTGAATTACTCACAGTCTGTGACCCTCCATCGGCCTCACGCTGATCTCTGTTTTAATATGTGGCCCTCGATGAATAAACTTTGGACACCCCTGAGTTAGAGCTTCAATCAGATCATTAATATAACATTGGTCTGATTTGTGTGGTTTATCATCCAATAGTAAATTATTAGCTTAACTAATATATCACAGAAGAAAGGTGTCAATCACACATTTGAAACACTTTTAAATGAATCACATCACTATAGCAGCAGTGGTGCCGTGCTGATATATGATACAGTTTAAATAGCCATAGTTAATTTCTCTCTTTGTAAATGTGCACGCCATGAGCCCGTTCTAATAGAGGGGAAGTGAAAAATGACTTTTGCCTTTTTACTAAATGAAGCCTTCCTGTCTTCTCTGTGTTTTTCTGGTTAAATATTGACTGTGCTTCCTCCTGGGCAGCCTCATCCATCTAACCCCATTCTCCCAAACAGGACCTTTCTACTCTTACCGGGCAAACGGATGACTGAGAAACCTTACTCTTATTGCCTATAATATAAGCCACAGTGGGAGACTTGTTAAAAGCAAGAAAACTCATAACTATCATAAAAACGTTTTGAATTGGCTACTGTGTCTTAAATATTGAGGAAAACGGAGCTAATGCATAGTAAGAAGGATAGTGATTTCTCCAGTCTGCACCATCCATCACTGTGAAAGCCCGAACACAGCGCTGGCTTCATTTAAAGAGTGCGAGATGACAGATGAGCCCGTGCAATTGTCCAGCAAACAAAGATGGCCTCCTCCCCTGACGACCCCACAAAGTGACGGACCGCGGAGGCAACCACGCTGTTTGTCACATGCCAAATTACCTGTTACAAATGACCTGCTCGGCTAACTGCTTTAACAGAACGAGAGCATGAGATGGTCCATCCTGCTCCGTGCGCTCAGTATCTGTCCATCTTGGCTCGTGAGGGGATGAAATTGAACCCAGATTTTAAGGAGGGTGTTGGCAGTGCGTCCAGTGATCCTGAAGACTGATCCTGCACTTTTTTTTCCTTTTTTTTAATATGATTTTCATCGTGTTTCCTGAGATATCTATCTTGACATGCATTTTAAAGCTAAGCAAATCCTTCAGGTAGACCGCACGTTCCAAACCAAAAACATCTGAGTCGTAGTTGGGCAAGTGTAAAATTTTACTAGCAGGCAAAAGTATAACAAGATGCATTTTATTTATTTATTTTATTTTATTTTATTTTATTTTATTTTATTTTATTTTATTTATTTTATTTATTTTATTTTATTTTATTTTATTTTATTTTATTTTATTTTATTTTATTTTATTTTATTTTATTTTTTTATTTTTTTATTATTTATTTATTTATTTTTAATTTTTTTAATTTTTTTAATTTTTTTATTTTATTTTATTTTATTTTATTTATTTTTTTTATTTTTATTTTATCGCTCGCAAGCAAATTAGCTAGGGATGAGATATCAACCACTGTGACCGGATGCAAATCAAATCAAAACAACCATCAGGACAGTCTTGATCAAACTAATTACATAATCACATTTGAGATAAAGAATAAGACTCACAAAGAAGCCCTTGGTTTATATAGTTGCAGACAACAATGAGTGGGAGAGGAATGGTGTGGTGTGAATGGGTGACATGGCCGCGTATGTGTGGCTTTAGTTCAGACAATGGGCAGATAGAGCCTTTTCAGATGTGGACTGGGCCGGCGTCCAAAGAGTCCCTCAGAGCACAAGAGGACAGCTGACCTTGCTGTCTCTGCTGCTTCCTGCCAGCACCAGCCACACTGGCAAGAATTGTATCACGTTTCTCTTTGATAACTCCAGTAGATTATCTGCAAATTCCCTCAATATCGAGTACGCGCTGTTTAATCTCCAAAGGGGCTCGGATAAAACGTTGCATTTGCGTAAAATCTAACACCAGGCTATCGGTGTGCCGTTTCTGACAGCTTTAGCTCCTCTCAGTGGTGTGGCTTTAATGGATTGCCAATTGTAAACCATTAGGAATGAAGCCTAAAGTTGTATTCAAAGCTAATGAGCAAAAACAAACTGGGGAGACTTTGGATACCGCCTCAACATTACAAGTAGATCTGCGTAAAAAAAAGACAATGTTTTTCTCTCCAATACAGTACACAGTGTTATTAAATGTAGTTAATATGATTGACTTAGGTTCAGGACCAGGACCACGCCCCAACCGCCCTCTCGAATCACAGGCCACTTCTGCCACACCTCAATTTTCCCAGAAGCCTATTTGTAGCAACTTGTCCCGAATAACTGGACCCCTCCCTCCCAACCCATATCTGTTCACCTCCAGACATAAGACGCCTATGAGGGGGGTCCCGTTCCCGCTGGGCCACGTGAAGACTGAGACTGAACCCCCACCCTGAGTCTCAACCCAGCCGGCCCGCCTCGTCTCCATATAATAAACGATTTTCGCTTCGTACACGTGTTCCTTCCTAGTGAATATTAAGTTTAGTTAAAATTGGCGTAAACTCGGACAACACACTCTTAGCAAATATTTATATATAATGTTTAAATCCCTAAAATACAGCAGGTTTTCCTTGGAATTAACAGTGTCTCTGCATGATCACTTTCAGCTCCCATCACTGTAGATTATGGCTGACTTCAGTACTGTAATAATTAAATCAGTTCACTGGGATTTGTCTAAAGTGGGACCTGCATCTCAAATGTAGCTCAAACTCCTAAATCGAGACTCTAAAAGTCTTAAGGTGCATCCCGACACCAGCACCCAAACCACATGCTGAGAACCCCTGGTCTCGAGAAAATATTCCTTGCAGGTTTTGAAGCATCCACCACAAATCAGCATCTGGTCACATAAAGAAATGGTGAACATGTGCTGGGACATTTTACCGAAGACTCCTCCGTATCTGATTACATAGAGTAGCATCTGGCCTGTGTCCAGTATTAATAGTCAAACCCGGCGCTGCGCAGATACCTTTTGATCAAGCGTCCCCACTGACTTTATATAAGGGAGTTATTTTCTCCACTGGCAAAGGTTTTGGACTGTGCTTCAGACAAGATCTCGTGGCCTTTTCAGTTCCATGAAACTTTACACCCGGTTTCACCAACACACACGTACGCTCACACACTTCGCTCATTCCTCTCGGCCGTGCAATTCGTTTATCTACTGGAACGGCCCTGCCTCGGTAATGTGCCCTTCTGCTAACCTTTTATTGCGCACTAAAGCTTTCTACACCAAGCGTCTTCCCTCCAGCCCCGTGGTTTATAACGGCGCTGGTTCGCACCGCACCGTTTCATCTCTAGGAAGGTGAGAATGGCTTTAGCTGATCCCTTAGAATGCAAATATCAGGGGGAGGCATCGGCCGGTGTTCAAAAACAGAAATTACCGAGGACAAGTGACAAGTCTGGGCACGCTGCGGGACACTTTGCCATAAAACTCGTAAACAGAGCATACGGAGATGATCCCCGATGGTAGGATAGCGTCAAGGAAGCTTCTGGGTTGTGCAATCGGCTTGAGGCCATCTTAAAACCTCAGTGAATAGTGTGAGGTCAGTGGATACACAGCTTTACGTGCAGACTGGGAGCGATTACAAAATGTCATGACGATTCTCCTTAAGTGGTCCGCCTAACCCTGTAATTAAAGAGTAAGCTAAAGAAACAACAGGTAGAATGACGCAACGTTCACTGCAAACCACTGGGGAAAGGTTAAAGACTGTGTGACGTACACAGTTTAGTGCTACACACACAGATCAGTTACAAAAACGGCAAAACAAGTGATTACTTTTTAAGCAAATTTGTAAAAAAAAACATTAAATACTGATGCATTTTCTAAATTCCTCTCTGGTGTCTCATTTTGTCTGTGGAGATGGATGTGGATTAAACACAGTCTGGTGTTAAACCTTTCTATCTTCATGGAAACCAAACCAGACAAAGTGACAGGTCGGATCTGTGGAGAGGCGGCCCCGCTTACTGTCAGAATGCAGGTTTTTCTAGGTGTTTTTGAGAAATAAAACCACCTGTAATTGAACAAACGTGAGGTAGAGCTGTTTAATGTCATACGGTGGAACATTCTAGAAACAGCAATGATATAACCACAGAAACAGGAGGGCGACAGACCCCCAACCAGAACGTTTAAAACTATAAACATTATTTGAGTGCATCTGCCCCCAAACTGTATTGACACTAACAGTAGTTTTACATGTGCTTATACGACTGGACTATTTTAAATGTGAATTGTTTGGTGAAGGTTTTGCACTGTGGACCTTTGATTTGCCACAATAAGCGCTCACCTTTCCATCTGGATGAGCAGCCATTTCATTTCACTTTTAAATTACTGTTGACCCATAACAACGGCCTGCACTCACATTTTAGTTCAGGCTGACGAGCAGCCGGCTTCACGGTAAACTTGCATAAACAGTCTTGCTTATATAAATGACAAGACTGTAAAGCAATGATCATGTTTTTTGTTTGTTTGGATCTTGGCTTTCGATATGATTACACATGAACGTGTGTAGAGCCTTCATTCTTCATTATAATTCTCTTATATTGAGTAAAATTGATTCTCGTGAGCTTTTAGTCATTTTAAAATGCTGTTACCTCCTCAAAAACACAAAAACACACCCGGAGATGTGTTTTTGTTTCATTCACGCTGCATTATTAGTCTGTCTACACCTCCAAAGCTCAAAATGCTCTGTGATGTGTCATGAAGCGGTAGATTTTAAGTTAATAGCTCCTTCTACCTTTTGTTTAGTAAATACGGGCAATTCTAGTGAAGGTGTGTGTAGTTTAAAAACACAGTGGAGCACATCTTGTATTGCCACATGTTGGAACAGAGTGTTTTTGGTTTGAGAGAAGAACCCGGCCTTTGTTTGTGTGTTAAACATGTGTGAATGAAGCAAAACAAAACTCCAGGAAACAACTATTCCTACAGAAAATAGTAATATGATCCCTTTAAATGATCCCTTTAAATGTCCAACACAGTTCAGAGAATCGCAAACTAAACTGAAAACGCTGTACGAGACCTATTTCTGTCTACTTGGCTGCAAGACTTGTGTATTGCGCTTTTGTTCCACCATTTCCAACTTAAATGTGTTATCCAATGCAGCAGAATGAAAAGAAAAAAAACAAACAAAAAACGCAAACTCGGTACTTGTAAAAAGCTGAAAAAGTTGTAAGAGACCCATTTAATCCGCTGACTCTTGCACCTCGCCTGCTCTCTGCTTTTTCAAACCAACCTGAACAAATATGTGTACAGTGTCTCCATTTCACATTTAAATCCCCATTGTCCCGGAACAATGGCCAGTGCACAAGGCCTGACAAACTGGCTCGCACCCATATCCACTTCACAAAAAGCCCAGAGATTCACTTCTCAATTCGCGTCTATTATGATCCCCCCATTCAGGGCCTATTCACAGCTGACAGACGCCTCTAAGCAGCCGTTCGCGCTGCAGGAAATGTATCTGCCGACGAGGACCACCAGCTCGACCTGCCTCCACGTATCAGGTCCGTGGAGCGCCGGCGGACTTCCCAGCTCAGTGTCAAGATCCCCACCACTTCCAGACCAAGTGCGATGTAAAAAAAGGTACTCGTAACACAAAGTAAAAAACCCTCTGGCGGGATTTGCTCACCGGCCACAAGGTGTGACCCGGACACCTCCGCGACAATGGAGAGCCGACCGTAAACGGGCTGTAAAATGCAGGAAATTGACAACGAGCTGCGATGGCGGTTTCAGTGAAGGTGAAGCCCGGGTGTTAAAAGTGATACAGGTCTAGAGCGGCGGGTTACTGGGCCTGTCTGTGATACGGGACACATTACATTCCCATTATGAGTCGGCAAGTCTAGTTTACAGCAGTTGCGGTCGTGACAAATGAAACCAAGCGTGTTCACGTACTAATTAGTCAGTATTCAAGCTTTGTGGACCTCTAGTCTCCACCTAGTTCTGTTAATTATATATTACTTGCATGTAATTCTACTATTACTACAAACAGTGGTTGAAAGGAGCTGTATTCCAGTTACTCTCGCTCTCATCTGGTGCGGTGACTTTTCTAAAATGGCACTACTTTTACAATTTAGGCTTCAAACTGCACAATATTAGTGAGAAAGACAGAAAAAATAGCTCTTATAGTGTGGCATGTGTAGTTTTTCCTTTTCTAATTCGCGATAGGAAATGCATAATAACAAAAGCAGAAAATAAAAGTGTTTTTAATCCTCTGTTGTGTCTTTACAGCACATTTCCAAAGTATTGTTCCCATCACTGACGACAGCGTGCAGTGAATGGGTTTAGTGGACCCAGTTTTAGCTTAAAGTACCTTGGTCGACTCATATCCGGAATCGGCTAATTGTGATTACATAAAAAACATGTAATTTTGTTTTGTTAAAAGCTCATTTAGTGCTTTTTATTGGCTGATGACTCTATGAAGGACAGAACTGTTTATGGCTTAGACGGAAACGGTGTCTGTTGTGATCTCGGTTGCTGTTTTAGTCATTTGGCAGTGATGACTGAATTTTTACTTTTTTACTGCGTGTCGTTACAAGAACACATTAAACGTCCCTGTAGCCTGTTAATCTCTCAGCCAAATCATTTTTACCACTGACAAAATGCTGCAGTTTGGGAGGTAAATTCACACAGTCGCTAAATGGCTTTAACGTTTTTATTGTAGTAGCAGAGGCGTGTTTGCTCTCCACAAACGCATCACGAGTAGGACTGGATGAAAACTGAGATTCTTCACAGTTTGATTTGTACTATTAGCGCGAGATGCGGGTGATAATTTATATCACAAACTGACTTAAACCCGCATTAACCAGGTGTCAAAAAATGCACCGACAAGTTCACGCTGTGCAAAATACAGGATGGTTCTAAATATTTTCCATACAAGCTGGAATTTTAATGTCGTACTTCATACTGATCACTAATATCAGTAAAAAACAACAGTTATTTATACCAGTTCCCCGAAACTATGCCCACATTTGTAACTTGAGTCGCAATCTTTTCCCATTAGCATCAAATAAGGAACATTTTCACACAGACTCACCATTTCAGGAGGAACTAAAGCACAAGTGCGAAAGACATCAACGCCGAACCGTAACTGCTATTGGTAAACGCCACCGTGTTACTTCCAATACATGCAGCAAGAGTGTGTGTGAGAGGGGAAAGAGGGGACAGACCTACTCCCATCTGAAGCTAATTTGATATTGTTAACTGATGCATTCCTCCTTTAATAAGAGCCAGGGACAGGGGGATCCTCGGGCTATGTGAATGTGGAAAGTCCAGACTGGAATCTAAAAGGGATTTCAACCAGGGCAGTAATGGTTATTTACTGTTGCAAAATGGGCTGACTGATAAAACTCGAAAATGCTAAAAAACCTGTAAGTCTGGTTGGTGTTGACAGGGGAAATCTGAGCACTTTCATCTGCATGTGGGAGTGTGCACAGGGGTCAGGACGGGGTCGCTACAGAAAATGCTGCACTAACTTAATTTACACTTTGACAGATATTATCGGGTAATTGCCTCGGTATAATTACAAACACATCGTTGTGTTATTTGTAAGAATCCCCCAAACCAAAGAGATTAAAATGTCATAAACTGTACTAAACATTTTACAGTTTTACAGTTTGGTACTTCGGAGTGTTGCAGTGTCTTTGAGCTATTGGTAAAGGGATATTTTGCAAAACTATTATCTTAGCAAACACTTGTAAATCCCTGTCAACATATTGCAGGGGTGTCAAACTCATTGTGGTCCGGGGGCCGTATGCAACCTACTTTGATCCCAAAAGGGCCGGATCAGAAAACTCAGTTCTCTCTTCAAGTTATTGTATTTTTCTCCGTGTCTCGTAGTGGTGTTTAAGATTATATTCCTCGAGCAACGCCACTTGTTCCAAACACACTGAGCACAGATTTCCCATTCACCTCTGTCAACAAATAAGAATTAGACTATTTTTCTTGGGAAATCCTGAACTCAGCATCTGCTTTTCTCATTTTTTGACATTTTGCTGATGAGGGTCACGGTCGACAGTCAAAACGATCGTCCTTTAAGAGCGTTTGGAAAGAGGAAAGTCTTCATTTGTGCTGCTCTGGTGGGAGTCGCAACATACAGAAATGCCGGAGACGCTGCTATGCTAAACGGTGCAGAAAATTAACAGAAAAATCAGAAAATTTTAAGTATTTTAATAGAAAAATCAGCCGAGGGCCAGATTAAAGGTCTTGGAGGGCCGGATCTGGCCCCCGGGCCGCATGTTTGACACATGTGACATATTGGATCAAATGATAAAACAAAAACATATTTATAACTACATTATGTTCTTATTGTCACCACTATGTATTATGATTTTTTTTCTTTAGACTATTACTTGGACCTGGTTTAAGCCTATTTAATTTTGCTATAGACCTTGAGTGAGACCAGGAACTTCCCCAAAACTAGACCAGGACAAAACCAGGACGAGACAAGTACCAAACCAAATACATGACCTAGATTACTGAAACTTGACCCAAACTTAGGGTGACCAGACGTCCCTGTTTACCCGGGACGGTCCCAGTTTTGAGCCCTGTGTCCCCCTGTCCCAGCAGATTTATCCAAAACTAGTGATTTGTCCCGGTTTTATTCAAGAAATATCCTCGGTGTCCCTATTTTTGACCAGTTTGATCCCTGCCAACAGTAAACAGAGGCATAATTATCATTTGTTGAGGCAAAACGCAGTAAAGCCGCTTAAAAACGACTAAAACACCAAGAAAATGTGACTATACTGACTCACATGTTAGTTGTGAATAAGTCATGAATGGGCCGAGTGTAGAACTTTTCCTAAATTACGAACTCGTTTCACAATTTAATTATTGCCAACCACCACAGACCAAGTGTGTCCCAGACCCAAACCAGAACCAAGGCCGTGAACGCACCCTTAATTCAGTCCTGTTGTAGTCCTGGTTTAGTCCTGTGCAGGTTTAGATCTGTTTAGGTTAGAAATAAGGTTTAAACCCAGAGCCCACGCTCCTATGAACCATGTTTGCTTTTTATTTTATGTATAAACAGTCTTTATTTACTATATTTTCCTCACAGAAATATACTTGCCCCTGTCTGAAAGCACAATGTACCACCATCACTGTGAATAGAGGCAAAACTAACAGTGGTGCAATGGTCTCACCGAGAAATCGTGACGTTTGGGAGGCTGCAGATTTGAGGTGTTTGGATTGTGTAATAATGTGGCTGTTGGGAAAGGCATCTGGTATTAAGATTTGTCATATAACGATTTTACTGTGGCAATCCTTGATTAGAAAAAGGAAGCACAGGGATTGAAAACGTTAAAGCTGAATAGTCAGTTTGGGAGGGACAGATGTGATGACTCAAACTTGGTCTTAAACAAAACCTTGCCCTGAGCAACTTTCTTAACACTATTCCATAACCTGTTTCCCAACCGTAATCCCAACCCTGTTCCCAAATTTATTGGTTTTGAGGGACTAATTACAGCGGTCCGTCCCTCTGGAGCAGCGACCAGCACTAACTTTAAAGAAACTACATTTGAAAACCTGCGTGAAGTCGCCCCATGAAATGCAAATCTACACAAAAACTGTGTCAATCGTTTGTGCTGCAAAAAGTTTTGTTTGTGCTTCTTTAGTTTTGGAGAAATTAACGATTCTTTTACAGGTCAAATTGAAGTCAGCCCCACAGGAAGCTTCAAAATGCTCGAAAACGCCCAAAATGGAGTCAATCGTTTGTGCTGCAAAAAGTTCAGTTTGTGTGATTCTGGTTCTTCAGATATTCACAGTTTTATTTCGGTCGATGACGTCGTCCAGAACCTCAGAATGTGAAACAGCCTCAAAACAGGAAGAAAAGTATAGAAAACGTTTGTATTTGGTTTGTGCTGTTTTGTGCTGTGACAGTTTCATTTGAGGCTGTGGAAAAGTCTGTGTTATTCTATAAAATCTGAATCAAAAGCAAATGACTAAAGACTGAAACAGACTTTTCCTCAGCCTCAGGTCGTTTCTCTTCTCTAGTTTTGTGGAGTTTGTCTCCGTCAGCTGAGCAGAAATGACGTCCTATAATTACCACAGAAATAATAATGAATAATTTTAGAAATAAACTCACACAAATGAAACTGTCACAGCACAAAACAGCACAAACCAAATACAAACGTTTGACATCATTTTCTTCCTGTTTTGAGGCTGTTTCACATTCTGAGGTTCTGGACGACGTCATCGACCGAAATAAAACTGTGAATATCTGAAGAACCAGAATCACACAAACAAAACTTTTTGCAGCACAAACGATTGACACAGTTTTTGTGCAGGTTTGAGTTTGATGGGCGACTTCAGGGGGTCATTTGCAGATCTAAACAGAGATAGGCTCAGTTGGTGTGGAGTGTGTAGTCACTGATCAGAAGTTTGGTGATTTGAATCCCGCTCTTGACATAAATATCTATGGATCCACAGGTTGGCTGTGCGATTCACTGATAAATACTGTTGCTGTGTCCTTGGGCGAGCCATTTAACCCAACTTAATCCAACTTGCCCCCAGAATGGGTGTGTAAATGGGTGAGTGATTCATGGATGGGAGCTTTGAAGGTGGAAAAGCTCTATATAAAAAAGTGACCATAACCGTTTCTAGTTTCTGTGGTCTCCTGGTTCTGTGAAATCGACCTGAGACCTTGGTTTAGGTCTTTCTCTTTCTCTTTTTTTTTTTAACTCAACATCAAATCAAATACCTTCCTGCTATGTGGGTCGACCGGGAAGTTCTGTATTATTTTAACCCAACTGTCTTTCATACCACTGAGGCTGATGAACCTGCCAGTGATGCAACCGCTCTGATGACAGGCGAAATCCCCTCATTAATCTCAGCGTCTGACTGATTTACAATGTGTCTACGGCCACAGCCAATACAAACACACAGGCCTGACTCCTAATGAGCGATGCCAGTGATCCGCAGCAGAGCGTTTAGCAGAGAATAGCAAATCTGTTAATCCAAACAAGAGGAGGAACGGAGGCTTCTTCACCTGACGACATATCATGCAAGATGAGCCCACATCTTGCATCAGGGTTACGGTTAAAGTGTGTACGTACTAATCCTCTGAGAATGTTAAGGAGATAGTGAGATAGATGTAGGCTTTGGGCTTGTGTACACAGTTAAAATGACTAAAGCTTAAGAGATGGCACCAGTCAATAAGCACAACCTGTGTGAAGAATGGACTGAGAAAGCTGCTCTTTCCCATACTTTGTTTTTATGGCATTTCAGAGTTTATTTAAGAATGGCAGATTGTCACATTTTAGTTTCCAGTTTGTTTTGTAAGTAGTAATTAATTATGATGAATCGTCATTTGATGGATTATCAAATAAAACAGTGCATTCTTTCAAAAGTTAATGCTGGATTTGTCCTGTGAGCCTGTAAGTGGTCATATCAGTCATTGCTATACCAACTTTCAATGCAACAAACCTACTGTATAAACCAGGCAGGTCCAAACTATGGCCCGGGGTCCAAACGTGGCCCTCAGACCAGTCGTTTTGGCCCTCAGGCTTCCAGGTGAATTGGCCCATACTCCCGCCAGTCGTACTTTTTACTGCATGTTTTTGAAATCTACTTTGATCAACCAGATTCAGTGTTTCCTTTTGAGGGTCTGAGCCTGAACAAAGGTCCGGAGGGTCATTTAAACCTGTTATAAACGCACAGATTTGAATTACTCACTGTTTTTACCCCCAGTCTATGACCCTGGATCGGCCCTCACGCTGATCTGTGTTTTAATATGTGGCCCTGGATGAAAAAAGTTTGGACACTCCTGCTATAGACAATAGTAAACTGCACATTTTTCATAGAACTAGAGTTACATCTGGTAACTGTATATGTCACACAGCACCGGTCAGGAGTAAAAAGCAGCGACGCTCCTTTTCCAACTCACGAGTCAACTCCACACATATTAATAATGCCTTATATTAATTCTAGTAAACTGAGTTGAGTTATTTGACACATAATTCTTTCTATAATGCTACTACAGACGGTAAATGGCCGTACCGAACCCGCTAGTCGCCACCTTCCAAATAGGAAATGAGTATGAAGGTGCTTCTGGCTCCATCGACTCTGTTTCCACTTGATTTTACGTTGAGAAATCGGTGACGCTCTCTCTGTAACTGCTGCAGCCTCGTCATTTTGGTCTTAAAATGTCCATATTTACCCGTTCTGTGTGATCCTGGTGTTTTTATTTCTCTAGCCTCGTGAGCTTCATTTGACTGGGGCCGAACGCTATTTTGTTACGTCATATTCCCTTATTAGTTTAGTTTAGTTTATTTATTTAATTAAACAGGGACAGTGCACAATATACACTGACCTCAGCAGGACAGATGCTTGTACCAGGCTGTAGCGTCAGAGCTCATTTCCACCTGTCGTCCTCGGGCAGGTTCATGTTTTAGTTCATAAACACAAACGTACAAAGAGAACGTTTTTATAACGACCGGAGCATCAGTAAAATTCTGTATCCTTAGTCCACTTCTTTACACTGTCTGCGTTTGCTGCAGGAAATAGTAACTGACACAGACGGCAACTATGTGAGCTTCACTGTGACTATAAACTCCAAAAGGTTTTATATGTTTCAGAGTCTAGGCCACATGTGTCAAACATGCGGCCCGGGGGCCAGATCCGGCCCTCCAAGACCTTTAATCTGGCCCTCGGCTGATTTTTCTATTAAAATACTTAAAATTTTCAGATTTTTCAGTTAATTTTCTGCTTAAGCATAGCAGCGTCTCCGGCGTTTCTGTACGTTGCGACTCCCACCAGAGCAGCACAAATGAAGACTTTCCTTTTTCCAAACGCTCTTAAAGGACCATCGTTTTGACTGTCGACCGTGACCCTCATCAGCAAAATGTCAAAAAATGAGAAAAGCAGATGCTGAGTTCAGGATTTCCCAAGAAAAATAGTCTAATTCTTATTTGTTGACAGAGGTGAATGGGAAATCTGTGCTCAGTGTGTTTGGAACAAGTGGCGTTGCTCGAGGAATATAATCTTAAACACCACTACGAGACACGGAGAAAAATACAATAACATGAAGAGAGAACTGAGTTTTCTGATCCGGCCCTTTTGGGATCAAAGTAGGTTGCATACGGCCCCCGGACCAAAATGAGTTTGACACCCCTGGACTAGAGTCTGTGATTTTACATAACAAACAGCGGAGGGATTTCAGCTTAGCTCAGCACTGCAACAGGTGACATTTTGGCACTGGGTTTGGGCACCACATGGCCGACAGATATTAT
This sequence comes from Odontamblyopus lacepedii, assembly GCA_034769755.1. NCBI lineage: Eukaryota > Metazoa > Chordata > Actinopteri > Gobiiformes > Gobiidae > Odontamblyopus > Odontamblyopus lacepedii. The sequence goes on from CM068344.1 coordinate 50,431,994, forward strand.
GGGTATGTGCGATATGATTTGATGTGTGTATTAGAGGCAACAGTTGCTTGTTCTGGGTATTTTGATGGTTGTTTGTCTGTAAGTGTCAGCGGTTGGACTTGACCAGGCAGTGACCATCGGCATTCCACACTGAGCCTCGAGTAGTGCCTCTGAGGTTCAAGGGTAAACACATACAACATTTGGTCGGGCTGGCACTCTGCGGACAACAAATCCAGTCTCTGTTTAATACTGTGAAAAACTGAACCCTGACCTTTTGATAAACATGACGTAATGGTGAAACTTAGTCCAAAGATGAACCCATATAAGAACTATACTGCACTGATTTTCTATATTTTATAATAAAAGCATTAAGCAAATTGTGTCTAGAACTGTCTTTGGAAAACTAAGGAATAGTAAGGAATAGTCTGATACTCAAAACCAATTCCAGTACCACAATGATAATATAAACCAGTCTTTATTAAGGCCCCATTTACACGTACACAGATATTTTTAAAAACAGAGAAATTTCCCTTTGTGCTCGTCTTTTCCACGCAAACGGAGAATTCGCCTCTGAAAATGAATCTTTCTAAAAACTAACGGCTAAAGTGGAGATTTCGGAAAACTCCAGTTTGGTGTTTGCGTAAAGTGACATAAACGGCGTTTTAGGCAGTTGACGCCAAAGTGTGACCAGTGTTCATGTTTTTCTGTGGTGATGATCAGAAGCGTCAGAGCAGCAGTCGCGTCACTTCTGCTGCAAACACTCGTCGTGTGATGTCGCGGTCATCACTGCTGTTACTCTGCGACTCACTGCATCAAAACTAGTGAAACTGAGGCCCCGGTGGCTGCAGAGCGTTTTCCTTCTTCCTACACTGCCCCCTAGAGGCTCGGCGTAGTGATGATGGCGCTCGACAGCAGATTTATGCAGGTTCATGTAAACGGAAACTTTTTTGAAAACGATGCTGTGTGTACGATGTTATTTCGGAAAACGGAGCGAGGGAAATATTCGTTTTTAAAAAGATCCGTGTACGTGTAAACGGGGCCTTAGACAATAGAATGTAATGTCAATATGAAATTGTAGTACTTTTGTCCAGGTAAGTTCCACAGTGGTGCGTGGACTTATACTAATCTATGTGGTCTTATACTTGTTCTGATGCAGCTCGAGCTCATTCTGAAGCTACTCAGGTTCATTTCCGTCCTGTGAACAGGCCCGGCCCTAACCATTTTGACACCCTAGGCAAGATTTCAGGTGGCGCCCCTTGGATTGCAAAAAAAAAAAAAAAATACTGCCAGAGTACAGATACTCACAAGAAATCAAACAGTTCATAGTGACGATGTTTTAGACAGTGGAGGATTTTATCCCCCATTGCCGATTTTTGCGCTCAGTGCCCCCTAGTGGAGCGGCGGCGCCCTTAGCATTTGCCTATGTTGCCTAATGGGGGGGGCCGGCCCTGTCTGTGAACGTGACTTTTTAGCACTGATACCTGCTCAAATGAGTATTTAGTTATGCTACTAGTTTTAGTATCTTTTACTACATGACTTTGGAAACTTTTAACAATCCGAATAAAGTTAACCGACATTCTGTGTACGGCGCAGTGCCAAAAAGTTGTGTCATGAGTATTTTGAATGTAAAAGAAAGAATCCTGACCACATTACTGCCTGTCCTAATTCTGTATATGCACGAGCTGTTCTTTGCATATAAACTGCCCCTAAACCAATGCAAATAACTCGTTTTGATGACCATGGCAGTTACAACGTTTTCCCTGCACTTTTATTATCTCATTGTTGTCTTAAGTATTATCTGTTTGTATTATCTAGTTTGATCATTTGTCTGTCTCATCCTCTCTCCCATAGCGATGTTTCCTTTCCTTTCCAGTTGTCCATATCCTCAGCTGGCCTCTCTGTTAAATCAGACCTACCTGATCGCTCTGTATTTACTATCCATCCTAACATCTCTCTCCAAACACACGGCAAAGACTAATGCGGCGCAGATGCTACAACTTTGACGTGGAGAGGAAGCAATAGAAAAGGATACCTGCCATATTTGTACGTCTATGAAGCCAACGATTAGGTTTCACTAACAATCCCCGTCCGTAGCGGCTCCCAAGGGCGTAACTGGGCAAATTAGCTGGAGAAATAAGTCCCCAGATGTTTTCAAAGGCCTGGGGAGGGGGGGGGACTCCTGAGGGCTCACCGAAGGGCACGCCAGACCTGGATGTAAATGAATAAACAAAAACATATGTATGGATCCGCACGCCGGGACATGTTCGATTTCACGGTGGCTGCTTTGAAATAATGAACGTTTTAACCACGTTGTTACTGTCTCTTCGGAGGTCACTGGAGAAGCACAAAAGGCATTTATTTACTACCTCATTAATGCAAGTGGCAATTATGAGTACCTTTCATGGGGTGCTGGAAAAGGGAAAACAGATTGTGTGTAGCCTCAAAACCCAGACAACAGACAAATCACTGTTTTCAATGGTTTAGGAAAGTCCCGAGTTTTCATCGACCACCTTCGATGAGTATCTGTTACATCTGCTCACTTCTGGAGATGCAACTGTCCACGGGAAACGATGACACAATGTTTGATGTGTTCTTTAAAGCGGGGAAAGAAATCATTACACTGAAAGATGAGACCGAACGCACATCGTTGTTCCAAGTTGCAATCCAAATAAATGTCTGTCGATGAAATTATTATAGCTAAGTTCGCGTGCTATAAAACTCGAAACGTGTAGTGAAGGAAAAAATGAGGAGCTGCCCCTGATACTGTAGTTCTATTAGTGGTTGTTAAGGTCCTATATTACACAACTTCTACTCTTGTGGGCTTTAACATGTCCTGCTGTGCTGTCACCGCCTCAAAAACAGACCTGGAGTTGTGTTTTGTTTCATTTACACATGTTCGAGACGTCCTGCATTATTAATCCAAATACTTGTAGTGAAGCTGTACGGAGTTTAAACACAGTGGAGCACTTCCTGTATTACCTACTGACATCATAAGGTGAATCAGTTTGAAGAACTCAGTGTAAATATGCAGGGTTTCTGTGTTAAACATGTGTGAATGAAACGAAACACAGCTCCAGGTCTGTGCGTTATGAGGAAACAACGTTATGACATAGATCAGAAAATAATGTGTGTATTATGTTCATTATTAACTCAGTTTTCTAAGAAACTAAGAACACATGAAATCAGAAGAAAGAGATAAAGTTAAAATGTTTTAATTATACATTTAAATCTAAATAACAAATATCACCATCAGCACCACAAAACAAACACTGTATAATGCTAATATAACTCATCCAATAACAATACATAGAATTTACTGAATAAAGATAGTGGGTGATGACATAATGTGTGGTGGCAATAATAATAATAATAATTTTTACTATTATTATTGGTAATATTTTCCCCTTTTCCTACATTTTACTCAATGCACTCACACACACTCACACACATATACAAAAAAAACAAAAACAAGACCAAGAATAATGCATGTACTATATCTTACAATGTTATATGCGATAACGGTGCGATTACTTCTGTAAATTGTAAATATTGTACATATTTGCTCTGTCACTGGGTCTTCTTCAGTAAAATACATTAAAAATACATTTAAATAAATCTGCTCGTTGTAAATCGGATCAGAAGAAGTTTTCCTCCCCAGCGCCTGGTCGAAGGTGCATTATAACTGTAACTTTTCTCTTGTTCACCACCTGCTTTCTTGCTGTTCACGCCTCTCCGCAGATCTGGCCCGTAGCTTTGTCTCCTCAGACCCTTCACCAGAACAGTTGCACAGTGCACCTTACAGTACTATTACACGAGTTACAGCACTGCTTTTCCCCCAACAGATGCTTTTCCTTTAATGTTTGGTTCTCGCAATGACCCAAACCCAGATCGAGATGGCAGTTATGATGAAGCCACGTCTGCCCCGCCCGTTCTCTCTCGGTATTTATCAGCGCAGACTGTTTCCTGACTCTGGGTGGCATCAGATCGGCTGGAGTTTTCCTTCCGGTGAATTAAGAGTTTAGACTCATGGGGCCGGCTGCACTAAAACAGATGGACCACCTAAATATTTCTGCAGACATAACCGTCATACACACACAGGCAGTACATCCTACAAAGTGATGCTGGAAATGTCCATATTTTATCTTAGGTCATGGTTAAACAAGGTGGACAAAGTTTTGGACCATTCCTTTTTTACTGATGAGAAGCAGATGTGGATGGGAAATAACTCGTTGGACGCTCACTGGCCACATCCTGTACAACGATAAGACAATGATGGAAAATCACACTTGTTTGAGTGTGTTGAGAAGTGATATTGTTAGATTCTATAAGGTTTACACACACTATCTCACACACAGCATTAAATACAGACTAATCGCTGAAGTAAACCCGGACTGGACCTGGATTAAAGGACTAAACTAAACTATATATCAGGACTAAGATCTAGATCGCTCTCCCACCTCACAATAAGATCTGTGTTTTATCCCTGTATATGTTTGCTTAGAGTTTTTTGGCTTTCTCAAGGGTTTAACTGTCAACTTAAAACATGGACAGAAGAGACAATAAAGTCCACCTTAGTCTTATCCTCTTGAGACCCTGTGGCCCCACACGAGGACATTACATTTTTGCCTCTTAGCACCATGATTTTCAATTATTTTAAACTTTCACCTGTAATCAACTAAAAACCTCTACAGCAGCTCCCGAAAGTAAAAAAAAACTGCATGGTAAAGTTTAGATGCAAAATGTATGAATAAAACCGATGTATTTATGTACAATAATGTCTCTTCATGTATCTTAATGTCTCTTCATTTGGCATTAAAATCTGACCCATTTTATTGCCCACAGCAGACGAGAGCCTCAGGAAATGTCCTCGTCTGAAGACATTGGGACTGTTATATTATTGATTGTACATGTTGCTAGGTAAACTTGGGAATATTTAGATGAGTTTACAGTTATAAATTGCTGGACGTTTCTGCTGCTATAGGGAAACTGCTGCCTGTCTCCACTTTTTGCACCTCTACTTTTTTTGTAACGATTGAAAACCAGAAGAAATTCAAACTGTGGACCACATTTTCAGGCCTTTTTGTGTGTTTTTAACCTCACTCACTGAACCCCAACCCGCTCACGGTCGACCTACGTCACATTTGGCAGGTTTAGGGCTTGAAATAAACAGCTAATTGCTGTTTGTTTGTTTTTTGTAATTTATTTATACATTTTAATGTTTTTACATTTTTTAACCAATGGTGTCATACAGAAGACTTACTTAGTAGGTCCTACTTATCCCAAATAGCAAGAAGAAATGAAAAATGCACACCAGACAAAAGCTCGGGTCTCAGGAGGTTAAAGCAAAGCAAAAACTGGAGAATACAACGCATTTGTGAAATCTGGGAAAAGGGGAATGACAACGTTTGACAAAAATAAATGGTATAATAGCTTCTTGAGTGTGCCCATTCAGTCTGAGCAAAAGCAAAAGAGGAAAAAAGTCTGTAAATGATTACGGAGCGGCTCGTCTGGGCCCGAGCGCCAAAGTGCCCAGCGCACGATGCCACGCAAGGTTCATTTATGGAAACTCTCTTGGAATAAGTCATGTTTTTCTGATCTATTTTTACATTTCTAAACCATCACATTCCCTCCAATCCAGTTCGACCAATTTAGCATGACTCCCCGGCCGCATTGTATCTCCAGCGGACAACATTTTCTTTCATGTATTCGGGGTTCTGATGGATCCGACTTTCAAACTGTCAAATAGAAGATCATTTCTGAGTATTTCCCAACCTGTCACAGATGTCGCGGATCTAAAACAAACCACGAAATATCCACATCTGATAAACAACCATCAAACGTGGAGCTCGGGCCCTTTTTTGCATCCAAACAGCTTTTCGAGACGCCAACTGTGGGAACTTTTTCGGCACCGAGCAAACCAAAAATCTGTTATGGAGACTTGAAATGTTTTTCCTTGCATCAAAAACACGGAGAGCTATCATTTCTTCAGTCTCTTTCTTCCCACTGCCTCGGGGTGGTCATTTCAGCTGAAGTAATTACTCGTCTTCCTATACTTTTGCCATCTATACTGTTTACCTTAAAGTGAGTTTTAAAACCTTCTAATTATTGTCATTTAATAATCAGCACCTTTAATGTCTCCGTGGGGACGGGGCTGGAGACCGCCGCTGTCTGGGCCGGCGTGTGTGTGTTGTCGGTGTGGCTTTAATCATGATCAAATACAGCGCGGTGCAGGGGTAATTAAAGTGGTGCCAAATTGACTCTCACTCGGAGGCAGAAGCTCTCGACAAAACTGTTTAGTTAATGCAGTGGATATTGTGTAACCTGAGCTACAGAAGCTTAATTTTGAGGTTATAATCTAGAATAAGATTACCTAGTTGTTTTCTAACTTGAAATGACTTCAATTCACTACCAATATTTGCTCTTCTTCCGCGTGTCCAAAAATAGCAGAATGTTGTGGCCTTTAAATCACATGTTAAAGGTGCAATGTGTAAGTTTTCTGGTGGACGGTTTCCGAGGAGATGTCTTTGTTCAGAACAGCATTAAATATATGCATTTTAAAAGAAGCAAGAAAGTGACGCTCCGAAAAAGCAAGTTATAGGTCAGATCTGTGCAGAGGCGATAACGCTGACAATGAGAAACATGTTTTTAAGGTATTTTTGAGCATTAAAACTATGTGTAATTCATTTAATGTAAGATTAATATGTTTTATGGAATATTGTGGAACATTCCAGGCAAAGCAGTAAACATCTTCATGGAGAAAATTAGGTGGCGAATCTCCTGCCCTCTGAGCATAGAGAGTCACCTGCATTTTTTCTTGGATTAAACTATAACAAACATTGATAATTATTTGACCTTTTGTTCAATGAAAACCACAAAACAGATCGAAAATGCTTTAATACAGAAAGAGACTTCCTATTCAAATCTGCAGATCTGGTCGCGTCGGCCTCTTTGTAGTGACATTTCACTGTAAGAAGCAGTTGAGCTTCATTTGAGATCGTATTTTCTGGACTATAAGTCGCATCAACCAAAAAATGCACAGTAAAGAAGGAAAAAACATGTAAGTCGCAATGGACGATAAGTCACATTTTTTGGGGGAAATGTATTTTATAAAATCAGAGACCAAGAACAGACATTTCATCTTGAAGGCGAGTTATAGTAATAACAACAGAACAGAGAAGAACAGGCTGAACGTGCGTCTGGTTTGTTCACGTCACATATGAACAGTTATTCACAAAACTAGAGCAGAAACAACAGAACATAACAAGTACCGAACTCTCCATCTCATTTTAAATCACTAAATCCATTAAATTCTTCATCCTCGGTGTCACTTCTGAGCAACTCCACCAACTCCACCTAAATCCAGCTTTTAGCCGCGATGAGATTTTTTGTTTTCTTCATTTCAGTTCGAGTTTCCTCCACTTTTCTCCAGTCAAACACAAGTTTCTCGCTCACTCCAAACTTTCTTTCTGCTGCTCGATCACCGTTTTCAGCTGCATATTTCACTACTTGAAGCTTGTAATCTGCAGAATGTGATTAACAGTTATATATTCAAATATATAATTCCATATATGTATAAGTCGCAGGACCACGAAACCATGAAAAATACGTTTTTTTTTTCTTTTTGAGAACAATCACAAAACAGTAGGCGGAGTTAGGGGGTGGGTGAAAATTGGAGTTTTCTGAGCACGACAATACAGTATTACTCCAACATAACACAACTGGCTGAACTAATAATGAGGGGGCGCTGTAAAACCCGGCTCAAAGCTCATTAAAGTAGATTTTCCATAATACGTCTCCTTTAACATACATTTAGGTGCAGCTCTCACTCAGGTCCATTTACTGCGCGTCTGATGTTCCTCTGAGCCCTGGATTACGTTCCTTCACCACAGACTGACCATAATACCAGACTACCAGAGCCAGAGCGGCCTTTTGGGTTTGCTCCCTAACCACTCCACCAGCTCGGGATCACCATTAGTGCTTCACATCAGCCACTCACATCTCCAGCCTGTCACTCATCCCGGGGTATTCCTGCCATAAGCCACAATACAAACACAATATTAGCTCCATCTACAACCCCAGAGTGCTTTTAGTGGGTTGCAATGTCAAATGAAGACCTCAAGCTACTAAAAATCACTGGACTGTGCTACAGAGTTACCGACTCTCACCGCACACGGATCACGTGAAAGAAAATGATATAAAAATGGCAGTAGTTGAGGAAAATTTGTCTGCTCCATTTGATCGTTGCTTTAAATCCTTCTCCTGTGTTTGCGCCTCTGTCAGGAGGACCTATAGCTGGATTAGAGTCGATTGGGAGACAGGAGCACCAAAGGAACCCACCCAAAAACATCCGGAAGAACAGGCAGACTCTACTGCACCGAAAAATTGGGATTCGCACCAACGACCAACCAACTGCTCGAGTTGGGCCAAAGGTGCAATGGATGAACTTTTTTTTGTTAGCGGATCGACTGCTTGCCTCCATGGATTTGCTGTTGCTTTGCCTGGAATGTTCCAAGGTTGCAGTTCAGATCTGTGGAGTGGCGTCCCCATTCACGCTCACAATGTTTTTAAGGTACTTTTTCAACATTAACGAGCTCATCTTACGCCGTTTGTGATCCAGAGCCTGTCGAGCTTTGGAGATGTAGACAAACTAATAATAAAAACGCAACTCCAGGTGTGTTTTTGAGGACGTAACATTATAACATGGCTAAAAGAGTCAAGTTTGTGTAAGATAGGACATTTAAAAACTCTTGTACTTGACTAATTTAAGCTTATCTTGCGTCCAATACTCACTACTTTATTCCTTAACTCTACCTGTGAGATCATAATACATTTTTGTTGATACCTGAGGTCAAAACCCCACTGTTATTACCATGAGTTTATTGCCAGAACTCCAGTCCCTCATATCTCTGGCTGGTAGTTCAGCATTAGCTGCATTTACAGCGTGTTTTCTGAGGTTAGGGTTGATTTGCACAGCCCCATGCTCCTGGATTAGCTCCAGTGAAGGCACAAACTCTCCACTGTGCGCTCCAGTCTCAGGTATTAGACTCACAGGCAGCACAGTGTTGACTTACTAATAGATGGAGGTCTCTTTTTTATACACGCACACACTTCATGGCCCTGTTTATGTTTCTTATTAGCTTCATTTATTTTATCTTCTGCCAATCTCTGCTCCAACTAAAACACAGGGCACAAGAAATCTGTTAAAAAGCTTTCAGACCCCCTGGACTATTCGGTGTTGCAGGTAAACTTTTAAGGTGATAAAATGTGTTTGTGCATGTTTGAGATTTACTGTGGGGATTATTATATATGGTGAGCAAATGTTAGCTTGAGTTAAAAAAAAACTGCAGTGTTTTTTGTGTTTAATTTGTGTTCTAAACATTTGAAAACCTATAAAATGATGAACTTGTGTTAAGAACGGACTGAAAATAAAAACTGGACTCAGACTTTAGTAAATTCTTTACCATTGTGAGATAGAACTATAACAAATCCTGAACTGTAATATTGCAATTTGAGTCAAAGAAGAAGGCCTATCCAATTTAGCAAAGAAAAAAAACAAACAACTTCAGTTCTTAAAAACCTTCGTCCAGTGTTGACATAATTCAATGTTCTTTTGCAATGGAAAAAATGAACTTGTTGATCTGGGAGTGGTGAAATATGGGCTGAAAATATAAAAATAGGGCTTTTAGTAGATGCTTTTAACCATTGTGAAATATAAATGGAACCACCCCTGAAGTAGAGAATATTCCAGTTTGACTCAAGAAAGAAAACCCGATTAAATATTGCAAAAGAAAATGTAATTCTCTCTAGGGCTGAAACGATTCATCGAGTTAATCGATTAAATCGATTAGAAAAATGCATTGATTATTTTTTTTTGCCTCGATGCTTCGTTTTATTTTCATAGTTCGGTGATGGCCGGAACCTTTTGTGGTAGAGGTAAAGTTTCCGCACGACCACTGCACTTCACTGTACACACAACAGCGCGGAGCCCATGGATGTGTAATAAGAGCAGAACCTCCTCCTCAGGAGTGCGCGGTACGCTCGATACGCTCGATGCGCTCGATGCGGCTCGATGCGCTCCGATGCGCTCGATGCGCTGCGATGCGCTCGATGCGCTGCGATGCGCTCGTACGCTCGATGCGCTCCGGTACGCTGCGGTACGCTCCGGTACGCTCCGGTACGCCGCGCACTCTGCGCATGGATCGTGTCTTGTCGCGTTCACTTCGTGGACCGCGCTTCCTCCTGTGCCTCTAAACCAGAACTCACACCAGGTCTAAACCAGATCTAAAACCAGGTCTAAACCAGGACTAAAGCAGGTCTAAACCAGATCTAAAACCAGGACTAATCCAGGTCTAAAACCAAACAAGAATTTGCAGGAGTTGGTTGCTACATTTATGTAGTTTTAAAAATCATGACAATATCAAGTAATCCAAAGTAATCAGATTACGTTACTCACTTTAAGTAATTTAATGGATTACGTCACAAACTACATTTTGGGGAATGTAATCTGTAATCTGTAGGGGATTACATTTTAAAAGTCACCTTCTCAACACTGATGCTACAACATCTAAACAGAACCGTACATTACATCAAGTGGAAAAGAAACCGTGAGGTGAGTCGACCTGAGCCCAGCGATAATTACGTTTTTCATGTCCAAAACACGTGGATCTGTCAGTGCAGGTGGTGTGGACTTAACATGTGCAAAGTAGACACGACAATAACAAACGATTACTCGATTATTCGAACAAAATAATCGACAGAATAATCGATTACTGTAATAATGGATAGCTGCAGCCCTAATTCTCTCAACTGCACAAATGTTTTAAAGAGTTGATGTTTTGTTCTAAAAAATGTAAAAGTCTTGTTAACATAAGTTTTCTTTAGTGAAGGAACTGATGGTTTATACAGACGCCCTGTCAGTTTATCAAATATCAGAGCTTGTGGATATATGGATAATGTTGCAGCTCCATTTCTTTCTAAACATCCATTTTTTTTCCATGTCTCACCATAAAACAACATAAGACTGTTTCAGGGCGCAGTCATTTATCACCACGGTCCCTTCACCACTGATCATCTCTGTTGTGCATCTTTTTCATCTGCACATCCTGAGCTCTTCGAACTGTTTTACTTCTGTGATCAAAATGAGGTGTTTTCACTGGGATCCCAAAGCTCCTAAACCCAGAACAAACCGACCAAAAAGGTTTTCCAGGAGAGGGTCCAACGATATCAAAACAATCTCCAGAATGGATTTCCTCTTTGGCACCAGAAACGCCACTGGAGAGTAGAGCCTGTGCAGCATATGGGGGAGTGAAGAAGGTATTTCGGAAGAAGATTTTTACGTGTCTATGTAACACCTCAATGGAAAATCAAGAGACGGGCATCCAAAAGACGAAATGTCCTCTCAGTCTCATCATTTTCATGCATCATCAACCTCCTGCACGATAAACCGTCCCGCCCAACTTAAAATAAATCACCCAAAATTAGTAGAAAACTCATAAAGCATTTTTAGACTTAACTGCAGATTGTAACTGTTGAAGTAGTATTTCCAGAAGTAATGAGGGAAGTTGCGAATGTTCCAAAAATGCCCCTGGGCTCCATCTTAAACTCGCTTTAGGTTTTCATAACATGCACATCCTGTATTTTACTCAGTTTAAGCCTGAGAATTGAATTTCATTGCATCATTTGACCAATAATGAAAAATTTGTGTAAAAAAAACGTCAAGAACTCCACATCCCGTCGAAAGCTTCTCTCCTCGGAGATGTTTTCGCTTTGTCTGTTCTGTTTCACAGTTTTGCATCACACCAAAACCAAACCAGACCAAGTTACAGCTCAGATCTGTAGAGAGGCGACCCATATTCGCAGTCAGAATGCCTGTTTTTCTAGGTATTTTTGAGCCACAAAACCTAGCGTACATTTATTAAATTACAGTAGAGCTGTTTAATGTCATACTGGGGAACAATCCAGGCAGAAACAAGCAGGCCCATGTTGTTTTTTGTCATTTCTTTGCATGTAAAGCAATATATGTTTTATGAATTATGAATTACAACTGTCCAAGTTTTTCTGATACCTCTTGATTCCAGAACTGACCCTTTTTTTAATAACACAACACACTCCAAAACAATCACCTCCTTATCAAAACCGCAAAGTCAATATCATGAGTTTGATCACATGAGAAACCTCGTCTCCTCTCTGGACATGTGTTCCCAATTGCTGACCGATTAACAGCAGCCCAACTCCAAAAACACCATCTTTGCCATAGACTCGCACGGAGCAGCCCCGAGTGCTGCCACACACAGAGGCGGACACACACACACACTACTCATTAACAAAGACTTAGCATAGCAGAAAGTCCCCCCCCAGCAAAGTCAGCTCACGGCCTCCCACAGTGAAGTACACACCTCGGTCACCTGATCCTGTGCAGGCCAATGGCACAGATCTGATCCAACCAGACATTAGCTACAGAAGCAGTAACCCGGCCTCTGTGGTATTCTCATAAAAACCAACCGTAATGGCCTACAGTATGACTCAAAAGAAGAGGACTGCTACGGAGAGCTGCAGACAAAATACACCCTGTAACAGACAGGCAAAGCAGACCAAATAAATAAAGTCACTTACTGCATGATTACTGCTCTGGTGTTGCACTCACAGGCGTTTAAAGCACCATTGAAAATAAATCTTACAAGCAATGGAAAAGTTTACTCATGACTTTTCATTTTAACACCTTCTCATAAACACGAATTCCTCATTTAACCACTAGGGGTCACTACGAACCCCACGTTAAGTCGACATGCGCTGAATTCTGCAAACATGGCAACATTTTCTCTCCTTTTTCACGTTAAAACATCCCGTTTGTTATTTTACAAGTACAGGCACCGCTGGTTCCATACAGACGATGCAGAGTGATAAAAAAATGACTTACATACATAAAATAGCCTAAACTATTTTAAGTTTATACACCTGTTCTGGGGTATGGAAATGTAGAAAGTATATGACGCATTAATAACGAGTTTTGCGGTCTCGGGTCCTTATTCCGCGCGGCTGCAGTGATGTGGGTTCCGCCTAAAGCGTCTGCGGATCGGGGCTACGGTTCTGTCAGCGCCGCGGCCATTCCGCTGGTGCGACATAAAAGACGCGGAGAGCTCGTAAACGGAGGAAAACGCGCAGACAAAACTCCACGAGAGAGAGAGACCACCTGAGTGACAAGCAACAGCTGAGCTCACACATCTGGAAAGCAAACGTAACCCGCCATTAACTGCGCCGCACGTCTTTACGCGCAGCCTCTTCCCGAGTGAAATTCCCCCAGACCCAGATTCACTTTTCTCTCCTCTTCACTGCAAACGTGTCACGCAGACTGGCCCCACATTATATCGCGCGTTGCATTGGGAAATTGAATAAAAAGCAGATGGAAACACGCGAACCAGTGGCATTGCGCATTTGGTGATAATTCTCCATCAGCCACAACAAAACATTTACAGAATAAACACTTCGAATAACAGACTTTAAAGTTGTTTAGACAAGGTAAAAGTATTAAACGTAATAGTTACTTGTTCTAAATTGACCGCCAGTAATGCGTAAAGCTTTTAAAATGCTGTAAAAATAAAAATGACACTCACCTCTCAAACGTCAGTCAGCGATCCAAGCAGATATTCCGTTCGTTAGATTGAAAGTAGCTCTTGCATCTGGGAAGGTACGAAGCTCAAAAGCAAAACTTCGTGTCGTTCAAAATGAGAAATTAAATAAAAAAAAATCGGAGTTAAATTTCAGAGCATGGTTTTACGCACGACAGGGAGGAAAGGGACGGTCTCCAGATCTGTGCGCTCCGCAGCTCTGGCTCCGAGTTAAAGCGTTTAGAAATGACATGAGCCCTGCTGCGTTCTGCTGTTCGCCCATTGGCTCGGGTGAGGAGCGCTCCCCCTCCTCCTGCTCCTCTCCACACGCGCACAGAGGCGCGCGCACACTCACAGAACCGTCCACCTTCCTGTGAATACGCGAGTTGTACCATGGAGTCCATCTAAGTACAGTGCAGGTAAATCACTGGTGGGAACTGTATTTCGGTTATGCAGAGTCTTATGCGTAAGTTAACTTGATTCTTTAAGTTTTTTGTTTTCCATTATGAGGTCAGGCACAGGGACGGAGGTTTTAATCGCGGTGAAACCCAAAACTGACAGTTTGTCAAGTTAAATGTGTCTCCCTGTGTCCAACCTGCTCCTCTGCGCTCTGTGGACATGTGACACCGCTGCTGCTGCAGAGTCTTCATTATTTACAAAGTGCTCCTGTAAACACACTGGACACGACAATAGGAAACTCTCAAGGACCAGAATTATGCTGGAGATGAAAAGGAAGTTAATGCCGAAATAAAATAGACTAGATTTATTTTTAATATGAATGGGCTCATGTCACAAAGTTCATCTCTCAGAAAACAGTTTGTTCCACCTTGTGGTGTGTTTTTATTCTCCATGTACCTTCACTATGATTCCAGCCTTGGCCTTTCCAGTCTCTACAGTGCAAAAAAGACCTATCAAAAAATAAAAAAAATAAAAACCAATTTTGAGGTAAAAATGCCCTATTTTAAGTGAAATTTTCTGCCAGTGCAGCAAGAAATTTTCACTTACCAAGTTTTCTTAAAACAAGATGAAATATGAATCTTGTTCTAAGCAGAAAACACGAGTTTCAAGTGTTTATGGCAAGATTTTTCCCCTTATTGGTTTGAGAAGGAAGTTAAAGAGGCTTAACCTGGACTGAGTTAATATAAAAAGTGCTTAGAATAAGTTGTAATATCGAGATAAGATAAATCAGGATGAATATCTTGAAACAAGTAAAAAAAATCTCATCTTATTAAGTAAAAAAATCTTAAAATTGATCTTTTAAGATGAATCTGCTTAATTCAAGTCAGTTTAACTATGTTAGAAAATCCTTTTTTGTAGTGTACTGCACAAAAGGTTAAAGGTAATTGTTATCTACCACTACATGACATCACAAGGTGGAATAGAGCATCCTGATCTTTGGAGATATAGAAAGATTAACAATGCAGAGTTATTCAAATATGTGTGAATGTTTTTGTGTGTCAGTTTTGCACAAATACGACCTTTGCATAAAATGTTCTACAATTTGGCATTAAACAAATCTATCTTCATTTACTACTACTACTACTACTACTACTACTGCTACTGCTACTGCTACTGCTACTGCTACTGCTACTGCTACTGCTACTGCTACTACTACTACTACTGCTACTGCTACTGCTACTGCTACTGCTACTGCTACTGCTACTGCTACTGCTACTGCTACTGCTACTGCTACTGCTACTACCACTACCACTGCTACTGCCACTGCCACTACCGCTACCGCTGCCACCGCTGCCACTGCCACTGCTACCGCTACTACCGCTACCGCCACTGCCACTACCGCTACCGCTACCACTGCCACCGCCACCGCTACCGCTACCGCTACCACCGCTACCGCCACTGCCACCGCCACCACTGCCACTGCCACTGCCACCGCCGCTGCCGCCGCCACTGCCACCGCTACCGCTACCACTGCCACCGCCACTACCGCTGCCACTGCCACCGCTACTACCACCGCTACTACCACTACCACCGCCACTACCGCCACCGCTACCGCCACTGCCACCGCCACCGCCACTACCGCCACTACTGCCACCGCCACCGCCACCGCCACTGCCACTACCACTGCTGCCGCCGCCGCTGCTGCCGCTGCTGCCGCCGCTGCCGCTACCACTGCTACCGCCACCGCCGCCACTGCCACCGCTGCCACCGCTGCTGCCGCTGCCGCTGCCGCTGCTGCTGCCGCTGCCGCCGCTGCCGCTACTGCTGCCGCTGCCGCTGCTGCCACTGCTACCGCTACTGCTACCGCTGCTGCCGCTGCTACCGCTGCCGCTGCCGCTGCCGCCGCTGCTGCTGCCACCGCTACTGCTACCGCTACCGCTACCGCTGCCACTGCTACCGCTACTGCTACCGCTACCGCTGCTACCGCTACCGCTACCGCTACCACTGCCACTGCCACCGCCACCGCCACCGCTACCGCTACTACCACTACCACTACCACCACTGCCACCGCTACCGCCACTGCCACTGCTGCCACCGCCGCCGCCGCTACCGCTGCCGCTGCCACTGCCACCGCTACCGCTACCACTGCTACCGCTACTGCTACCGCCACTGCCACTACTACCACTGCTACTGCCACCGCTACCACCACCACCACTACCACCACCACCACCGCCACCACTGCCACCGCTACTACCACCACTGCCACTGCTACTGCCACTGCTACTCACTACTACCATCACTACCACCACCACCACTACTACCACCACTGCTACCACTGCTACCGCCACTACCACTGCTACTACTGCTACCACTGCCACCGCTACTCACCATCACTACCACTACCACCATCATCGCCATCACCACTACCACCGCTACCACTACTACCACCACCATCACCACCACCACTACCACCACTACCACCACTGCCACTACCATCATCACTACTACCACTACCACTACCACCACTACCGCTACCACCACTACCATCACTACTACCACTGCCACCACCGCTACCACCACCGCTACCATCATCTACTACTACCACTCATCATCACTACCGCCACTACCACCACTACCACCACTGCCACCGCCACCACCACTACCACCGCTACCACTACCACCGCCACTACCATCACCAATACTACCACCACTACCGCCACCACCGCTACCGCCACCGCCACCGCTACTACCACCACCGCCACCGCTACCACTGCCACCGCTACCACTGCCACTGCCACTGCCGCCACCGCTACCGCTACTGCCACTGCCACCGCTACCGCCACTACCACCGCCGCTACCGCTGCCGCTGCCACTGCTACTGCCACTACCATCGCCACTGCTACCACTGCCGTTACCGCTACCGCTGCCGCCGCCGCTGCTGCCGCCGCCGCCGCTGCCGCTGCTACTGCCATCGCCACTGCTACCGCTACTACCGCCACCGCTGCCACCGCTACTACCGCCGCCGCTGCTACCGCTACTGCTGCTACCGCTACCACTGCTACCGCTACTGCCACTACCATCACCGCCGCTGCCGCTGCCACTGCCACCGCTACCACCACTACTACCACTACTACCGCTACCGCCACCGCCGCTGCCGCTACCGCTGCTACTGCTACTACTGCCGCTGCTGCCGCCGCCGCCGCCGCTGCCACCACTACCACTACCACCGCTACCACCACTACCACTACCACTACCACCGCTACCACTGCCACCGCCATCACTACTACCACTACCACCACTACCACCACCGCTACTGCTACCGCTACCGCTACCGCCACTGCCACCACTACTACCGCTACCACCACCACTACTACTACCACCGCCACCACCGCCAATACCACTGCCACTGCCATACCACTGCCACTGCCACCGCTGCCACTGCCACCGCTACCGCTACCACCGCTACCACCATCACTGCCACTGCCACTGCTACACTGCCACCGCTACCACTACTGCCACTGCCACCGCTACTACTGCCACTGCTACCACCACTACTACTACTACCACTACTACTACCATCATCACCATTACTACTACTACTACCACTACCACTGCTACTACTACTACTACCACCACTACCATCATCACCACTACTACCACTACCATCACTACCACTACCACCACCACCATCATCACTACCAGCCTTACGCCCGGCAACTACCACCGCTACTACCACCACTACTACTACTACTACCACTGCCACTACTACCGCTACTACCACCACTACTACTACTACCACTACCACTACCACTGCTACCGCCACTACCACCATCACTACTACTACTACTACTACTACTACTACTACTACTAGTTTTATGTCGTGCAACTACTACTGCTACTACTACTACTACTACTACTACTACTGCTACTACTACTGCTACTACTACTACTACTACTACTACTACTACTACTACTACTACTACTAGTTTTATGTCGTGCAACTACTACTACTACTACTACTACTACTACTACTACTACTACTACTACTACTACTGCTACTACTAATAATACATCAGTTTTATGTAGTGCATTTATTCAATTACAGGTGGTTTCACTGAGAAACTGTTGGACGCTTCACTCCTGTTTATTCCAGCAAAGCAGTGAACTTGCTGTTCTTGGCTCCGACTCCGTCATATTTAGTTTGCATCATTTAAAGAATTTCACCACTTCTCCTCAAACAGACAATATTTGGCAAATTTCAAAGTGAAGTTGAGCCGCCGCTCCTTTTCTGCAGAGGAATGTTTGGATCAAATGTTTCGGCTCCGGAGCCCAAAGAGTGTGCGAGTCTTTTGAGTGGCCCAGAGTCGGGCGCTGGCACAGATCAGGTGGGACAGTGCTGTTTATTGTCCCGTAGCAGCGGGGCCCACACAGAGAGGGGCCCCGCTCACCCGGCTGGACTCTGCTCTGACAGTTTGATTTACAACATACATCACATCAACACTTCAGCCCTTTGAGTCCCGAGTCTGACTGCGACCGACCCCGACTCAGCAGGGACGGGATCAGGTCCAATACGTCCATCCTACTGAACCAGCCGCTTTGCACACGTCATGGTAACACAGAGACAATGAGCAAGTGTTAAAGGTGCACTGTGGAACTTTTCTGATGCACTGCAAAAAAGGCCTATCCAAAAATAAGAAAAAAATACTAATTTTGAGGTAAAAATGTCCTATTTTAAGTGAAATTTTCTGCCAGTGCAGTAAGAAATTTTCACTTACCAAATTTTCTTAAAACAAGATGAAATATGAATCTTGTTCTAAGCAGAAAACACGAGTTTCAAGTATTTATGGCAAGATTTTTCACCTTATTGGTTCGAGAAGGAAGTTAAAGAGGCTTAACCTGGACTGAGTTAATATAAAAAGTGATTACACTACAAAAAAGGATTTTCTAGCATAGTTAAACTGACTTGAATTAAGCAGATTCATCTGAAAAGATCAATTTTACGATTTCAAGATATTCCATCCTGATTTATCTTATCTCGATATTACAACTTATTCTAAGCACTTTTTATATTAACTCACCCCCGCCTTCGACCGCCGCCCAGATCTCTCTGCCCCCGGCCCCTATGGCTCCTCTCGTGGGTGGTGGGTCCACCAGAGGACGGCCCCACGTCGCTCCTTCGGGCTGTGCCCGGCCGGGCCCCATTGGGAAAGGCCCGGCCACCAGGCGCTTGCCCACGTGCACCCACCCCAGGCCTGGCTCCAGGGTGGGGCCCCGGTAGCACCATTCTGGGCGACGTAACTGGCCTTGTTACTTCACTCAACATAAGGGTCTTCTGAATCGCTCTTCGTCTGACCCGTCCCCCCGGACCTGTTTGCCTTGGGTGACCCAACCAGGGTCATAAAGCCCCCGACAACACAGCTCCTGGGATCATTTGGGCACTCAAACCCCTCCACCACGTTAAGGTGGCGGTTTGAGGAGGGATATTCCGGACTCATGGTCCATTTTTTTAAAAAACAATCAAGGACAGAGACAAAACAAAACAAACATGTATATTTTTAAAAGAGTCACACCAGTGTCTCCACAGACTGGACTGAGATCTTGACGTTATTATTTCATTGTCCGATTTGTTCCGTCTGCAGATAAAACTGTACATTAAAGTTCTCAGTAGAGCTGCAGACTGTTCACTCTGCAGTAACAAACATCTCAGTCTCACTCGTCCATCGTGGCCTCCTCAAAACCACCACAAAGCTTCACTGTGGCACCTGTGGCTTTTGCAAACAGCTTTTCTGTCATTAACCCAGAGGTGGGCTGTGCACAACGCTGTAGAATATGATTTAAACAAGAACTTTACATCATTCGTACAAGAGCTAAACTTCCACATCAGAGTGTTTGAGCACAGAGCGTCTGCACTGTCTGTACATCTTCATCATCATCTGCCGTGTCCACAGTGAAGATGTGTCCAAGATATTTAATTTTTCTTGTAACAGAAACACGACATTTGACAGGCAGAAGTCTGGACACCTCATGTGCTCGTCTTCTTTGGTTCTACAGATAATGACCGTGCTCTCGGTTGGATTATACTTTATATCCTGCTCCACACCATAAGAGCAATAAGATTAGGATGCACTTTATCGTCCCCACAGAAAAAAATAGTTCTCAGATGCTCCTGGATGCTTGTCTCATTTTTAAAGTTCTAAATGGCCTTGCTCCTCCACCTTTTAATAAAAAATAATAATACTGGGATAAACACCAGAGCATTAACAAGAGGAGACTGCAATATTCAAAGGCGCAGAACTAAATTTTGCCAAACTGTGGCGTCTATCAGAGGCTCAAAATGATGGAACACACGACCAGAGCACATCAGAAACTGTGGACACGACTCAACCTTCAAACAAATCCTTAAGAACTGGTTGAAAACGCAGCAGTCGTGTTCTCACAGACGACTATCCATTTGTCTTGGGCTCTTTATACCCTAGACCACATGTGTCAAACATGCGGCCCGGGGGCCAGATCCGGCCCTCCAAGACCTTTAATCTGGCCCTCGGCTGATTTTCTATTAAGATATAAAAAAAATTCAGATTTTTCTGGTAATTTTCTGAGCATCTTAGCATAGCAGCGTCTCCAGTGCTTCTGTGCGCGGCGCCTCCACCAGACAAATGAAGACCTGCCTCTTTCCAAACGCTCTTAAAGGACGATCGTTTTGACTGTTGACCGTGACCCTCATCAGCAAAATGTCAAAAATAAGAAAAGTGGAGCTGAGTTCAGGATTTTTCAAGAAAAATTGACTAATTCTTATTTGTTCACGGAGGTGAATGGGAAACCTGTGCTTGGTGTGTTTGCAACAAGTGGCGGCGCTCAAGGAATATGATCTTAAACGCCACCGCGAGACACTGCGAAAAATACAATAACTTGAACGGAGAATTGAGAAGACAGAAGATAAACGAATTATTGCTGAAACTGAAGAAACAGACGTCTGTTTTCACCCAGGGGCCAAGAGGCTACTGATGCTGCTGTGAAAACAACCTAACCTAGCATAATATTATAATATTTTGTAAAATCAAATCAAATAAAAAAGATTTCTGTAATAGATTTGCGTTTCTCTGCACAAATATTTGGACTTATTGCTATTTTTGGGGTATATATGCCATGAGTTTTCTGATCCGGCCCCTTTGGGATCAAAGTTGGTTGTATACGGCCCCCGGACCAAAATGAGTTTGACGCCCCTGGTCTAGACTGAGGCACTTCTATTGTAAACAGTGTAATATGATGTTATTGTGTTCTCATGTTGTGTGTTTGTGTCTCACTGGTGTCATGTCTAAATGTCTGTGTCATATTGAATGTTTCATGTTTGCACCTGCCTCAGGACAACGGATGGAATTTAGCTCCAGTTCTAACTCCGGCATATTTATGTGGAAACTTTTTTGTAGACGCATTGATTAATATGTACTGTCCTAATTCAAAAAAAACAACAAAACATTAGCATGAGCAGAAAGTCCAAAAAATGTGTGTCACCCTTTGTATTAACAATGCTGCTCTGAAGTCTATGAAGCCGAGTAGTAGTCGTGCACTTGTTCTCGGCTGTGGAGATTAATGACTCAATAGACCCTTTTATTTGAATGTGCCCCTCGCTGTAAAACATATACGTTTACCACACACCTCGCTGCTGAACTTTTTAATGTGGAAATCCGATCGCGGTGTCTGTCCCCACAGCTTTCTCTCCACCTGTTCCTCTGTTCTCTGCAGAATAACACTGGGCTCTGTGCTCTTTGTCCTCGCACATAGGCATCTGTAACATTAGGCCTATTTACAGACAGGGACACAGAGAGCGTATAAAAGGTTCGCCTGTATAGCTCCATAGAAGAGCCATAGAGGAAGCAGTGGATCATTCAGCACAAAAAGGCTGTTACCATAAACTACTGTCATAGATAGACACTCATGCAAAAAGGACAATGCAAGTTAAAAAGTGGTGGAATCAAGTATTCATCTTCATTTGAGCACATTTTGTTTTGTTCTTAAAATAAGATTTGCCAAAAGTTACTTGAAATAAGAACATTTTCTCGCTTGATTCTCATCATGAGCACTTGAAATATGAAAAACGACTTGTTCTATTGACATCTTATTTAAAGTCTATTATATATTACGCTATTTTCTCATATGTAATAATGTTGTTTCCTCATCAAAAACACACTGTAATTGTGTTTTGTTTCATTCACACACATTTAACACACAAACCTGCATGTAGACTTCTTCTCTTGCGAAATAATAATAATAATAGTAAATAATAATAAGAATATTAAATCTTTATTTATATAGCACCTTTAAAAACAAAGTTTACAAAGTGCTGAACATCACCAAGACATTAAAACAAGAACAATAAAACAAGTAGAATCACATTTAGAGGCAGAATTATGCAGGATTAGAGGCTAAAAGAGGCTGAGAATATAACGTATTATAAAAGAAGACGTCACAGTCAACATGATAAAAGAATAATTAAAAAATAAAATTATGTGCAAAGGAATTTAAAGGCTAAAGCTACAGCAGCAAGCTAAAAACAACATAATAAATACATAAAAGAGACAATATCATGGTCACAATAAAAAGAATTAAAAATAAAAGTAAGATAAGACTAAAATTTATAAAAAGGCAAGTCTATAAAAGTGTGTTTTAAGAAGTGATTTAATAGATGTTACCGATTGCGGTAAATGGTGTATATCTGCAAGCCAAAAGTTGATCTAATAATAAAGGATTTGCGTTGTGGTAAACTATGTTTTATCTCCATGAATTGAGACTATAGTTTACCCCCCACAATAATAACAAGAGCTCCTCCAGTGGGGCAAAATATGCCCGTACTTTGAATTATTGTATATAGAATTAAGTTAGAATTTGTCAAACCTAGTTAAAGATGAATTGTTGGTGCAGTTTGGAAGTTTGACATTCCTAGGTGAGACGGTTGTGGAGTTAGAGCGCGGACAAGAAATTGTCCACAGACAGACGGACAGACGGACGGACGGATAATCAATAGGGAAATCTGGCTCTTGCAGTAGGAGTATGAGTATGACATCATCACATTCTAGAATCGGAATTCCACCAATCAGATCACAGCAACAGAACTTAAAGACACTACAAAGCTTTGAAGTGTCCACAGACGGATGGACGGACGGACGGACGGATGGACAGCGCCATACCATAATACGTCCCGTCTTATTACAACGGGCGTATAAAAAGAGTGAACTTTGTGTACTGAATGATCCACTGCTCGAGTTCTTCTCTTAAACAAAAACCTGTTCCACCGTGTGATGTCACGTGGTAATACAGGAAGTACCGTTAAATTCACCAGAATCATTTCGATAATGTTTTTTATTTTCTGAAGGGGTGGAGCAGTGGTTGGAGAGTTTGTTCACCAACCTGAAGGTCAACGGATCAATCATAACTCAGACAGATCAAATGTGCATTCAATAAACCAACAGATTTACTATATATTTATTAGTATATTCAGTTTTATCCTGACGTCACAGTCGTATATGGTCTGTAGGTTGTGAAGAGCATAAGGTTCGTTCTGTCTGAGGGTGGTTTTGGTGGTGGGAGGCATCTTCTTTAATAATCTTATCTGCACATCTGCAGGCTCGTCTGTCGCTCTGTCCTGGTTTGGGCCCATTGATCTTAGGCTTGTGTAAAGTGCCGGCGAGTCCTGTCTGCTAAAGAACTATAATGAGTCTTTTGAAATCCTACAGTATCGCTGCCTCGTAGCGTAAGTGCAGTCATTTTCTGGTCAAATTGAGTTTTCAGGTTGAGGTTTCGTTCAGCTTTCCAGACCCATTGGATCATTGGCTCTGCACAGCCAAAAAGAAAAAAAATATAGAATAAAATAAAACGAGTAATTTTATTTTCCTGAAAACCTTAAAATGTCATTGCTATTTTATTACACTCAAGACCACATAACCTCAGACATATTTTTATGTCATAGAATTTTCAAACGAGTGGCTTAATAATAAAGTATGTGTAGGTCATATTATATAAAAGAAAATGGGAAAAAATAAAAACACTATGACCTGCTGCCATTAGGGACAGAATGCAGATCCATAAAAATGAGAAAGAAAGTAAATGTTGAATTATTATTGTATTCAAATTAATATTTTGCCTCCGTTTTGAATAAACGTTTTATCTGGTTCCACATTAACTGCAACTAACTGACACTTAAAACACCATGTTCCCACAGTCGCTTTTGTCTGTTTGGAATTTGGTTATATTAACCCTCGAAGACCTACGGTATCGTATATGATACCGAGGAATATGTTTTCTATGCAGTTATAGAAAACATACTCCTCAGTATCGAACTTTGTAACGGTAAAAGACAGAAACTTCCTTTTCCCCTCTGAAAGTGCAGACATAGAGGTTTCCGTACATTTCTGCGGCTTTATCCTACGTCACACTCACGCTGTGTGATGACGTGAGCAAAACGAGTGTCCAATAGGAACTTTGTTTTCCCCAAACTCATGCGCTCCGTCCATTTTGATCGAGCCAAACTTTGCCAAAGAGTGAAGTGAGTCAAGATGGTCGACTCCTCTGACTGTGTGTGTTTATAACGAGGGAAAAAGTCGCTCTAAGTGGAGTTAATTCTCACACACATGGAAAATGACACATCTTGGTGTGTGTAATTGTGCATCTCTTTCTATTTTTATTTAAAGGTTTATTTCAGTCCAAATGAACAAATCCAAATGTAATTTCCACCCTGGAAATGCAGAAGTGCTGTGGCTCTGGCCCTGGACCTGACAGGAGCTGTTTCCAGGACTGGACCAGGAAAGTCATGGAGCCACTGCACTTTTTTTGTTTTTAGGGCAATAAGGAGATTTTTAATTTACTTACAGACTTGATATTTTACATTTTTGTAGCTAAGGACCTAAATTAAGCATTTCTTATGTCCAAAAAGTTGTTTCTACATGTTTACCACAGCCTCATGACACAACTACAGCAGCAGATTGTGAAATAACAGGTTGGACTGAACAAAAGGAGGTAGAACACTTCATTAGGGGATAAAAGGGGCAGTTTTAAAAGCAACATTTAGAAAAAAATCCAGGCGAGGAGAAATGTACTAAAATTGCCCTTATGTCTTCAGGGGTTAATGGGAGATGTTCTTCTAAAGTTCTAAGCAGGTCACATCACTAGGTCACATTACAGGTAAGACTATAATTCGCACCAGTCAAAAAATGTGTAATGAAGAAGAAAAAAACATATGTAAGTCGCACCGGACTATAAGTCACATTTTGAGGGAAATTTATTTAGAGAAAATCAGAGACCAAGAATCGACATGTCGTCTTGAAAGGTGAGTTATAGTAATAATGTTCAGCTCCGCTCAAGTGAAGCTCCCGATGCTCAGTGTTACAGGAGTGAAACTGGAGCCAGGCTCTATATGAAGAGGAATTTTTGGACAGACAAAATAGCAAAAAAAAAATCAGGATCCTGTGTCGTGGGTTCAACATTTTAAGACCCACATGACGAGGCCACAGCAGCAGGTCCAGAGAGAGCGACAAGATCCTAAGTGCGTTTGCTCTGTCCATTCATATATTTGGTCTGTGGGCTCAGAGTGAACAATGTAATATATAAGTCGCAGTTTGGATTTTTAGTAAACTTAATTTGGTTGAAGTAGTGACTGTAACTCTGATGATCAGTGCACCACCGGCTCGTCTTCATGGAAATGTTATTGCTTTGTCTAGAATGTTTTACATTATGGCATTAAACTCATCTGTTTCCATGGAGACAAGCCTACAATGCCTCCAGGCCAAGTTACAGATCAGATCTGCGCGGTGGTGAGCTCACTCGCTGTATATATATATATTATAATATATATTTTTGAGCAGTAAAACGCCTGCAATTGAATAAATGCAACGGGGAGATGAGTTTAATGCCGTAACATCTCCATGGAAAGTTTGTGGCGTACCGTAAAAGTTACACAGTGCAGCTTTAATGCTTTACTGTGGAACATTCCAGGCAAAGCAATACTATCTTCCACGAGAAAGTTTACACAGCGCATCTTTGAAATTCCCATCGGCAGTGTTACGTGTGCTTATGATTATAGACTATTGTTTACGAGAATCGAAAAATCCGGTTAAGGTCATGAAAACGGGCCAAAGCCGCACTCCCCGCCGTTAAAATGACTAATGAATTTATGTGTTGAGGCGACATTTGCCCTTGTTCAACCTTGTCTGACAGATAAGTGGTTCCTGGGTCATCATTTGTTAAATACTTCGAACAAATAGCCAACGGGCGGAACCCGCTTACCCCGCATCATTTATAACACAGGGACAATTGCACAAAGGGGACGGCGAGTTGTACATAATATTATTTTAAACAACAGCGAGGTTATAATACAGCGCATTAAAACTAATAGACTTTCCATTCGCTAACCGCAGTTCTGTAGGTTTTATGGGCCCTCGCTCCCTGACCCTGTATAACCCGGCCCCGAAACCTCCAACCTCAAGTGTGAGAATGAGGTAAGTGCTTCCAGATTTGGCCTGAAGGAAAACTGTCACTCAGGCTGTGGGAATTCAGGAAAAACGGCGGATTTGTCCCCTCAAAACGGTCAGACAAGTCCCCCGTATCGTCTATTGTCCAGACTCTGCATTCTTTTAACTTGTGTATCAGGATGACAAAGTTTTTGGGGGAAATCAAATACTGCATGGGGGTTACTCTGTGTACTCAGGTCTAACGCAGACTAAACTGTGTCACCAACCAGGATCAAAACGGGATTAAATCTGGGCTCATTTAAACAAGAAAGTGGCGTCCACGGTCCATTGGCTGTTGTTGTGTCCATAGGCAAAAACAATTCCCTCATTGTCTAAGTATGAACGTGGTGGGAGTTATTGGTCGTTTATCTTTGGGAAGTTGGTGTCGTTACTTCAAATTACTATTACCCGAGTAGAAGCACAAACCTGAGTCAAGTACAAGTTAAAAAGTAAAAGAGCAACTGGATGTAGAAATGTTTTATATTTTCAGTTTTGAAGTAATAGCTGGAATTCATCTGAAGGCCGTCACACACTACAGGAGAATTTGCCCGATTTTGGCTGCGATTTCTTCTTCCCGAGTTCGGGGAGGCGTGACCCGAGTTTTTGCTCCTCGTGTGTGGAGTCAGAGTCGGATCAGAACCACCGAACATCAGGAATGTGACGGAAACAGACGATAAAACAGAGTCGGGGGCAGAGGAGCGACGGACACAGGGACGCAACAAACAAACTCAGGACAGAGCGAAAATAAAGACTTTATTCCTCACCTAATGTAAAGTGGAACATTTAAAGTGCAGCGTCTGAACCACGTTATCTATACAATTTGTCCTCCGTAAATAATGACATCAGTCCACAAAACTGCTCTGTTAATCCAGTTTGTGATGTTCTTTAAAAGTAAAAAGTCAGTGTTTCTTCACGTGTTTGTTTAATCCACACAGCGCACAGTGAAGCTGCAGATTAGCGACAGTGACTCTACTTCCTGTGGACTTTATCGCCTCTTTTATGCTTTAAAAATCCTGTATCTGAAGTATTGCTCCACATTTCACAAAATAATAATAACACAGTTTTGACTTATATCTAAACTAGAAGTGCAGAGTCTGATCTTTGAACACTTCAGAGTCTCAAAGTGACTTGTTTTACTGTAGACAGGAAACAGCGGAGGTGGTTTTACTCTGTTCTCATGAGTCTGAGCAGTTCTAACCCAGACTAAACTGTGTAACTAACCAGGATCTAAACTGGATTAAGCCTGAGCTCACAGCTTTATATCCTGTGGTCCGCACACAGATCCTGCTGTTGTCTTTGCGAACGGAGATTTTGAGTCTCATAAGTTTCTCCTCGTGTCTGTGGTCTGTGGATTTTGTCACATGTTTAAAAATTGTATAAGACTGAAAAATCCTGTAGTGTGTAGCGACCTTAACTTTTCCGGTGGAGGGTCGGTCACATGATGTTGTTTCATGGAATTAAATCTTTCTATCTTCATGGAGATCAAAGTTGGAGAGGCCCATGCTCACAGAATCAGGGACATGCAGAGGGGGGTGAGGGGGGTTTGCAACTGCCCGTCTGGCCACCTCGACTGAAGTTGCCCTTCCAGGGGAAAAAAAAAAATATATATATATATATATATATATATATATATTCTTTATTGAAAATAAAATAGTTGCCTCATTGACTTACGATCCCCGGCCCCGCGGAGAGCCCCGGCCCCGCGGAGAGCCCCGGCCCCGAGGAGAGCCCCGGCCCCGCGGTGAGCCCCGGCCCCGCGGAGAGCCCCGGCCCCGAGGAGAGCCCCGGCCCCGAGGAGAGCCCCGGCCCCGCGGAGAGCCCCGGCCCCGAGGAGAGCCCCGGCCCCGAGGAGAGCCCCGGCCCCGCGGAGAGCCCCGGCCGCGGCCAGCGCCAAAAGTTCAGTTTTATCAACTTCTAACACAGGGGTGGGCAAACTTTTTGGCTCGAGGGCCACAAAGGTTCTAAAATGTGATGTTCGGGCCGGACCAGGAGCAGATGGACGGAGGTTCTGGTCTGACTACATCAGCCCAGCAAATAAACAGAAAAGAACTTGCAGGATCCAACGATTTACATGTGGCAGATTCAAACGTCTCAATCTATTGAACTACATAAGACTGTAATGAAACGTGCACGACTTTCAACCCCAAAAACGAATTAGGTTCAGATCCAACATGATCTTTATTCACTCTTTACATTGAAATTCAAGATACAGCAGCACTTCTACCACAGTATAACACAGTACACAGTATAATATATGGCTGGAATCCACAATAGCAGCCAGTGTCACTCAGTGCGCTTATCTCCTCCATCCACGCCGCCTTCTCCCTGTCATTTGTCTATCTGCCCGAGTGATCTGTGCGACGGCCACGGGCAGAACAGGGCCTGACGGAGCGCTGTGTGTTATCTGTGAGCTGTCGTCAGGCGCATCAGTTCACTGCAGTCAGGGAAGCTTGAGTTACACTTACAGGAAATGGGACTGTACAAAGAACAACTACAGGCTTATACGCTGCTGATGTGTGACGTGTGCTGTCAGTGACCTGAAGCACTGGGATAGTAATTGGCTGGTTTGGGAAAGTTGTTTTTGAATTGAGCTAAAAGCATTCATTTTTTTGTTATATGATTCACGACACTGGAATAATGACATAAGAAACAGTGCCTAACGTGGGGCGTGATTAAAGATTTAACTGGAGTTATGTAATGGTGTACATCTGTAAGCCAAACGTTCAAAAGTTGATCTAATAATAAAGGATTTGCATCATGGTAAACTCATTTTTATCCCCATGAAGTGAGAGTATATTTTAGTCCCTGCAATTAAAAAAGGGTAAACACGTAGATATGAAGCTTTACTCATCCTGTATGTGAAAATATACCAATGTATCAAAATGTTCATATATTTTTTATAACGACCCTCTTCCTTAAAGCTGAACTCCGGCACGTTTGAAGCTAAAGTCCGTTTCTAGAGGTGCTGGAATTCTGTCAGAAGCCAGGAAGTTCTGAACTTCCACGGAAAACACCAATTTGCTTCAGACTGAAGAAGCTTAACTCCACTTTAACCCATCTGACAACAGCCACGAGTCTAACAAACAAAACGCTCTGCCTGGTTCACTCATTAGTGTCTGGAAACGTTAGAAAACAACTTTATAAGCACCTCACACTTCCCTCCAAAGCCCAAAAGACTTGATCGCCGATGTCGTTTCTAATCCCATTTAAAATTGAATTATATTTTTGGAAAAATGCTAAATACATTCCCGAACCATTTTCTTTCAACAACTTTCAGTTTCTATTCTTCCTCAGAGTCAGAGCTACGAGCCGCTCGCCGCCGCTGGAGTCGGTGATCGAGTCTTTTGGGCTTTTGTGCAGTGGGAAATCAGCAGAGGGAAGTATGAGGTGCTTATGAAGTTGTTTTCGAACGTTTCCAGACACTAATGAGTGAACCAGGCAGAGCGTTTTGTTTGTTAGACTCGTGGCTGTTGTCAGATGGGTTAAAGTGGAGTTAAGCTTCTTCAGTCTGAAGCAAATTGGTGTTTTACGTGGAAGTTCAGAACTTGCCCCCATCACTGCACTAGTTTGTTGCCTTGACAGACTCACTGCCACAGTGAGATCTCCACCGAGGAAACACTGATCTGTGCCGTTTTTTGGCTTCTGACAGAATTCCACCTCCTCTAGAAACGGACTTTAGCTTCAAACTGGCCGGAGTTCAGCTTTAAAGGTTCGATATTACACAAAATTTACTTTTGTACGCGTTGAGCCATGTTATAATCTTATCTCAGGAATATACCTGGAGTCGTGTTTTGTTTCTTTCACACGTTTGTCTACATTTCCAAAGCTCAAAATCCTCTTTTCCATCTTGTGATGTCATGAAGCAGTAGTTTTTAAATGAACGGCTTCCTTTTACCTTTAGCTCAGTGGACAGGGGCGATTCCAGAGCTGAAATCATCCAAATGACTCTGATGATGATGTACAGAGTCTAAAAACACAATGGAGCACTTCCTGTTTTACCACATGACATCGGAAGGTGGAACAGCGTGTTTTCTGTTCACGAAAAGCCTAAATGTGCAGGGTTTGAATGAAGCAAAACACAACTCCGAGTATGTTTTGATGAGGAAACATTATCACAGATCAGAAAATAATATGGACCCTTTAATATAATTAGTGATTTTCTGTTTTAGCTGAAACTGAGCCTCATACGTGAGTCCGGGGCCGGTCACATTCCTCTCTGGAGGTTTGGGGCAGTTCTGGCCTCACACTGGAGCCGCCCGGTTGAACTAATGTGACTAAAGCAGGTATTTTTATGAGAGGAAGCGCTCCCTGTGTGAGGGGAACAACTTTTCCTCATTGCTGACATTCCTGCCACCTGTGAGGGCGAACGATGAATGAACAGAACATGAACACCGACTTTCAGGTGAGAGAGGGGGTATAGAGAGAAGAGAGAGAAAGAGAGAGGGGGTATAGAGAGAAGAGAGAGAGAGATAGAAAAGGAGGAGGGTATAGAGAGAAGAGAGAGAGAGAGAGAAGAGAGAGAGAGAAAGAGATAGAGGAGAGAGAACGAGAGAGGGGGTATAGAGAGAAGAGAGAGAGAAGAGAGAGAAAGAGAGAGGGTATAGAGAGAAGAGAGAGAGAAGAGAGAAGAGAGAGAAAGAGAGAGAAGAGAGAAAAGAGAGAAAGAGAGAGGGTATAGAGAGAAGAGAGAGAGTGAAGAGAGAAGAGAGAGAAAGAGAGAGGGGGTATAGAGAGAAGAGAGAGAGAGAAAGAGAGAGAAAGAGAGAGAGAAGAGAGAAAGAGAGAGGGGGTATAGAGAGAAGAGAGAGAGAAGAGAGAGAAAGAGAGAGGGTATAGAGAGAAGAGAGAGAGAAGAGAGAGAAAGAGAGAGAAGAGAGAAAAGAGAGAAGAGAGAGAAAGAGAGAGGGTATAGAGAGAAGAGAGAGAGTGAAGAGAGAAGAGAGAGAAAGAGAGAGGGGGTATAGAGAGAAGAGAGAGAGAAAGAGAGAGGGTATAGAGAGAAGAGAGAGAGTGAAGAGAGAAGAGAGAGAAAGAGAGAGGGGGTATAGAGAGAAGAGAGAGAGAAGAGAGAGAAAGAGAGAAGAGAGAGAGAGAGAAGAGAGAGAGAAAGAGAGAAGAGAGAGAAAGAGAGAGGGAGTATAGAGAGAAGAGAGAGAGAGAAAGAGAGAGAAAGAGAGAGGGTATAGAGAGAAAGAGAGAGAGGAAGAGAGAGAAAGAGATAGAAAAGGAGGAGGGTACAGAGAGAAGAGAGAGAGAAAGAGAGAGGAGAGAGAGGGTATAGAGAGAAGAGAGAGAAAGAGAGAGGGGGTATAGAGAGAAGAGAGAGAGAAAGAGAAAGAAAGAGAGAAGAGAGAAAGAGAGGGGGTATAGAGAGAAGAGAGAGAAAGAGATAGAAAAGGAGGAGGGTATAGAGAGAAGAGAGAGAGAAAGAGAGAGGGTATAGAGAGAAGAGAGAGAAAGAGATAGAAAAGGAGGAGGGTACAGAGAGAAGAGAGAGAGAAAGAGAGAGGAGAGAGAGAGGGTATAGAGAGAGAAAGAGAGAGGGGGTATAGAGAGAAGAGAGAGAGAAAGAGAAAGAAAGAGAAGAGAGAAAGAGAGAGGGGGTATAGAGAGAAGAGAGAGAAAGAGAGAGGGTATAGAGAGAAGAGAGAGAGAAAGAGAGAGAAGAGAGAGAGGGTATAGAGAGAAGAGAGAGAAAGAGATAGAAAAGGAGGAGGGTACAGAGAGAAGAGAGAGAAAGAGAGAGGAGAGAGAGAGGGTATAGAGAGAAGAGAGAGAAAGAGAGAGGGGGTATAGAGAGAAGAGAGAGAGAAAGAGAGAGATAGAAGAGGAGGAGGGTATAGAGAGGAGAGAGAGAGAGAGAGGAGGAGGGGGTACAGGGGGAAGAGAGAGAACAAGAGAGAGAAAAAGAGAGAGGGGTATAGGGAAGAGAGAGAGAGAGCAAGAGAGGAAAAGGGGGGTATTGAGAAAAGACAGAGAGAGGAGGAGGAGGGCGGAGTATAGGGAAAAGAAAGAGAGGAGGAGGGGGTATAGGGGGAAGAGAGAGAGAGAAAGAGAGGGAGAGGAGGGGGTATAGAGAAAAGAGAGAGAACAAGAGAGAGAGAGGACGAGGAGGGGTATAGGCAGAAGAGAAAGAGAGAGTGAGAGGAGAAGGGCGGTATAGGGAGAAGAGAGAGCAAGGGAGAGAGAGAAAGAGAGAGAGGAGGAGGGGTATAGGGAGGAGAGAAAGAGCAAGAGACAGAGAGAGAGAGAGAGGTTATAGAGAGGAGAGGGAGAGGAGGGGGTATAGGGAGAAGAAAGGGGAAAAGAGAGAGAGGAGGAGAGGGGATAGGGAGAAGAGAGAGATCAATGGACTGAGTGTGAGAGAGAGAGAGGAGGGATGGTATAGGGAGAAGAGAGGGATAGAGACAGAAAGGGTGGTGAAAGAGGGAGAAGGGAGAGTATAGAGGGAGAGATGGAGAGACTACATAAAAGGCAGAGAGAGAAACAGAGAGAGAGGGATGAGAGACAGAAAGAGAGTGATGAGAGAGGGGGATAGATAAAAAGGCAGAGCGAGAGGAGTGTGAAAAAGAGAGATACAGAGTAAGAGAAAGTGACAACAGAGAGAGAGGAAGAGGAAAAGAGAGAGGCAATGTGAGTGAAAAAGAGAGAGGAAGAGGAGGAGGTATAGGGAGAGAGAGAAAGAGAGAGAGAGGATAGACAGTGACAGATAAAGTAAAATGGAGAGAAGGATGAGCAATAGAAGGATAAGAGAGGGAGAGAAGAGCAGACAGAGAGTGAGTAAAACGTTGAAAACCAGAGGAGAGAGAGCGGAAGTGAAAAGGAGAAAGAGGGAGAAAGAGGAAGAGAGAGGAAGAGAGAGGGAGACAGAGGAAGAGAGACGAAGAGAGAGGAAGAGAGAGGGAGAGAGAGGAAGAGAGAGGAAGAGAGAGGGAGAGAGAGGAAGAGACAGGAAGAGAGAGGGAGAGAGAGGAAGAGAGAGGAAGAGAGAGGGAGAGAGAGGGAGAGAGAGGAAGAGAGAGGGAGAGAGAGGGAGAGAGAGGAGAGAGAGGAAGAGAGAGGAAGAGAGAGGGAGAGAGAGGAAGAGAGAGGAAGAGACAGGAAGAGAGAGGGAGAGAGAGGAAGAGAGAGGGAGAGAGAGGGAGAGAGAGGAAGAGAGAGGGAGAGAGAGGAAGAGAGAGGAAGAGAGAGGAAGAAAGAGGAAGAGAGAGGGAGAGAGAGGAAGAGAGAGGGAGAGAGAGGAAGAGAGAGGAAGAGAGAGGAAGAGAGAGGGAGAGAGAGGAAGAGAGAGGGAGAGAGAGGAAGAGAGAGGAAGAGAGAGGGAGAGAGAGGGAGAGAGAGGAAGAGAGAGGAAGAGAGAGGTAGAGAGAGAGAGAGAGAGGAAGAGAGAGGAAGAGAGAGGGAGAGAGAGCGCTGGTTAATTGCTAATCCCGTTATGTGGATGTGTGGTCACCAAACCTCCCACAGTGAAATCAAAGAGCAGACGAAAGAAGAGAATTAAAAAAGTGAATAACTGAGGAAAAACCTGTCGCCCCAAACTGAAACCTGCACAAAAACTCTGTCGTTTGTGCTGCAAAAAGTTTTGTTTGTGCTTCTTTAGTTTTGGAGAAATTAACGATTCTTTTCCAGGTCAAACTGGGGTCAAACCCACAGGAAGAAGAATAAATAAAACTAAACTAAAACTCCCAAAATGGAGTCAATCGTTTGTGCTGCAAAAAGTTTCGTTTGTGCGATTCTGGTTCTTCAGATATTTGCAGTTTTATTTTGGTCGTTGACGTCGTCCAGAACCTCAGAATGTGAAACAGCCTCAAAACAGGAAGAAAATTATAGAAAACGTTTGTATTTGGTTTGTGCTGTTTTGTGCTGTGACAGTTTCATTTGTGTGAGTTTATTTCTAAAATTATTCATTATTATTTCTGTGGTAATTATAGGACGTCATTTCTGCTCAGCTGACGGAGACAAACTCCACAAAACTAGAGAAGAGAAACGACCTGAGGCTGAGGAAAAGTCTGTTTCAGTCTTCAGTCATTTGCTTTTGATTCATATTTTATAATAACACAAACTTTTCCAAATAATAATGAATAATTTTAGAAATAAACTCACACAAATGAAACTGTCACAGCACAAAACAGCACAAACCAAATACAAACGTTTTCTATCATTTTCTTCCTGTTTTGAGGCTGTTTCACATTCTGAGGTTCTGGACGACGTCATCGACCGAAATAAAACTGCGAATATCTGAAGAACCAGAATCACACAAACAAAACTTTTTGCAGCACAAACGACTGACTCCATTTTGGGCGTTTTCGAGCACTTTTCTTCTTCCTGTGGGTCTGACCCCAGTTTGACCTTTAAAAGAATCGTTAATTTCTCCAAAACTAAAGAAGCACAAACAAAACTTTTTGCAGCACAAACGAAGCACAAAAATAGACATAGTTTTTGTAGGTTTGTGTTTGATGGGCGACTTCACGCAGGTCGAGGAAACAAACAGAACACAGGGACTGAGGCAGGACCAGGACCCCCAGCACAGCCCCTGACTGACATACCTGAGCGCTCTGTCAGGTGCACTCCATGACCATATTTGGACAACACATCCTGAGTCCAGTTTCACAAACAAACTCCCCCTGAGCATCACAGACCCACATGACGCAGAGAAACAGCACGAACCGCAAACAAAACCGGCACTTTTCTGCAGAGTGGAGTTTGATCATGTGACGTGATGGCGACTGATTCAGGCACAGGTTTAGAATATATTTATGTACAAATATGAAGAAAAAATAGTTGTGTTTGCAGGTAATAGAGTTGAATACAAATGCACACACAGGTTTAGGGATATTTTTTATTTTCAGTCTATTCAAGCTTAACCTAAAGTAAAGGAATCCATGTTTAAACTTGAAATAGTTTTGTAGATATAAATATTAAATATTCATATATAATATTATATATTTCACTACAAAAAGATTTTCTAGCAGAGTTAAACTGACTTGAATTAAGCAGATTCATCTTAAAAGATCAATTTTAAGATTTTTTTTACTTAAGATGAGATTTTTTTTTTACTTGTTTTACTTTACAACTTATTCTAAGCACTTTTTATATGAACTCAGTCCAGGTTAAGCCTCTTTAACTTCCTTCTCAAACCAATAAGGGGAAAAATCTTGCCATAAATACTTGAAACTCGTGTTTTCTGCTTAGAACAAGATTCGTATTTCGTCTTGTTTTAAGAAAACTTGGCAAGTGAAAATTTATTACTGCACTGGCAGAAAATTTCACTTAAAATAGGACATTTTTACCTCAAAATTTGTATTTTTTTCTTATTTATTCATAGGCCTTTTTTGCTGCCCAGACCAATCACAAACACACATAAAATGACAAAATTAACTAATCCAGGGGAGTCCAAACTTTATTCATTAAGAGCCACATATTAAAACACAGATCAGCGTGAGGCCGATCCAGGGTCACAGACTCAGGGTCAAAACAGTGAGTAATTCAAATCTGTGCGTTTATATCAGGTTTAAATGACCCTCTGGACCTTTGTTCAGGCTCAGACCCTCAAAAGGAAACACTGAATCTGGTTGATCGATGTAGATTTCAAAAACATGCAGTAAAACGTACGACTTGCGGTAGTTTGGGCCAATTCACCTGGAACGTGAGCTTTATGTGATAATGTTGCTGACACCTCAAAAATATATGTGGAATTGTCTTTTGTTTCATTCACGCATGTTTGAGTAAACCTTTAGTATTCGTCCGTCTACATCTCCAAAGCTTAAAACGCTCCATGTTCCACCTCGTGATGTCATGAAGTAAAAGCTTTCAAGTTAACAACAAGCTTTTTTAATTTCAGTTTTGTTGGTTTGAGCAACACGCCTGTATGAGGGACATTACAAACACACACATATGTACATGTGCGTATGTTGGAACCATTTCTGCACTGGAGAAAACAGTATCTGGGTGAGTTAAAATCACTTAAATTAAGAACGTTTTACTTTATTTGAGCAGATTCATCGTGACAAGTCAAATGATCTTCCAGTGGAATAAGTTTTTTTCTTAATTCAAGCAACATTTGATTTTATTGCTTATTTTAAGTGCAAAAAGTTGTTGTTTTTCTTATTTTAAGTGTAGCAAGATGTATTTTGGTGAAGTGAAATTGCCTAAAATCCTGGTAAAACTTTCTTAATCCAAGTCATTTAGCTTGACTGGATTTAGTTTTTTGCCGTGTGATGCTCAAAAGGAGAAGTTTTGAAGTTGAATAAACGTACCGTGTCCCAACACAACCTACGACTACAACTCTTTTACTTTTAGTTCAGTAGAGACGGGCAATTCCAGGGCTGCAATGATCCAAACTGTTCTGGTGAAGGTGCAGAGTTTAAAAACACAGCGATATAACACGGCACAAAGCTCACATCAGTGTTTTCTGTTTGAGAGAAGAACTGAGCCTGAATATGCAGAGTTTCTGTGTTAAACGTGTGAAACAAAACACGACTTGGGGCATGTTTGAGATGAGGGAACAAGATTATAACATAGATGAGAAAACAGATTAACATTGGAGCTTTAAATACCGCGATATTACGTAAGATTTAGATGCAGTTCTTTTCAGGAGGGTCACCCAGAGCCGGGGTCTGTGGGTCAGGCCAAGGCTTAACTATTAGACAGGGCCGTATAAAAGGTTTAGCATTAACTTCAAAAGTGAGGCAGTGACTGGAGATTTATAGTCGTCGGCGTCGATAAACCCGCTTCCTTATAAGGTCCTGCGTTTCAGACGGAGTTTCTGCGCATTTCTGAGCGATGTGTCAACGCAGGACCCACGGGCGGCTTAAGTTTGGGATTTCAGATTTCAGCACAGGCCTCGGGGGCAAAAGAGCACTCCACGAAACAGTCAGGTGTACGATTCCAGAAAACAGGCCTGCCCCTCTGACGGTTTTATTTAAAGGTCCTGTATGACACACAGTGGACTCTTGTGAACTTTAAGCCGTGTTAGAATTTGTGTTAAACATGTGTGAATGAAAGAAAACACAACTCCAGGTTTGTTTGTGATGAGGAAACATTATAACATCAGAAAATGGAGTAACATGGGCCCTTTCAGTACTACACATGCGTAATCCACTGAGAAAAGGACGACACCAGAGCAGTTATAACAAATGTCAACACACGTTCTGTTGCACAAAGCCCATAAAAACACGTCTCATAGTCAAACACTGTTAATCTGAGGTGTAATCTGTGGTAATGACAGGACGTGTCTATAGACAGCTCCTACTGCAGGTTACTCACGATTCACCCTCAGGCTTCTCTATTAAATCACTTTTACAGGGATGAAGTAAATGATGGTTTCTTTGTGTAAAATGTAATATATTTGTGTTGCATTAGTTGTGTATAATGTGTGATGGTCTTAGTCTGAATCTACATCGTCTTAGTCTGAATCTACTGGCTGAATAACTAAGGGTGTTTTTTGTTGGTTTGTTGATAGATCAGGAAAAACAGTCGCTTATTATTAACGACCGGCTCAATTTTCAGCCTATTGCATTTACATAATGTTAGCGCAGTAATTACCAAACATAACTTCTACAGTGACGACTGAAATGGTGCTTAATGAGCCAGTTTTAAATGAAATGATATTTGGTGAGTTAGAAAAACATCTTCAGTCAGACTCAGAAGCTGCGCTCATTTACTGACCTACAGAGAATCTGCATGAGGAGGTTTTAATGGAAAATCTCTGCGTAACTTTTCTGTTGGAGGATCTGCTGCCTGCTTGTCTCCATGGAGATGTTATTGCTTTCCCTGGAATGTTCCATGATATGACTTTAAACATATCCATCTAACATTTATTCATCGCGGGTGTTTCTGTGGCTTAAAAATACAATGACTCAATGAGTACACTGCAAAAAAGGCCTATCAAAAAATAAGAAAAAAATACCAGTTTTGAGGTAAAAATGCCCTATTTTAAGTGAAATTTTCTGCCAGTGCAGTAAGAAATTTTCACTTACCAAGTTTTCTTAAAACAAGACGAAATACGAATCTTGTTCTAAGCAGAAAACACGAGTTTCAAGTATTTATGGCAAGATTTTTCACCTTATTGGTTTGAGAAGGAAGTTAAAGAGGCTTAACCTGGACTGAGTTAATATAAAAAGTGCTTAGAATAAGTTGTAATATCGAGATAAGATAAATCAGGATGGAATATCTTGAAACTAGTAAAAAAAATCTCATCTTATTATGTAAAAAAATCTTAAAATTGATCTTTTAAGATGAATCTGCTTAATTCAGGTCAGTTTAACTATGATAGAAAATCCTTTTTTGTAGTGTAGAGGCGACTCTCCGTAGATCTGAATCGTAATGTAGCGTAGTGCTCTTCTTCCTCGTGAAAGATTTAAGGTTTAAGCAATACTGTGGAACGTTCTAGACAAAGCGTTTCCATGGAGACAAACAGGTGGCGGACGCTTCAGTAGAAATGTTACGCACTGCACCTTTAATGCAACTCGGCAAACGTATAAGTTCACTGCAAAAAAGGAAAGGAAAGCATTTGTCAACATTTTGAATGTCCCAGAATCCATGAAAATCTAAACTGTTCTTTGGGTGAGAGTTCGGAGTTTCTTCGGCAGGTCTCAGGTCCGACTCCTGAACACAGGAAGGAAACTGTCCACACTGTGACATCACTGCACACAGCTCCTCCCATAGAGTTTGGATGTTTTATGTATTATGTATCAGCCTTAAATGTTTTTGCAAGTGAAGACACGCTCGGGAAAAATATGCTTTTTTTTTGGAGCACTGAAAGAATGTAATAGTGACTTCTGCTCATCCACGGCTGGTACGACTTTACCAGCCCGACTTTGACCATTAGGCCAGTGGAAGTAAAAGTGAGTGGTTTTAAAGCAGATCCATTATGCAAAATGGACTTTTAAGAACTTTTAACTCTGTCATAGTTATTTCTACTCATCATTCACTTACCCACAGTTGTATTTGGAGTGTTTCATGTCAGAGCAATTTTTAATCGCTTATTTTTTAAGACGTCATTCAGCGGATCAACCACTAACACTCGCCTCTGGCTCTGTGCTCACTACATTCTCCAAGTTTATTTTCTTAATCTGTGAAACTATCAGGATTCATCAGCATCATGTGGTCATTTTGGTACAAAGGAAAAAAAAAAACAACAACACTGCCCCCGGCTTGATGTGCAGATTCCCACTGGAGGTGACGACTTCTTCTTTCTTTCTTGTGATGATGTTTAAGCTAATGTGGAATTACAAAATAAACATATTTTATAATGTTATCTCACACACTGGGCTAAAGCTACACTGCTTTGATTTTAGAGGTGTTTTTATAACATTTTTTATCAGGTAACCTCACTTTTTCATTGCTCAGTCATAACATATGCTCTTACAATGTTATTTACTGCTTTTTATAAAGAAATACAGTTATTGTTATTAATATTATACAGAATTGATGAAACTCGCAGGATTCATCAGCATCATGTTGTCATTTTGGTACAAATGAAAAAAAAAAAGACGATGTGCAAATACCCATCGGGTGACGACAACCCCACAACTCTTCAATTCAATTCAATTCAATTTATTTTGTAGCGCCCAAAATCGCAACAACAGTAGCCTCTAAGGGCGTTCCAAGATATGGATGAGCCAAACATACACACAGACATATCAAAACAGGAATAAACAACATTCATGTAAAGCAGCAAATGAAACATTGTCCAGTCATCCCCTGTCCTTAGACCCTCCTTCTCAGCAAGGAAAAACTCCAAAAAACCCAGGGTCCTGGGAAAAGAAGAAACTCTCGGGAGAACTACAGTGAAGGAGAGATCCACTCCCATGGACGGACAGGCTATAGATGTCCAGGCCCGTGGGCCAGTTCGGTATGGCCACAGCTACCCAGGTGGGGAAGAGCCGGGCGAGGAGGAGGAGAAGAGGGGCGAGGAGGAGGAGCCGGGCGAGGAGGAGGAGCCGGGCGAGGAGGAGGAGCCAGGCGAAGAGGAGGAGCCAGGCGAGGAGGAGGAGGAGAGGGGACCAGCTGCCATCAGGCGTCTGAAAGAGTTCCACTCCACAGGGGAGTGGGACAGGGGACAAACATGTGAATAGCAATGAACAAACTACAGATGAGAACATAGTGAGTGATGCTGGTGAGAAAAAAGGAGGAAACAGAGGACAGTGCTCAGGTTGCCACACTTCCCCCAGCTTGTTATCTCCTGCAGCAGCTTATCTTAGTGACATCAACTAAGTAACCTGGTCATAAGCTATTCCGAAGAGGAAGGTTTTAAGCCTGGTCTTAAATAAAGAGACTGTGGAGCCTGTTTAACACCAACAGGGAGTTGATTCCATAACACAGGAGCTTGGTAACTGAAGCTGCCTCCCCCACTGTACTTTTAGACACTCTAGGAACCACTAATAATCCTGCATTCTGAGAGCGAAGTGCTCTATTTGGCTGATAGGGGACAATGGCATCCTGAAGATATGATGGGGCCATATTGTTTAAGGCTTTGTATGTCAGGAGGAGAACTTTGAATTTAATTCTAAACTCGACAGGAAGCCAGTGAAGTGATTTTAACACAGGACTGATTTTATCAAGTCTTTTAGTTCATTTTAGGACCCTGGCCGCTGCATTTTGGACCAACTGGAAGCTTCTTAAAGTACCTTTAGTGCAGACGGTGAGCAGAGAATTACAGTAATCTAGTCTGGATGTAACAAATGCATGGATAAATTTTTCAGTATCATTTTTAGGCAAAATTTTTCTGATTTTAGTTATGTTTCGCAGGTGAAAATATGCAGTTTTACAAGCTTGGTTTATATGAGCTGTGAATGAGAGATTTTGGTCAAATACGACTCCAAGGTTTTTTACAGTAGAGCTAGAGGCTATACTCACATTGTCAAGTGAGATTATCTGGTCTGACAGAGAATCTCTCTGACCTTTAGGACCGACAACAATGACCTCCTGTTTTTTTCAGGGTTTAAGAGGAGGTAATTCAGGGTCATCCAGGTTTTGATGTCCTTCACACAGGCACTGAGCTTATCGATTTGATCGGTCTGATTAGGTTTCATTGATAAGTACAGCTGAGTGTCATCAGCATAGCAGTGGAAATTAATGCCATGTTTTCTGATAATGTTACCTAATGGCAACATATATACAGAGTAAACAGGATTGGACCAAGCACAGATCCTTGTGGAACACCACAAGCTACTTTAGAGCAGGGAGAGGTGCACTGGTTTACACTAACAAACTGGTACCTATCTGATAGATAGGATTTAAACCATTTGAGGGAGTGGTCCTCTGACACCTATGTCACATTCAAACCTCTACAGTAGAATGTTGTGATCAATGGTGTCAAACGCTGCACTGAGGTCCAGTAGGACCAGGACTGAAGCCAGCCCGTTATCAGCAGCTAGTAGCAAATCATTTGTCACTTTAAGCAGAGCAGTTTCTGTGCTGTGGTGAGCTCTGAAACCAGACTGAAATTTTTCATATAAATTATTGCCCTGCAGATGGTGACAAAGCTGTTTCACCACAACTCGTTCCAGAATCTTTGAGAGAAATGGAAGATTCGAGATAGGTCTGTAGTTGGCTAGTTCATCAGGATTTAAGCTAGGTTTTTTCAAAAGCGGTTTAATTACAGCATATTTAAAGGACTGAGGAACAAAGCCATTTTCTAATGACATATTTATTATGTTATGGATGGAACCTATTATTAGGTGGAGAGCTTCTTTGAGGAGTTTGACTGGAATAGGGTCGAGCAAACAAGTTGATGGTTTGGACGACATGATGACTGAGGTAATCTCCACCTCATCGACAGGAGTAAATTTGTCTAATGCTGTTAGAGGATTTATGTGGGATATTGGTGATGTTCACGGTGCTGTCAGTTCCCAGTGAGCACAGCAGGTTTTTAATGCAGAATTCAGTGGACGAGTTTCTTTTACAAAGGTGTTTTAGATCAGGGCAATGTACAGTTCCCGGACCAAATACGGACCATTTGTTGACGCTGACCAGCCCGTTTAAGCTCATTTGGATTTACAAAATAAGCATATTTTATAATGTTCCCTCATACATGGACTAAAGATGCATTATTGCTTTTATTTATCACTTTTTCATTGCTTAGTCATAACATATGCTCTTACCAGGGCATCAGAACAATGTCATTTATCGCTTTTTATATAGAAATACAGTTATTATTATACAGAATCGAGTTAAGCACGTTGGCCCGACCCTCCGCAATATTTTCTGTTTCTCGTGTGGCCCCAGGGAAAAATTATTGCCCACCTTTGTTTTAGATGAATATGGCAAATTAAACATAATGATCCACAGGTATCATAGATCATAAATATGTCGTACAGCAGTAGAAACCAATGTGTGCCTGATATACTGTATGTTCCTGCACTGACTGTAAAGTGAGTCTTCAGTGGTGGAGTTTCCCTGTGTGTCGCTGCAGCTGTGTCCAGGGCTGCAGGAGGAAGTGTCTGCAGCGCCACAGCACAGCCCAGAATATCCCAGAATCCCACACTGCAACGCTATGAGTGCAGCGGCGTCAGTCGAGGCCAACGGTCTGAACTGGACCTGGAGAGCGGGAGGAGGAGGGAGGAGGAAGAGGAGAAAGAAGGAGCCAGTGAGAGGGTGAAAAACATGGAAGGAGAGGGTGTGTGAGAGAGAAAGAGATGGAGACAGAAGGTAGAAGTTTAGTTTAGTTTATTAGTTTATTTGACAGGGACAATGCACATAAAAACATTGACCTACACAAAAGAGGTCATATGTTTGTGTCAGGTTATAGCAAATCTGCTAATTTCCACCTGCAGTCCCTGGACAGGCTGATATAAAATGGCGGATATGCCGATAAAATACCATGAAAAACAACTTACAAAATGGTAACTCAGTCGTAGAGATAAGATCAGTCACATTCATACATCACAACCACACGCACTATATACATATACACATATATACATTTCATATTTCTGTATTCACACAGTTCATTAGTGTGTGCAGGTTTGAGTGGATAAAAGCCGTTCGTTTGGTCAGACGTGCAAACATTGCATAACTTGTGCATGAGACTGTTTCAGACGGCAGCGTGTTCCAGAGGCTTATGGCTTTGTACGAAAAAGAGGACTGACCAAACGAGGGTCTAAACCACATGTGTCAAACATGCGGCCCGGGGGCCAGATCCGGCCCTCCAAGACCTTTAATCTGGCCCTCGGCTGATTTTTCTATTAAAATACTTAAAATTTTCAGATTTTTCAGTTAATTTTCTGCACCGTTTAGCATAGCAGCGTCTCCGGCGTTTCTGTACGTTGCGCCTCCCACCAGAGCAGCACAAATGAAGACTTTCCTCTTTCCAAACGCTCTTAAAGGACGATCGTTTTGACTGTCGACCGTGACCCTCATGACCACCCAGATGCTGAG
Organism: Odontamblyopus lacepedii; assembly: GCA_034769755.1. Taxonomy (NCBI): domain Eukaryota; kingdom Metazoa; phylum Chordata; class Actinopteri; order Gobiiformes; family Gobiidae; genus Odontamblyopus; species Odontamblyopus lacepedii. The sequence goes on from CM068344.1 coordinate 50,475,858, forward strand.
TTCAGGATTTCCCAAGAAAAATAGTCTAATTCTTATTTGTTGACAGAGGTGAATGGGAAATCTGTGCTCAGTGTGTTTGGAACAAGTGGCGTTGCTCGAGGAATATAATCTTAAACACCACTACGAGACACGGAGAAAAATACAATAACTTGAAGAGAGAACTGAGTTTTCTGATCCGGCCCTTTTGGGATCAAAGTAGGCTGCATACGGCCCCCGGACCAAAGTGAGTTTGACACCCCTGTTCTAAACTTTGTACCAGTGCACCGTCCTCGGGCTGTGGAGCGTGTGGAGCTCCTCTCTGACGTGAGCACCACAAACCTTCAGAAGAGGAGGAGAGAGAGAGAAGGTGAGAAGCTCGAGAGAAAAAGAGAGATGGAGAGAGAGGAAGGGCACCGCGAGGGAGGGGCTCCTCACGTTGGGAGGGGCTCCTCACGTTGGGAGGGGCTCCTCACGTTGGGAGGGGCTCCTCACGTTGGGAGGCCACGGAAAAAAACAAATGACTTGGACAGGCCTGAGATGGATTTTCCTGCCGTCGTTACAACTCCAGCCAAGTGAGTCTCCCAACAGTCCCTAGACCACAACATGTCAGAGCGACCAGAAAATATGAGACGAATATTTTATCTGCAGAAGCCTTTGAATGCTCCGAGGAAACGTTCCCAGGGGATTTAAATGGCGGATGGTGACTGTCTAGGACTTCAATTAGAACAGAAACATTTCATGGAGCTGTTTCCTTAAATATGTTTTAAGGATTAATTATGTAGTGGTCATGACTGAGTTAAGTGCAGCGGCTTCATTCATTCATGCAAAACCTTCATCACTTTGGCTTTTGATGTTCTACTGCTAATATGGGACCAGGACAGATGATTTGGGACCTATTTTACAGAAGGTTTTTTTGATATAAATACAGTGAACATGATATTCTACTGAAATATTAGAACAGTAGCCTACAATACAAAAATACTGTGTCATCATTTCAGCATGTTCTGGTGTTTTGTAAGTTGGTAAGTTTGACCCAAATCCGGGCTACAGAAGTATGTTCCTGATAAGTTTTCCCAAATTCAGAGTACTTCCATATTCAGGACTATTTCAAACGGGTTCATCAGGTAGATCAGATATCCTCTGTTTTTTATCCTCGGTTTTTTCTAACTCCACATGATTGGAGAGGGAGGCACCATAGAAGGGCATCTGGAGTAAATCTTTTGCCGAACGCGAAGTCGGTCCATCTCTGAAAGCACATGAGTACGGAAAAAGATTGCATAGGACATAAAAGAAAGTTATGGGTGAGTTTTATGTCATTTCGATGCTTTTTACTGCCTCCAGGACGTCAGGAAGTGCCAAACAGCATATGACAAAAGCAGCGTTTGCAGGGGAAAAGAATGAGGAATATTGCCAAAACCTTTTAAAAGGCAATTTGTCAGATGAGAACAAAGATGCAACATCCAGAAACAATTATCCAGTGTGACACGATGTTGGACGAGCACCACGTCGACCCAACTGCCTCTGATTATCACAGACAGTTGTTTATCTGTCATGCTTCAATACCGGAGTGAGAGAAGAGACAAAGCTGTCAGGGGTAACAGTTAAATCTAAAACATGTTTTTCCATCACGGTTCAAAATCTTCTACAGGCCTTTAAAGCTCCTAAATGATGCAAAACTGACTCCAGTGAGCTTTAAGACATGTTATAATGTTGTGTCCTCACCAGAAACACACCTGGAGCAGTGTTTTGTTTCATTTACACATGTCGGATTCCTAGATCATCCCTCTCCCTCTCCACAGCCCCGTTTACACACCCACGAGAAACAAATAATCCCCTCCCTCCGTTTTGCAAACTAACATCGTACACGCAGCATTGTTCTCAAAAAAGTTTTCATTTACACATACGTGGGTATTTTTTTAAAACGGAGACTGTAGAACTCCCTTCGTGTGCACCCATCCTTCACACACAAACAGCGAATTCGCCTCTGAAAAAGAATCTTTCTAAAAGCTCTGGCTGGAGTGGAGATTCTGGAACACTACAGTTTCGCGTTTGCATGTAAAGTGAGATAAATGCAGCTGACGTGCCAAAAGTGCGTCCGGTGTTTACCTTTTGTTATGGTGATGATGATCGTGGAAGAGTTCACAGCAGCAGTCGCATTTCTTCTGGTGCATTTGCAGACACAGACACAGCTGAATTCCAGAGACGGATGAGGCTCAGAGCAGCGATTTTGCCGCTTCTTCCTCCTGCTCGAAGACCCGGTCACCGTCCGGTTTGGGTCTGACCTGGGTGGTGTCTGGTGGGATCATTCTGTAAATGAAGTGGTCAGAATCAGAATCAGAATCAGAATTACTTTTATTCATCCCAGAGGGGAAATTTTCTTCGTTACAGATGCAACCGACCAAGAGCATGTACATCGAACAAGTTACAAAATAAGCTAAATACAATAAGATAAAAGATAAAATAGCTCTCTCTGGGAAATTATTTACATCAGTGACATATTTATGACTATATACATGTGTGAGCAGGGAATAGGATGAAAAGGATTGAGTAGTTTGTGAGTTAAAGTGCAGCGTTCAACAGTTTGATGGCGACAGGACAGATTTCCTGTGTCTCTCAGTGGAGCAGCGGCAGCCGCAGTCTATGGCTGAAAGAGCTCCTCTGACTGGCCAGCACCCTGTGGAGGGGGTGGGAGGGAGAGTCCAGGATAGTCCAGATTTTGTCCAGTATTCTCCTGTCCAACACCACCGCCAGAGAGTCCAGCTCCTCCCCCACAACATGTCCAGGTGCGAACGAGTGGCGTGAAAATTTTAGGACGTCGTGGTCATCACTGCTTCAACGATTCCTTTTCAGAGGCGAATTTTCCGTGTGTGTAAAGATGAGAACAAACGAAGGGAACTGTCGCCGTATTTAAAAAATACCCGTGCACGTATAAACTAAAACTTTTTTAAAAACAAGGCTATGTGCACAAAGTTATCTTGGAAAACGGAGAGAGGGGATTATTTGTTTCTCAACATACCCGGCTAAAACTCAAACTGCTCTGATCCACCTTGTGATGTCACAAAGTGGGACAATCTTCCAACTGAACTGAAACAACAAACAAACTCTGCAATGTTCACTGTGGAACTTAAAAAATGCCTATGGAACAGTCAGACCTGCCGACACTGAACTATTTAAGTCCCACACACCTTCTGTTTCTGCTTCTGTGTCATGTAGAAATGTAGATCATGAATTTTAACCAGTGTAATTCCTTCTCCACAGGAAAACTTATTGTTATTTGTAGTTGTTTAAATTGAGCTCGGTAATGTGCCTTTTATAAGACAAATGTTCCTGTAAATAATGTGACTGAGATGTGGTTCTGTCTGTGTGTGAGTGAGTCTATGAACTGCTGCTTTTCCTCAGATTGTTTGAGTGTAATTGCTTTGTATTTTTATTCATGTAAATCAGGGGCTGCAGATGGAAACGAGCTGTTTCGCTCTAATCTGGTGCGGAACATCTCTGTTTTTATTACCTTAATGTCTCTGTACATTGTCCTTTCAAATAAAGGCTAAACTAAACTAAACTAAACTAAACTAAACTAAACTAAACTAAACTAAACTAAACTAAAGCAGTAGTTTTCAAGTTAACAGTTTCCTTTTACCTTTTGGTCAACAGACATGGACAATTCCAGGGTTGAAATCATCAAAATGGTTCTAGTGAAGGTGTTTGGTGTTTAAAAACACAGTGGAGCATTTCATGACATCACGAGGTGGAGCAGAGTGTTTCAGTCTGACAGAAGAACAGCCTAAATATGCAGAGTTTGTGTTAAACATGTGTGAATGAAACTAACTCAGCTCCAGGTGTGTTTCTGATGAGGAAACAACATGATGAAAAAAAAAATCCATTCTAATGTCTCATGTTTATCATGTTTCAGTCTCACACAGACTCGAGAGGTGAGAAACAGGCCTGAGAATCAAACGAGCCTCAGATGAACGAGAACCACATGGACGACATACGCAGCGTCCAGAGCTTTGAAGCTACAACAACAGAGTGGACATGATCTTTCCTCTGTGTATACGCAGAGTAATGAGGACACAGTGTTTATAATAAAACGCTCTAATTTAGCTGCGGCGTAATGATGCCGGCCTGTGTCCTGTTCTGTGCTGTCAAACTGCACTCACAGAAACACTTTATGACGTACTTACATAGTTATATCTGCCGGCCTCACAGGGACTGGGAGATTTCAGACCCGATAGTGCAGGATGAATAATATGAGTCAGACTGAATCATAATTTAACAGTGAATTTCGAGGATAGTTGTTATTGTGCTGCAGTATTTGAGTCACAAAATGGTTCATGACAAATTTTCACAGCCCATAATTAAAAGTAATGTGTAGGATCCTGTTTCTCTCAATGGAAATTGTATTATGTTGCATTGTTTTAATGTCTGGCTTTATTTATCTTGCATTTATTCAACGTGTTTGAAGTTTAGGTTTAGGTTCATTTATTTGCCATTTGTAGTTAAAAATCACATTAAAAAACGTGTGTGAAACACTTAAAGTGCAAAATGAGACATTAACCCCTGAAGGGCAATTTTAGTACATTTCTCCTCGCCTGGATTTGTTTCTTAATTTTGCTTTTAAAACTGCCCCTTTTACCCCCTAATGAAGTGTTCTACCTCCTTTTGTTCAGTCCAACCTGTTATTTCACAATCTGCTGCTGTAGTTGTGTCATGAGGCTGTGATAAAAGCTACAGGACCAGAAATAGAGATGGAAAAAAAATCTCACTCTTTTATACAAAACACACAGCAAACATGTAGAAACAACTTTTTCGACATAAAAATGCTTAATTTAGGGCCTCAGCTACATATATACAATATCAAGTCTGTAAGTAAATTAAAAATCTCCTTATTGCCCTAAAAACAAAAAAAAGTGCAGTGGCTCCATGACTTTCCTGGTCCAGTCCTGGAAACAGCTCCTGTCAGGTCCAGGGCCAGAGCCACAGCACTTCTGCATTTCCAGGGTGGAAATTACATTTGGATTTGTTCATTTGGACTGAAATAAACCTTTAAATAAAAATAGAAAAAGATGCACAATTACACACACCAAGATGTGTCATTTTCCATGTGTGTGAGAATTAACTCCACTCAGAGCGACTTTTTCCCTCGTTATAAACACACACAGTCAGAGGAGTCGACCATCTTGACTCACTTCACTCTTTGGCAAAGTTTGGCTCGATCAAAATGGACGGAGCGCATGAGTTTGGGGAAAACAAAGTTCCTATTAGACACTCGTTTTGCTCACGTCATCACACAGCGTGAGTGTGACGTAGGATAAAGCCGCAGAAATGTACGGAAACCTCTATGTCTGCACTTTCAGAGGGGAAAAGGAAGTTTCTGTCTTTTACCGTTAGAAAGTTCTGCGCAGTTATCCATCCATCTTCTCCCGCTTAATCCGGCTGGGTCGCGGGGGCAGTTTACTGCCCAATCCTCATAGCACCTGACCCCCTATGAACCCCTCTGCAGGTGGAGCCACAGGAGGGTGGACAACATGGTCCTTGATGTTAGTTCAGGTGCTGCATGTTTTGGGCTGATGGGGGAAACCGGAGCCTGGAGGAAACACATCCAGACACGGGGAGAACATGCAAACTCCACACAGAAAGGCCCAGGCGACCCGGGGATCGAACCCGCAACCTTCTTGCTGTGAGGCCTGAGTGTTGCCGCCTCTGCGCAGTTATAGAAAACATATTCCTCGTTATCATATACGATACCGTAGGTCTTCAAGGGTTAAGCATTAAGTGACTCGTGAGCTTTTAGTCATGTTAGAATGTTGTTTCCTCTTAAAAATAAAAACATGTTTGAATAAATCATTTATTTTTAACCCTGTTTAATTCCATGCATCAAAATCCCGCCTGGAAATAAACAAGAGCTTTTGTAGCTAAAATGAGTTGAAAAACATGCACGTGTATCTCTGTGGATCTGACCTGTAACTTGGCCTGGTCTTGTCTCCATGGAGAGATGGTTTTAGAATTAAATTGAGATTGACGGTTAATACTCCACCATAGAAGTTACATCTTTAACATAGTTTATTTCAGATTTTTTTTAGCCTTGATATTAAACATAAAAAAATGACATGTATTCTTTTCCTCTGTGCACATTTGGGGGCTGTAGCTGTTTTATTTATGTCTTCTTTGGATCCATTAATTCAACTTCCCATCTGTGCAGACACATTTAACCCAGTTATTATTACCAACAGCAGCGACAGTAGCTCAGTTGGAGCGTTTGTTCCCGGATCTGAAGTTTGGCATCTGAAATCCTGCTCTCGGGATAAACATCATTGGTTGAACAGTCAGATTCAGAGCAAACTGGAGGATAAATGTGCAGAAATGGGTGAGTGGTTCCTTGATGTAAAGTCCTTAAAGGTGGAAAACGGTCTAGAAAAATGTGACCATGACCACTGCTATATAATTCCTGAAGATAATCTGATTAAAAATGGCCAAGATTGTTCTCGTTCACAAGTCTATTCTTTATTAGTGTTAAATTAATTTCTCCTAGTTCTATTTTTAAGCGTCCGGCTCTTAAAGCAAATGGAAATATATGTCTGTGGCCTTCTGACAGACACAACCTGTACATCAGCCTCAGTTTATTTTCCACCATCGTCCCTCTGGTCCAGGTGGGTATGGGGCCCTTGAATTAATCTCTTCTCCATGTGTCCAGTGCAGCCTCTGTGTGTGTGTGTGTGTGTTTATATGTGTGCATGTGTGTGGGGGTCTCATCTGTGCAACACGTGCCCGGGAGGGTCTGTCAGCACCTGGGTGAAGAGCGGCCGGGAGCAGGGGGACAGATGGAGGAGCACAGCTATAAAAAGAGCGAGAGGAGGATAGAGACTGGGAACAGCGGAGGGGGGAGTCCGGGAGGGTGCGGAGGGAGTGTGCTGAGATGTGTCTGACAAAAGTTCTGACACTTACAAGTGCACCAGGGCTGTGCAGTGAAATGAATTGGAAGGAAATTGTGATGAAATTGTTTTAAATTGTCAGGGAGGAGAAGCTATAGGGGCTAAAATCTAAAGCCAATCCAGACGGTGAAAGTATGTAGTCTGGAACAGTGTGGGGAAATAACTGAGCATTGTTTTGCGAGCGTTGAATTGAATATTAAACTCAAAAACCTGACATTCTACTGAAAGGCCTGGAAATGCAATCACTGTGTTGTTTGTTTCATAACCGTCTGATTTATTGAAATGTTTTCTGTGACTTGTGTTGCCTCTTGGCTCCATTAAAAAAGAAATCATTGAATCTTAAAGGGATAGTTCTGGTTTTTGACATGAGTCTGTACGTCCCCGTCAGCAGTGTCGTCGTCAGCACTGACTTACCTCCCGACAGCGTCCGGTGAGCCCGGTTCGTCCCCGGTTCGTCCCCGGTTCGTCCCCGGTTCGTCCCCGGTTCGTCCCCGGTTCGTCCCCGGTTCGTCCCCGGTTCGTCCCCGGTTCATCCCCGGTTTCAGTGCTGACGAAAGTGTCCGGTAACTTGCCTCGGGTCACGAAAATGAAGCGTTTTTCTTCTCAAAACAAAATGTGTTCCAAAGACACGTCTGCATCACAAAACATGAACCACGAAGAAGTCAAACCTCATAATCGCTTGGTACTATTTTCTCTCCGGTCGTATCACTGCGCTGCTGCCGCCAGGTGAAGCCGCACGAATCCAACACTTTTTTCAGTAGTTCGGCAGTGTTTACATACTGTGACGCGATAAAGCTAATGTGAGAGCTACAGCGATAAGCATATAAGCTACATAAGAATATATACAGGAAACATGGTGCAGACTTGTGATTCTCAGGCTGGAACAACAAAACTCCAGGTTCTTCAGCTCGTCCCTCTGTCCCTCCTCTGTCTCTGCTGTTCTGACTCCATCTGCTGAATTTGGGCATCAGGATAATCGGGTTCATAAAGATCTCCCCTTGGTTCTGTGCTAAAGGCCACATCTTCATCGTCGGTGTCGTAGTTACACATGTTGTCGTGAACTTTCCGAGCTTGAAACAACTAAACAATGGACAACTTTTGTCAGCACCGAAACCGGGCAAAAACTCGGCTCACCGGACGTCCAAAAACCCGAACTATCCCTTTAATGGGACCTTCTGTCAGGGTTTGGTGTCTGTTATGTGTCCCCCCTCCCTTCTGCGTCTGTCTGCTCCTCTCGGGGGTGTGGCTGGGCTAATGCTGCAGTGTGGATCACCTGCTCGGTGGTTCACCTGCAGCTCATTGTCTAATCAGGCCCACTACTTAGTTCTGTCCTTGTCCTTTGTTCGGTGTCAGTTCATTCCTCCTCTATCCCTTGTCTACGTCCTTGTCCTGCTTGTCCACATCCTCTACGTCCTCGTCCTGCCTGACCTTGTTGTCCAGTCTGTCTACCCGTGAGTCTACCCCAGTGTCTTCCCTCCGTCTATGTCTCCAGCCAGTTTCCATCACCACATCGTTCAATCCCGGCAATAAACCTGTTTAACATCTACCTGCGCCTCTGTCTCTGCTTTGGGGTCCTCAACCACACTCAAACCATGACACCTTCCTGGTTTAATAAAAGCAAAATAAAAAAATAAAATAAAATAGATCTCAGAAAATAAGTATGGCTGAGGTTTAGTTTAAAAGTCTGTCTTGTCCATGCTTATAAACCTTATTATTAAATGTTTTATGAAATGATTGAAAGAAAAATAAAGGCAGCACAGTGTAGATGGTTCATCTTGTGAACAGAAGGTTGGTGGTTGGGTTCCAGAGTGTCCTTAGATACACCTTGTTTTTATGTCTGTAACTACGATATGTACTTTCCTCTTGGCCAAGAAATGAGATTTTTTATCTGAATGGAACTGTTGCCTGTTTAAATAAAGGTTAAAAAAACGAAGACATTTCAGAGATTAGTGAGTGTTATTGTGTGTGAATAGCAACACACAATTTAAAGAAACTTAGCAGTGTCCAAAATCTCTGATAAGTCCTTTGAGCAGCACATTTTCGTAAGAATAGATGTGTGACTGGTCTCAGGTACATAATGGTATATAAATCTCAGCATAAGTCTGTGGCCACAAGATAATAAATGAATAAATGTACTTAAAATAAATGTCGTGCGTTGTGTAACTTTTCTGGTGTCCTTACAAATACTTTTCTCCATGGAGACGTTATTACTTTGTCTGGTATTAAATAGTTTTATCATCATGGAGACCAAACCGGACAGGTCAGATCACAGCTCACAGTCAGAATGCAGGTTTTTCTAGGTATTTTTGAGCTATAAAACCACTATAAGGTAGAGCTGTGGAGCATTCTTGGTAGAGCAATGAGAAAAGTTGCGCTGTGCACCTTTGAGGTATTCCAAAACTCACTTTACAAGACTGACGCATTAAAAGGATCCTGTTACTTCCCGCCCCCTGCACTGGAGCTCCTTCTTCTTCCCTGGTGCATCCGAAAGCCCCGTCCTGTTGCGTTTTGCCCCCTGACTGTAAACTTGGCTCAGATCCACCAAACATGTCTCCTCTTTGACTGCCCCATCTATCATCCTGTCTCTGGCACCTTCTCGCCCCACACTTCTCCGGCTCCCATCCATCTCCAGGACGCCCCGACAGCTGAACCCGGCCAACTCCAGACACTTAAATAATCACGCACGCATCACTTCATTTGCCGCGTGAGTGTCAGTTTGTTTTGCTTTAAGACGCCGAGCCGACACGCCAACAAACAAGGAACGTGAACTGAAAACATCCAGTGGAATTATTCATTTATTTCATATTCTTGTCCTGAAGGAGGGTCACAGAGGCTTGTACCAGCCGACACTGGGCACGAGTTGTGATACAGTTTGGATATTTGCCAGTGTAATAGAGCTGAATGGCAAAGTCAACAGAGTGGATATAATAAATCAAAAGCAGACTGGAACATGCTCTGGTTGTACAGCTTAGCTCATAGTTCAAAAATGTGTGGTAGTAGACGACACATATTTACATCATATTTATAATCTACGGTTAAAAAAATAAAGGGAAAAACTCTAAAATCCAACAGTGAAACCCTGTGTCCTGTGTGCGCACATATATTACATCAAATAAGTATTTCCTCATGAAAAACATACTCAGAAATCCTGTATAATTAAACTGAATTCTTCTCTCAGAACGGAAAACCCTCTGTTCCACCTTGTGATGTCATGTGGTAATGCAAGAAGTGCTCTACTGTGTTTTTAAACTCCATACACCTGCATAAAAGTCATTTAGGTGATTTTAAACCGGGAATTACCAATCACTACTGAAATAAAGTTTAGTTGTTGACTTGAAAACTACTTCTTCATGACATCACAAGGTGGAACAGAGCGACTTCTCATTACCGTATCTCCGGAACTACGTGCACTATCGAAAAAATTCTAACAGTTCCTGAAAGCAGATAAATTGCTCTTTCTACCCATATTATTACGGTAAATTTCTGCAGCACCCGGCACGGAGCCTGTAGTATCGAGCACAGAGATTTGGAGAGAGCGGCGGTTTACAAGTGGTTTTTTGGTGCTTTTTCTGTTTGTGATTTTGTGTTTTTCTTTCAACAGTTATTCCACATTAATACACATGCAGTAATGTTGATCAACTGCCAGATATTGAAAGCTGAACTCATCCTGGTAAAAGGGGCAAAAGCACTGACTCCTGGGACATTTTCTGACATTTTTACAGTCAAGGGAACACAAACAAATCCAGGCGGGATTTTGATGCATGGAATTAAAAAGGACTAAAAGGGTTAATAATAAATTATTACTCAAACATGTTTTTTTTTAAGAGGAAACAACATTCTAACATGACTAAAAGGTCACATGAGTCACTTAATGTTTAACCCTCGAAGACCTACGGTATCGTACACGATACAGAGGAATATGTTTCTATAACCGCAGAACTTTCTAACGGTAAAAGACAGAAACGTCCTTTTCCCCTCTGAAAGTGCAGACATAGAGGTTTCCGTACATTTCTGCGGCTTTATCCTACGTCACACTCACGCTGTGTGATGACGTGAGCAAAACGAGTGTCCAATAGGAACTTTATTTTCCCCAAACTCATGTGCTCCGTCCATTTTGATCGAGCCAAACTTTGCCAAAGAGTGAAGTGAGTCAAGATGGTCGACTCCTCTGACTGTGTGTGTTTATAACGAGGGAAAAAGTCGCTCTAAGTGGAGTTAATTCTCACACACATGGAAAATGACACATCTTGGTGTGTGTAATTGTGCATCTCTTTCTATTTTTATTTAAAGGTTTATTTCAGTCAAAATGAACAAATCCAAATGTAATTTCCACCCTGGAAATGCAGAAGTGCTGTGGCTCTGGCCCTGGACCTGACAGGAGCTGTTTCCAGGACTGGACCAGGAAAGTCATGGAGCCACTGCACTTTTTTTGTTTTTAGGGCAATAAGGAGATTTTTAATTTACTTACAGACTTGAGGTTTCACATTTTTGTAGCTAAGGCCCTAAATTAAGCACTTTTTATGTCCAAAAAGTTGTTTCTACATGTTTACTGTGTGTTTTGTATAAAAGAGTGTGAATTTTATTTTCTGTTTTTTTTTTTTTCATCTCTATTTCTGGTCCTGTAGCTTTTATCACAGCCTCATGACACAACTACAGCAGCAGATTGTGAAATAACAGGTTGGACTGAACAAAAGGAGGTAGAACACTTCATTAGGGGGTAAAAGGGGCAGTTTTAAAAGCAAAATTAAGAAAAAAATCCAGGCAAGGAGAAATGTGCTAAAATTGCCCTTAGGTCTTCAGGGGTTAATATAAGAGCTTTAAGCAAACCTGCGCCTGGTTAATACCGGGATGGGAGACCACTGGGTCAACCACACTTCACTGGAGATGTCTAGTATGACTGTCCTGTGTGAGTGATTAGTGGCTCAGATTTGCAGCCTGCCCCAGGGCAACTATGGCTACAGAAATAGCTCACTACCACAAAGTAAGAAATGAATGAATAATGCAAGAAATTGTAGAAAAGCACAGTACTATTATCATTATTATATTCTGTTATGCACTACCTCTAGCACAGAGCATTCTCACTAAGCCACATGTGTTCTAGTTTATTTGTTAGAGATGGCAGTGCTCGTATTCTGGAAGCACACAGTAAACAGTGATTAGTGCGTGAAGAGGAGCTGGTCCTAATGAGCTGTGTCTCATGCTAAAGTGTGTCACAGAGGAAAGACGACACTGCTGCTCATCCCACAGGAACAGAACAGCTCCACTGGCTCAGGTGTGTGCAGCCTGTGCATTTCAGATCCAGGCAGGTACGAGGCTAAAGCAGAGAAAGAAAGAGAGAGAGGGCTACGGCGTGTGCATTTACCCACAATGCATCTCTCTAAAAACTGTAACTGTGCAGTGCAGACGCCACCCTTGGGAGCCCATATGCTGTTTACAACACTGAAGCTACGGGAGCATTAATAATGTGATAATGATATAACGCTGATCTTCAAACTGGCACCATTTGTTCAACAGATTTTTGTCAAGTTCCAAAGTCCAAAACAAACCACGTGACGTTTTCCCTGGTGATTCTGCCTCCTTAAAGGTGCACTGTGTCACCTTTATGCTTGGCTCCAAGGAGACGTAATTGCTTTGTCTGGAATATTCCACAGTGTAGGATTAAACTTCAGTGAAGATGAGCAAGTGACACCACCAGACCAAGTTGAGTGTCAGATCTGTGGAGACGTGAGCTTGCTTATCGTGACTACGATAGGCCCCTCCTCTGTGTCCTGCAGCATCACAGGGAAACAGGAACCAGGTGAACACAAGAGGAAATGAAATGAGCATTCCATCTAAGTATTTCCTCTGGAAGGTCTCTGAGTCTTTCCTCTGGAAGGTCTTCTGCTACATTTGTCCATAGCTATCTTCTTATTTAGCTTCTTATCCTTAACTCCACAGTCTCCACGGATATGGGATAAACAGTTCATTACACAATCCAACAGTCTCTTGTCTTCATTACGTCAGAGTATTTCCTCTGGAAGGTTTGCCACATTTGCTGCTGCATATGGTGTAAAAAGCCTGTAGCGTCCCAGATATCCACAGCTATCTCCTTAGTCAGCCTCTTCCATGGATACAAGACAAACAAACAATTCATTTCACACAATCCAACATTCCTTTACTTGTGTCCTTTGAACTGCACAAACTGCATTTCTTAGTTAGGCTAAAATCCCACGATATGATGTTAAAAACTGAGCTCACAAAACTGCTCAGTGAGGCAGGCAGCCACAGAAGCAGCAACCACTCTGTTGCCATGGGACATAGTTAATGCCATATTGTGGAAAATACTAGACAATGCAACATCTCCATGGAGACAAGCTGGTGACACAACCCCACTGTAAAAGTCACACAGTGTACCTTTAAAAATGCAGCTGTAAACACTTTGCATTAGTGTTCAGTGAGCCGTGCTTTCACCAGTGCAGCGCCCGACTGTTCTGATCCCCCTTCTGCCAATATTTACACATTTACAGAGCTGTCGAACGCTATGACGAATGAAAACAGAGGCAAAAAGTCATCCGTCCTGCATCTAATCACGTGTGCACATCACTAATGGGGGTTTGAAGTCTCACGCTTTGCACTAACACGTCAAAACGTATGAACAGGGCCAGCGCCGCCATGGCCCCGTGCAGTTAGGCATGGCCTGGAATGTAAACAGTCTCACAGGGAGACACGGCCACAGAGTTTTCAGAGCTTCATCACTCCTGGTTCATGCAGAAAGACGCAGGGTTCAAATCTGGAGAAAGATGAGGGTGGAATGAATAGACTGAAGGGAACGGGCCCAAAATTAGCACTAAGGGCCACACATCTGTACTGCACCTGGGGGGAGACCATAAAGAGGCTGGTTTTACACTTGCACATTTTACAGCAAAACTGAGCAAAACTGGGACTAAACCTGGTCCTAAAACCAGACCTAATCCTGGGCCTAAATCAGGACTAGACCAGGACAAAACCAGGACTTGCAGAGGACCAAACCAGATCTACAGCGTGGGCCAGGACCAAACTAGGCCTGTCATGATAACAAAATTTGAATTGTGATTTTTTTTTTTCAGTTTCCAAGAAGTCAGCAAATATGTTGGTTTGTTCATTTGAAGATTTGGTTATAAAATACTGAAAAAATATTTAGAAGACATTTTTAATACATAATGCAAAACAACTTACAATTCTGTATGTATATAAAATGTCGAAAGTAGTAAGAATATAGAAGAAAACAATGAATGTGGGAAAAAAAACTATGCACATACACTGTGACTGATGTGGAGGGAAAAAGCACTGAATAAACTGCAAATCTGCAAAAAATTTTTTTAAAGAAATGGTGTGTGTGTATTGTGAATATAGTTGACATCTACAATAATGAAAATTATCCCCCCAAAAAGTATTCTAAATGTACAATAGTGATTTAAAAAAAAGCTGCAATAAATAAATAACTTACTTACTTACTTTACTTACTTTAATCTTTATTTGAGGGCCAATGCACAGAAACATTAAATCGAAAGACAGAGATGCACTGTACCAGATTATAGCTGAATAGCTCGTTTCCATCTGTAGTCCCTTTTTACATAAATAAACAGTGAACATTCCCCTATAAGTCTCTAAATTTATCTAAAACTTCCCCAACATTCAAACCTCAGTTATACAGTCACAGTCAAACACCATCAGACAATTATAGAACCACTGTATCATTCACTGCATTTCCCTCTGTATCCGTCCATTTATCCGTCAGATTACTTCATATTTACACACGTTTAAATCCCACTGCACATTGGTCACAGACCAATGGAAATCCATAGGAACAGGAGAAAAGACCAACTGACACTGGTCCAAGATGGACATAAATACACAGTGTCAGTGCTGACAGGTTTGACCGTCCCATAACCACTTTTTAAGTTCCCGAGTAAAAGTGGCAAAGTTTGTTTGATTTTTTATTTCAGGTGGGATATTATTCCAGTCTTTAATTGCTTTATTTGAGAAAACTGTCTGTGCAAATGTTGTTTTGCGTTTTGGTACGATACACTGTGCTCTGGAGGAGGAGCGTGTCGTTCTCTTTGTCACTTGAGATGTTTGCTGGACAAACTTCTTTAGAGGTGGAGGTGCGGTGTCATGTATGATTCTGTAGGCCAATCGAACCCTAGCGAGTCTTTGTATATTTTCAAAGTTTAACAAACTGTATTTTTCGAGAACCTGACAGTGATGGTGACGCCTTGTTCTCCTGTCCAAAACCTTTAGAGCCTGTTTGTGAATGGACTCCAAAGGTTTCAAGGTGGTTTTACTGGCCTGTGACCAACATGTTATACAATAATAAAATCGGGTCATTATCATTGCATTAAAAAAGGTTTTGGCTGCCTCCAAGGTCAGAGAGTTCCTGATACATTTAAAAGTGGCAACATTAAATTTCAAGCTTTGACACATTTGTTTAACATGTTTTTAAAGGTAAGTGTGGGATCTAAGGTGACACCCAGATATTTGAACTCTGTTACATTTTGAATCTGTTCCCATTTACGGGACATTTGGATAATTATACTTTTTACATTTGTTAACTAAATACATGGTTGCGGTTTTCTTTACATTTAAGGTTAGGCATGACTCTTGTAGCCAAATTGCCACTTTTGCCATGGCCTCAGTGAGTTTAGAGGCCACCTGTTCAGCATCTCTCTCACGTATAATGACTGTGTCATCTGCGTACATTTGGATATGAATATCCTCCTGTATCACAGATGGCAAGTCATTTATATAGAGGGAGAAGAGCAGAGGTCCCAGATTGGATCCAAGTGCAGGCCGATGTTAATAGCAGCAAGAGTGGAGGTGACATTGTTAATGCGAACACACTGAGAACGATCAGATAAATATGATTTTAGCCAAGTCAGGATACTGACAGACAGTTTGTATTTTGTTAGTTTAGACAGAAGAATGGAATGACTGACTGTGTCAAAGGCCTTGTGCAGATCCAGGAAGGCTGCTCCTACTACACCTCCATTATCGAGACTGGCTTTGATGTTTTCGAGGAGGAGGCAACAAGCTGTTTCTGTTGAGTGGTTAGTCCTAAACCCAAACTGCATGGGATGTAGTAGGTCGTCATCCTCGAGGTGTTTTATAAGTTGATTAGCTACAGTCTTTTCAAGTGCTTTTGACATGACCGGGAGAATACTAATAGGTCTATAATTAGTAATGTCTTGCTTATCACCTTTTTTATGAACTGGAATTACAATAGCTGTTTTCAAGGTCTTGGGGAATATATTTTCCATTATAGATTGATTAACAAGTCTTGTTATAGGTGTGGTTAAGTTATCTTTGTTTGCTTTGAAGAAAAGGGTATCTAGTCCATGAATATCCTGACACCGTGAGCTTGACAGTGAGGTAAGGATTTTATGTATTTCTGTCTCGTTGTTGCTGTCAGATTAAAATTATTTGGAGTGTCTGCTTGGACCTGATAACCCTGTGTTTGGCGGAAATGTCTGATTATGAGTTTGTGCTGATTCAATAAAATAGTGATTAAAACAGTTACCAATAGAACAGCAGTCAGTTACTATTGTGTCATTCAAATTTAATGTTATATTTTTGTCCCGTGTTTTTGATCTTCCTGAAAGTTTGTCAATGCTTTTCCACAATTGCTTAATGTTTCCTTTTGCTGCCTTAATCTTTTCGAGATAAATATTTGCTTTCTCTTTCCTAAGCTGCGCCGTGTCCTTATTTCTTAAGCTTTTAAATATCATTCGATCTGTGTTTAAAACATGTTTTGAGAGATGTTTTTAGTGTTGTATCTCTTTTTTCATGAGGCCAGATTGTCTCATTTACCCACGGTATCTTTACTTTTGCATTTTGCTTACATGGCTGAGTTACAGTATATTTACTAACAGTTTGTTTAATTGTAGACATTAGTTCATCACAAGCCTGATCGGTGTTTACCCAGTTGACTTTATCATTCCATGGGATGTTCTTAAATTCTTGTTCAATTGGTTCTCTATTTTTCTTGGGGATAAAAGATGTGTGCCTTTTTTGTTGTAAGTATGTTTGGTCCTTGTATCTAATTTTTGATAATTTACGTACTATTAGTGTGAGATTGTGGTCGGACATGCCCGTTAGAAGGTTGTAAGTTTTTATGACACGGTCCGGTTTAGTAGTGAAGATGAGATCCAGTAAGGTTTGAGAAGAGCTGGTAATTCGAGTTGGACTACTCATCAATTGTGCCATATGCAACACTTAAGTACTTTGCATCTATAATAAGTCAGTTCATAACTCAACCTTCTACAGCTTAAATCTCACTGTAGAGCACAAAAATAACCAAGACTTTCCTACAAATGCAAAGAAAAAGTACCGACGAAAAACACCCCCAAAACACTGAGCCATCTGTCATATACCGAACGATAAGTCGATATAGTAATTATGATGACAGGTCCAGACCAAACAAAGATGGATGTGAACACAGCCTCAGAACTTTATTAAACCACAAGGGAAATGACTCCGAGCAACAACAGTGACTGTGGTCAACACGAGAAAGACTGAAGAGAATAATAAGAGTTTAAGTTTGCTTTGTGATGGTCCTGAAACACAAAATGTTGACACTGCAAGAACATCACAACAGTCTGACGTTGCATGTTCTCGCTGTGTTTGCTCCAACTTCTCCTACCGCCAAAAACATGTGCAATACTCTGGACTGTAAATAAAATGATTCATCTCAGTGGGATATTTTTTCTTAAATAATCCTCAAAGACCCACGACATCGTACACGATACAGAGGAATATGTTTCTATAACCGCAGAACTTTCTAACGGTAAAATTCTGCGGCTTTATCCTACGTCACACAGGTGAGAAGAAATGTACTAAAACTTCCCTTAGGTCAGGGGTGTCAAACTCATTTTGGTCCGGGGGCCGTATACAACCTACTTTGATCCCAAAGGGGCCGGATTGGAAAACTCCATTCTCTGTTCAAGTTATTGTATTTTTCGCCATGTTGTGTCTCATAGTGGCGTTTATATTCCTCCTTTATATTTATATTCCTTGAGCACCGCCACTTGTTGCAAACACACCAAGCGTACAGGTTTCCCATTCACCTCCGTGAAAAAGAAGAATTAGTAAATTTTTCTTGGAAAATCCTGCACTCAGCTCCACTTTTCTTATTTTTGACACTTTGCTGATGAGGGCGTCATGGTCACAGTCAAAACGATCGTCCTTTAAGAGCGTTTGGAAAGAGGCGAGTCTTCATTTGTGCTGCTCTGGTGGGAGGCGGCCACACACAGAAGCACTGGAGATGCTGCTATGCTAAGAGGCGTAGAAAATGACCAGAAAAATCTGAAAATTTTACATATTTTAATAGAAAATCAGATGAGGGCCAGATTAAAGGTCTTGGAGGGCCAGATCTGGCCCCCGGGCCGCATGTTTGACACCTGTGCCTTAGGTCTTCAGGGGTTAAATAAATAAATGGTTTAAACACAACTTGATTAAGGAAAAAAATGAACTAATTTGTATTTGTACTGAAACATATATATTATATTTATTATTTTTTAGGTGTTGGAGCTGATTTTCACGTCTTAAACATGTAAAAACAGAACTAGTTTATTTTAAACAATTTGTAAAGGTCCAAAGTTATTCCTCACTCACCTTATTCATTCTGAGCTAATTACACACCATAAGTTTAAAGCTCTCACAACTCTTGCAGACTAAATAATAGTTTATAGTAGTAGTATTAGTAATAAAATAACTTATAATAAAATGACTGGTAAAAACTAACATGCTAATGCGCACTTCCTGATTATCAGACAACACAACACTTCATAATTAGAAAAGGACAACATGCAGTGGGCTTATTTTGACCTCAAGAGCCGTTTATAAAATCTGCACTGGGGCAAAACTCATTTTACTCAAATGCAAAATCAGGTACAGGGACCTAGAAAACTGAACAGACACAAACTTTATCTTATTTTAATGGTGTCATGTGCTTTGTTGACCTATGTGCATGATGTTTATTGTTTTTATACGCCCGTGATAAAACGGGACGTATTATGGTATGGCGCTGTCCGTCCGTCCGTCTGTCCGTCTGTCCGTCTGTCCATCCGTCTGTGGACACTTCAAAGCTTTGTAGTGTCTTTAAGTTCTGTTGCTGCAATCTGATTGGTGGAATTCCGATTCTAGAATGTGATGATGTCATACTCGTACTCCTACTGCAAGAGCCAGATTTCCCTATTGATTATCCGTCCGTCCGTCTGTCCGTCTGTCCGTCTGTCTGTGGACAATTTCTTGTCCGCGCTCTAACTCCACAACCGTCTCACCTGAATGTCAAACTTCCAAACTGCACCAACAATTCATCTTTAACTAGGTTTGACAAATTCTAACTTAATTCTATATACAATAATTCAAAGTACGGGCGTATTTTGCCCCGCTGGAGGAGCTCTTGTTTTTATTGTTTTTATTGTTGGTCGGCTTTGGCTGTTGGAAGGTGCTGTTAGGATAAATCACTAGGCTTAGTTTTTCTGTATAACTGCTGCTGTATTTCATGATTGTACTGAGGTCATGTGCAGATAAAGGCTCTGATCACAGCTGTGAGACTCACAGACTCACTGTGTGTCCAGACAAATGTTTGATATTCCAAACTATCTAAGAGCAAACTAACTAAACAGGACAAGAACCACTGACAGGGACGATGTCAGGACTTGTTGGACAGAAAACACCCGGATGGATCTGACTGTGTGACGAGCCCAGAGGCCTGAGCCCCAGTAAAGAGGCTCTGAGTCTGAACCCTGGTCTCCTCCCGCTAGAGTTTGTGTATAAAAATCATTGTATAGGCGTAAATATTCAGTCTCTGCAGGGGAAGGTCGGCACAGACTCCTGTACGAGTTTGGCTTTTTAAAGTTTGAATAAGTAAATTATCTGGACTTTATTTCTGTTTCAAGTGTATTTTTGTCTAAGCAGAAACTAACGAACACGCAAGAGAAAACCTGGATTCCTTTACAGTGCGAAAGAAATAAAGTTTGATTGAACTTCTTTTGTTTTAAAAATTTGCATATAAAGTTAAAACAATTTCGCAATACTGAAAAATCTAAACATTTGAGTGCAGAAGTGTGTGAAGAGCATTAATGGTCTTAAAGGCACCTCCCCTAAAACATTTTCATTACATCATGAACAGAAGGTCACATTTATGAACACGTTAAATAATCCTGTACATTCAGATGAGCAGCGTTTTTCTATTGACTTTTAAAAGAAAAAAGAGTGGAAATAGCCTTTAGCACAGGGGATGAGTGATTCCAGAGGCGCCTCTGAACCTGACCGTTCAACTTTAGCAACAATCTGGGTAATGGATGTTTTGAGAAAAGTGACTTAATTTGACCAATAAGAATAATATCTGCATAAACAGTAACTAATCATTGTGTGAAAAGGAACAGTTTTAACTTTTTCTGAAACAACTTTTTGTCATTTTCAAACAACAAAAATACTGGTAATGTGTTTCATGCAGCCAGGACTCGATAACCAGCTGCATTTGATGAGTTCTGCACTTATATTTTGGTTTTGACGGGTTTCATATTTGTGGGTGTCTGAAAAAAAAAGGGAATTTGTTCTAAATTATTTCACTGTATCACCATACTGGAAACGATTTGAAACACTGGTCACATGACTCGGCTGGCGTCACGTCGTCACGAGACTGTGGGCGGTAAAAACGAGCAGTGGAGCTCCGTGTCTGAAGGTGCCGTAGTTCTGTGGAAGTTCCAGCAGCCGATTTTGAGCCGAGGAAGAGAAAACAGTCTTTTTGTGGAGCGACACTGTTGTGCGTTATTCTAGGGTTTGTTCAGAGTTTGTTTTTTTGTTTTCCGCAATAGCGTCACATGCCTGATGTCACGAACCCCAATCAGGAAGGTGCCGGTCACAGTGACCTGGTCCAAAAAGGACGGCAGCTACGTCAGTGTATCACTGTTTTCACTCGTCCACTGGATTAGTGCAGATGGACTTTTGTTGTTCTTCCTCTATTTTCCTTCTTTCTCTGTAGTCGTTAGTTATAGTTATTATAGTTAGTATAGAGAGTTATGAAAGACAGTGTGTCACGGTAAAATCTCATAGTTTCCTGTTTCAGTTAGTGGTAAATAAAGGTCGTTATGTCACAGTTAGACTCACTTATTTAGTTCAGTTTTATGTGGGATTATAATCTCTAGACTCATATGTTTAGTTTAGCTTTGTGGGGTCTGGAGGGAAATGTGGGATTGTTCTTTTTTAATCACTGTAAAGCGCTTTGTGTTGTATTTTTGTATGAAAAGCGCTCTATAAATAATAATAAATAAAGTTTGATTGATTGAACACTGCATCCGCAACAAAAACGACTGGAATACACAGCAGTGTGGACGGGGCCTCAAACAGGACTTAAAGACGAATGATCTCACCCTCTGAAGGACACTGAGAAGCTGGGGTTTAGGTGAGCGCTGAGGCCATGTGCCAGCACAGCAGGAGGGACAGGAAGTGAGATAAGAGCAGGAGCCGTGATCGATGGGTCCCAGGGGCCAGAGCCTGATGCTCCAGAGATAAGTGCCTCATGTTGTCCCAGTGCGCTCTATACCCCCACACCGGATTATTATTAACATCAAATCTGTCTGGTGGTGCCAGGGGTCAGTGACACCTGCTCCGAGTGCTCTTAGTATAACATGGATCTGAATATATTATTATTATTATATTATAGGACTCGAGTCGACTGGCCACACACACGGCCCCTGAAGACATAAGGGCAATTTCAGTACATTTCTCCTCATCTGGATTTTTTTTCTTAATTTTGCTTTTAAAACTGCCCCTTTTACCCCTAATGAAGTGTTCTACCTCCTTTTGTTCAGTCCAACCTGTTATTTCACAATCTGCTGCTGTAGTTGTGTCATGAGGCTGTGATAAAAGCTACAGGACCAGAAATAGAGATGGAAAAAAAAGACAGAAAATAAAATTCACACTCTTTTATACAACACAGTAAACATGTAGAAACAATATTTTGGACATAAAAATGCTTAATTTAGGGCCTCAGCTACAAAAATGCAAAATCTCAAGTCTGTAAGTAAATTAAAAATCTCCTTATTGCCCTAAAAACAAAAAAGTGCAGTGGCTCCATGACTTTCCTGGTCCAGTCCTGGAAACAGCTCCTGTCAGGTCCAGGGCCAGAGCCACAGCACTTCTGCATTTCCAGGGTGGAAATTACATTTGGATTTGTTCATTTTGAGTGAAATAAACCTTTAAATAAAAATAGAAAGAGATGCACAATTACACACACCAAGATGTGTCATTTTCCATGTGTGTGAGAATTAACTCCACTTAGAGCGACTTTTTCCCTCGTTATAAACACACACAGTCAGAGGAGTCGACCATCTTGACTCACTTCACTCTTTGGCAAAGTTTGGCTCGATCAAAATGGACGGAGCGCATGAGTTTGGGGAAAACAAAGTTCCTATTGGACACTCGTTTTGCTCACGTCATCACACAGCGTGAGTGTGACGTAGGATAAAGCCGCAGAAATGTACGGAAACCTCTATGTCTGCACTTTCAGAGGGGAAAAGGACGTTTCTGTGCGGTTATAGAAAACATATTCCTCGTTATCGTATATGATACTGTAGGTCTTCGAGGGTTAATACACCAATGACTGAAGACATTAAGTATTGCAAGAAGCGGCTCTGATGCAACTTTAATAACCGTGAAATGGTTTTGTTTCATGGGGTTTGGGTCGTCTGTGAAAATGGACAGGAATGATGAACATAAGGTTTTTAACAAGTTTTTAATCAACCACTTAATCAACCACACAGTTATTGTCAGAATGTCTCTCTTTTGGTGTATATGACTCGCCTGGCCAAGACTACATGTTTTTATACTTTCTACAGATGTATTAAGGTCTGGAACTGGGTCCAAAATTCTAGTATCTATGACTGACAGGTAGATTAACCAATGAACCAACCTTCTTTTGTTGTTGTTCTTCCTCTATTTTCTTTTTTTCTGCAGTAGTTAGTTGTAGTCAGTTGTAGTTATTATAGTGAGTACAGAGAAAGAGTTATGAAAGATATTATGTCACAGTCGTAATCCCATAGACTCCTGTTTCAGTTAGCGGTAAATAAAGACAGTTTTGTCACAGTTAGACTCACTTGTTTAGTTCATCTTTATGTGGGATCGTCACAGATTATAATTTCTGGTTCACCTGTTCATCTCAGCTTTGTGGAGGGTGGAGGGGAAGTGTGGGATTGTTTTTTCTAATCACCGTAAAGCGCTTTGTGTTGCATTTTTTTGTATGAAAAGCGCTCTATAAATAAAGTTTGATTGATCGAATCAGAGAAACAAATGGTCCAGTTCCGAAAGTAAAATTTGCATTCATATTTCCCATAAACTTTTAGAAAAATTCCAATATATAGAGTAAAATAAAGACACATTGCTGAGGCGAAGCAGCTGCATGGTGAGTAATATCCATAATACACTCTTATTAAGTCTAAAAAAGGCTGTTTAAAACACAAGATTCTGTGAAACGCTTTAATTACTTTGTAGTTTATACATTTTCAGAAACAGATTTCAAAGTTTTAAACAGATTTTTTTAGTCCTGTGGTCATTAGATTGCAATTTATTGTATATATTGTCTTAAGATAGCAATTTATATGATACATAGTTTTATAATCCTTATCTTTATAGATCCTTATAGTGTTTGTCTATTTTTAACTTAACTGTACTTCTATTGCTGCTACTGTTTCTTGCTGTTCTCTTTACTGTGCGTTGCAACACTGAAATGTCCCCATTGTGGGACAAATAAAGGATATCTTATCTTATTAGTTACCATGAGGTTGATTACCCCAGACCAAGCTTTCAAACTTTAAATTTTTTATTTATTTTTTGGAAAGTTTATGAGAAAAATGAATGGGAAATTTAGTTGCAACTCCATATCAACGCAAACATGCCATTTAGTTAGAGTAAAAATGAAAGTAAAAGAGCTCCGCAGATTCCACGTACAGTTATATGAGGAAGATTTTGTTCGAGAGAAAATGTCGTCCACAATTGCGACACTTGAGAACAGATTTGCTGTGATCGTGGTTCCAAACGCCCAAACAAACATGAGGAGGGGCCGGTTTGAGGACCTCGTATTTGACGCATGTGGGAACTTTTAGTGCGCTCACTCTCCCACATTTCGATAACAGTGAATCAGTAATCATCCTCAGACAAACAAACTGTGCCTTATATAACGTCACATGTGTTAAAACCATTGCTAAAGTCACTAAATAGAAGCACGTTGGCTGCAATAAAGTCTACAGCCCGACATGTTTTTCCTGAAATATTTACAAATTGACATGTGTTCTTCATTTGGGGAGAGATGCTTTATTTTTGCAGACGACTTTCATTTTCCCGACAGCCTGTTTGGGGAGTCTTATGTAAGCCTGGCATGGAGCAGATCTACACACAGCACGACTGAACTAAAGGCCGGAGACGAGTCTGAATCCAGCAGGAGATTTCATCATTAATTTAGCAGGAGACAGACAGATGACAGAATCCACCCAGTGTGTTAACCCCCGAAGACATAAGGGCAATTTTAGTACATTTCTCCTCGTCTGGATTTTTTTCTTAATTTTGCTTTTAAAACTGCCCCTTTTACCCCTAATGAAGTGTTCTACCTCCTTTTGTTCAGTCCAACCTGTTATTTCACAATCTGCTGCTGTAGTTGTGTCATGAGGCTGTGATAAAAGCTACAGGACCAGAAATAGAGATGAAAAAAAAAGGAAAAAAAAGAAAATTCACTCTCTTTTATACAAAACACACAGCAAACATGTAGAAACAACTTTTTAGACATAAAAAATGCTTAATTTAGGGCCTTAGCAACAAAAATGCAAAATCTCAAGTCTGTAAGTAAATTAAAAATCTCCTTATTGCCCTAAAAACAAAAAAAGTGCAGTGGCTCCATGACTTTCCTGGTCCAGTCCTGGAAACAGCTCCTGTCAGGTCCAGGGCCAGAGCCACAGCACTTCTGCATTTCCAGGGTGGAAATTACATTTGGATTTGTTCATTTGGACTGAAATAAACCTTTAAATAAGAATAGAAAAAGATGCACAATTACACACACCAAGATGTGTCATTTTCCATGTGTGTGAGAATTAACTCCACTTAGAGCGACTTTTTCCCTCGTTATAAACACACACAGTCAGAGGAGTCGACCATCTTGACTCACTTCACTCTTTGGCAAAGTTTGGCTCGATCAAAATGGACGGAGCGCATGAGTTTGGGGAAAACAAAGCTCCTATTGGACACTCGTTTTGCTCACGTCATCACACAGCGTGAGTGTGACGTAGGATAAAGCCGCAGAAATGTACGGAAACCTCTATGTCTGCACTTTCAGAGGGGAAAAGGAAGTTTCTGTCTTTTACCGTTAGAAAGTTCTGCGGGGTTCCATAAAACATATTCCTCAGTATCGTATACGCTCTGATGACTGATGTTTAATTAGCTGCTTTACAGTCACGTTTCCATGCACGCCAAGAAACCGAAAACTGGCCTACTCTGATTTTAAAGGGCCAATATTACTCTTCTTTCAGTAATATGGTAATACAGTGTACCGAGGTATCAAAAAGTAGAAACGGCGTTAGTTTCATTACCGCTTTACCGGCGTTTTGGCTTCAGGCCGAATCACAGGGGAGAGACGCAAATGTTGACGGAGCAAATGTTGACCTCTCAATAACACTGCACTAAACCACTGTCTGTGATACATTATTCTCTACCGCTGCTGCACTATATGAATGTATCATGGACGTCACTCCCACTGTCACCGTTTCTGTGCAATAACCTGCTCCACAACCCACGTGCAATACAGTTATGTGCAATATGTTACTCATCCGTGAGATACTCTACCCACACCTTATTTAATCCTGTCTGCACCTTGTATATTATATTCTATTACAATGTATTATACCTGTATTTTATTATATTTTATTATATCTTTTTACTATAGTGTTTACTTTTCTCTGTTGTATTTACACTTTATTAACAGTACTATTTATTGCAGCTATTAGTACTTGAATATCGAGTCACCGGTTCTTCTCATCCCGAGCGTTTCATTGCACTGTAAACCTTGTGTTGAACCTGCATATGACAAATAAATAATCTTGGATCTTGAATCTTGAGCTACGACCCTGCGTCAGGCCAGAGATCCGCCACAGTCACGTCAGACACGGGGAACGGTGCAGATTTTCTCCTCTTCAAATGTCGTTCCCGCTCGGAGATTTCCATCCACACAGCAGCGAGGGAGAAGGAGAAAACCTGACTGATGCTTCGTGTGCGACGCTGAGCCCGAAAGTTTGTGACGGAGACGTTTTACTGAAGCCGAGAGTCGAGAGGGGACAAGGCTGAAGAGGAGGAAGTTCCCGAGGGCGAAGTCAGACTTTCACGGAGGAGACGGGAACTTCTCCGAGAGCCGAGAGCGCGACGTGTAAGGTAAGATAAGATGAGATAAGATGAGATCAGATAAGTATAAGTAAGTGAATAAGTATATGTACAAAATTTACAGAGAGAATGGAACTGTACTGGTGATAAAAAGATAAGAAAATAACTGTAAAGTAAAGCGGGTCTCACTGCTGTACAGAATGGAACGTAAAGTGGAATATAAATACTGTATACAGTGATCCCTCGTTTATCGCGGGGGTCACGTTCCAAAAAGAACCCGCGATAGGTGAAATCCGTGAAGTATCAGCTTTATTTTTTACTGTTATTTTACAATGCAATACTTTACTGCAGAATGAAACAAAAAATAAAACCTCTTTTCAGGCCCAAAATGTGTTTAAGAAATAGAAATATTAACGTTTTCTTACAAATAACTATAATAGTTTAAAGAACGGTGTTGTAAAACAATATTTTTTATATAGTAATGAACACAAGGTAGGAAACACTGTCACTGGCGTATTTCACAGTCCCTCCAGCTGCGCCTCTTCATCCTGACTCCGCTGCGCTGGAGCGTCTTTTTCTACTGAAGGCTGCGCAGGGGTCTTTCTCCGAGAGAAGAACATCGTTATGGGGAGTTGTTGGCACTCTTTCTTTTTCTGAGCAAGAAGATTTTTATAAACGGACATGCCACCTTCAATTATATTTGAGAACTGCGATGAACGACACATCAAAGGGCCCATTCTTGTGCCGCACGCTGAAGTTCAGTGGCCATTCTCATCATGGTTGCTAAGCGACCAAGTGTTAGTCCTTCCTCCTCTTCTTTATCAACAAGATACAGATTCACTGTAAAAAAAAAAAAAAAAAGCACTGTAAAAAATTCCGCGAAGCAGCGAAGCCGCGATAGGTGAAGCGCGATATAGCGAGGGATCACTGTATATCAAATATAAAGTACAGAAACAGTGCAGATGTCACAGTCCAGCAGTGGCACAGACAGGGTTATTGCACAGAGGAGTTGTACAGTCTGACAGTGATGGGGATGAATGATCTGCAGATCAGATACAACACGCTGCAGTGGGAATATCACACGCCGGGGACTGACGCCTTTTACTTTTGATTACAGAATCTGCCTCTTCTGCACTTTTCTCGTCTCGGCGAGTCCCGGATCATTAACCGGAGGGAGAAACACGCTGGAGAAGTTTGGTTTGATCAGAACTTGTGCCTCATCTTCAGATATAAAGCTGCGACTCTGTTTCTGAAGAGTTTAGGAGCAGCTACAAAATAATTCTGAATTAGTCACAGTAAAACCCTAAACCTCGGTAAAACGCTGAGAAAATTTAACAGTATCAAAATGTGGACACCGCCCAGCGCTACGTTCTGATCTATATTATGATGTTGTTTCCTCATCACAAACAGACCTGGAGTTGTGGTTTGTTTCATTCATGTTTAACACACAAACTCTGCATATTTAGTCCGTGTTCTCTCAAACAGAAAGCACTCTGTTCCACCTTGTGATGTCATGTGGTAATACATGAATACGTTTGCATAATACAGGACTTTTAACAGGATTTCCAAACTCAGGAACGATAATTGAGGTGATTCAAATCTCCCAAGTCCCAATAATACATCCGGAGAACGTTGTTTTTACGTTTACACGTCAGGAAAACCTGATACAGACTCTACAGATTTAAACAGGATTTTCAGAATGCAAACCCAGGAACTACAGGTGAGGTGTCATGATTCAAATCTCAAATATCGCATCAGTACATCGCAAAAACTCTGCATGCAACAGCTGTAGGAGAGGCATTCAACTACACGAGGTAAGAAACACCCAGAAGCATAATATAGAATTAATAAAAATGAAATGATGGTTTGATAGAAATAAACTGTCATTAAATCTGACGAAAACCAAAATAATGACGTTTGGAAATGAATTTACTGAATGAAATGATGCTGGACGGGGTCGTGATCGATTTGCAGTATTAAATAAAGCAAAACAGGATCTAGATCAGAAATCACTACAAACTCTTTATTGCTCATTAGTTCTTCCATATTATAATTACTGTGCAGAAGTTTGGGGAAACAACTACAAAATAATAATTCTATCTCCACTATTTGTTCTCCAAACGAAAGACATTATTGAGTTCCAGACGATACAAACTTTATTTAAGGCAAAACACAGACTGTGACCTGCAAATATTCCCAGGCCGTTCACAGAGGGAAGAGGGTTCTGATCTGAGAGGGAAATCTGATTATAAAGGGTGAAAAGAAGAAGGAGGTTTCTGTATTTCTGTTTGTGGAGGAAGATTGTGGAATAAGTGAAATGTGGAGCTCAAGGAACGTCCACATTTAAAACAGTTTAAAAACATGTTTAAAGAAATCACTTTGTCACATTATTCTAATGAAGAAGCTTCTTTTTGAGATACTTATTGTTATAGTTGGTGTGAAAGGATCTAATGTTTGTACAGGATAATTTAAATGTGCACGAGGACTTAGGGCTGTAAAGTCGCTCGGTTAAGTCCTAATGAAAGACGAACAGGAAGTGAAAAAGGACTAACTTTCTAAATCACAGGTGTCAAACATGCGGCCCGGGGGCCAGATCCGGCCCTCCAAGACCTTTAATCTGGCCCTCGGCTGATTTTCTATTAAAATATTGAAAAATTTCAGATTTTTCTGGTAATTTTCTGCGCATCTTAGCATAGCAGCGTCTCCAGTGCTTCTGTGCGTGGCGCCTCCACCAGACAAATGAAGACCTGCCTCTTTCCAAACGCTATTAAAGAACAATCGTTTTGACTGTTGACCGTGACCCTCATCAGCAAAATGTCAAAAATAAGAAAAGTGGAGCTGAGTGCAGGATTTTCCAAGAAAAATGGACTAATTCTTATTTGTTCACGGAGGTGAATGGGAAACCTGTAAGCTTGGTGTGTTTGCAACATGTGGGAAAGGAATATGATCTTAAACACCACTACGAGACACGACGAAAAATACAATAACTTGAACAGAGAATTGAGAAGACAGAAGATAAACGAATTATTGCTGCGACTGAAGAAACAGCCGTCTGTTTTCACCCAGGGGCCAAGAGGCTACTGATGCTGCTGTGAAAACAACCTGACCTAGCATAATATTATAATATTTTGTAAAATAAAATAAAATAAAAAAGATTTCTGTCATAGATTTGCGTTTCTCTGCACAAATATTTGGACTCATTGCGATTTTTGGGGTATATATGCCATGAGTTTTCTGATCCGGCCCCTTTGGAGTCAAAGTTGGTTGTATACGGCCCCCGGACCAAAATGAGTTTGACGCCCCTGTTCTAAATTTGGAGAAGCGGTGGGATTTAATACATTTTTTTACTTCCTCCGACTCCTTTTCGGGCAGGTAAACAAATGTGATCGTCCTTGTTTAAATTTTCTTTCCTTTTGTTTCTTGTATTTGGAGTTTGCACGTCTGTACTTATGATTTTGTGAACTATGCTCGGAAAAAAATAATAATAATAATAACAAAGTACAGTCCCTCTATTGTGGACGACCATGTGATGTTTCTCTACGTGAAAGTTTAATCTTCAGTGTATTATTCACGCTGCAGTAATTTAAAGTGTGAGCAACAGTTTCCCACATGTCTGAAAATCAAGTGGTCAAAGTATTGAGATGTGCTTATCTTTGTTTGCCAAAAGTGTGGTTATGTGATTTATGAGACATTTATTAGCAGTCTGGTTTTATTGCTAATGCTAAATGACTAAAATGTCCCTGAACATCTCTTGTTCCCGCCTATTTTGGATCTTTGATGTGGGACAAGAGACAAAAATTAAACTGAGGGTGGACAGAGTTACCTGTGCAAGTGGACTCTCTGTTGTCGTATTTAAATCATGCAATAGTAGAAACTAAGGATGTAATAATAATAATGATAATAATAATCATAATAATAATAATAATAAGAAGAAGAAGAAGAAGAAGAAGAAGAAGAAGAACAGTACCTTATTAACATAATTAATAACACAAAAGCAGCATTACAGAAAAACGAAGTGCAAAATCACAGGGAAAAAGCTTCCCTGAACAGATGGATAATCTGTAACCCATCTCAATAACCAAAATATTGTGATATCGTATCGTCAAAGGTCTCACAATAATATCGTGGAGCATCACAATATCTAGAATCCCAAGTGTCTTTGCTTAAATGAACAGTTCTGATGCAGAAAGAGCTAAAAAAAACAGAGGGAACTACATAGACCATGATCCTTTGCTCCGTTTCAGTGCAGACGACATGAAGAAATAACTGTTCTAAGCACTTTTACATCTTCATTCTGTGGATTAAGTCTGTGAAGCATTTTTAGAGGAAAAAGGAGCAGATTCACAGTTTTGTGCCTCCACAAAATATTGTAATAAATCTGGTCCAGTGAGATGTTTATGGTGAAAATATCGTACAGAGAGATTTGGATTTCGTTCCATCCCTAATGACAATAAATGTTGCACCAAATGACTGAACAAAGCGTTTTAGAGTCAGTCTTGTTATTCTGTAGAATATCTTTAATATCATGAGCTTTCCCACCATGTCACAATAAATATCGTATCGTGAGGTTCAGACTGTGACTATATTGTATTGTGAGACTTGGATATCGTTACACCCCAATAATTTATCTGTGTAATTAGTTTGTAAAATAAGAGAAAATAAGCTCATTACGATATTACGATATTCTACATAATAACAAGACTGACTCTAAAATGCTTTGACCAGTTCATCTGGTATAAATGAGTTATAACATTGGCTATAAAAAGAGCCAGTCGTTTGAACAGAACCTTTCTGTGTGGAGTTTGCATGTTCTCCCTGTGTCTGGATGGTTTCCCTCTGGGCTCCGGTTTCCCCCATCACCCCCAAAAAGCTGCTGTAGGCGTGAAAGTGGAGAGTGTGAGTGTTGGAGCTGAACACCGTCGGGTCTGGAGTGAATGAACAAGGCTCTGTTAATAAAGCGCCTGTAAAGCGTCTTTGAGGACACGTGTCTGTGAAAAAGTGAAAAGCGTTGCGGCTGTTGTTGTGAGGCGACCTCGAGTGTCCAAATAAATAAATAAAATGCATTAAAAGTTCCCCTGTAAGGTCAAAGCAGTGGCTGTACCAGAGCAGAGCTGGTTCCTCCTTTGCTCCTCCGGGCAGTCGTTCGTCACATGTGGCTCTCTCCACTCTCATATAAACAGTGGGATAATGCTGCATCATTCAGCCTTAAATCTGATCAAAAGAAAACATTTGGTTTTAATCAACAAGGATTTCTATCTTCCACACACACACCTGAGATGCAATGTTCTGTCAGCACTAGAGGCAACAGATTTATTATTTTCTATCTAGTATAATGGTTGCTTCTAGATTAGCCGACAATTAGACGTATTATTACCGGTGTAAAAGTGTCCAGTTGACTCTGGTTGTCAGTTAAATTAATTATGAAAGAATACACTACAAAAAAGGATTTTCTAGCATAGTTAAACTGACTTGAATTAAGCAGATTCATCTTAAAAGACCAATTTTTATACGCCCGTTATAAGACGGGACGTATTATGGTATGGCGCTGTCCGTCCGTCCGTCTGTCCGTCTGTGGACACTTCAAAGCTTTGAAGTCTTTGAAGCTTTGTCTTCATGAAAGATCTGAACTCTCTTCTCAAATGTTCTGCTGCTGAAAGCGAGAACAACCCACATTCTCTGCTTCTTTGAGCTTTGACACATTAAAGCTTTGTAGTGTCTTTAAGTTCTGTTGCTGCAATCTGATTGGTGGAATTCCGATTCTAGAATGTGATGATGTCATACTCACTCCTACTGCAAGAGCCAGATTTCCCTATTGATTATCGGTCCGTCCGTCTGTCCGTCTGTCTGTCCGTCTGTCCGTCTGTCCGTCTGTCCGTCTGTCCGTGGACAATTTCTTGTCCGCGCTCTAACTCGACAACCGTCTCACGTAGGAATGTCAAACTTCCAAACTGCACCAACAATTCATCTTTAACTAGGTTTGACAAATTCTAACTTAATTCTATATACAATAATTCAAAGTACGGGCGTATTTTGC
The DNA here is from genome assembly GCA_034769755.1 of Odontamblyopus lacepedii. NCBI lineage: Eukaryota > Metazoa > Chordata > Actinopteri > Gobiiformes > Gobiidae > Odontamblyopus > Odontamblyopus lacepedii. Next base: position 50,508,180 of record CM068344.1, read on the forward strand.
CCCGCTGGCGGAGCTCTTGTTTTACTTAATAAGATGAGATTTTTTTTGCTTGTTTCAAGATATTCATCCTGATTTATCTTATCTCGATATTACAACTTATTCTAAGCACTTTTTATATTAACTCAGTCCAGGTTAAGCCTCTTTAACTTCCTTCTCAAACCAATAAGGGGAAAAATCTTGCCATAAATACTTGAAACTCGTGTTTTCTGCTTAGAACAAGATTCATATTTGGTCTTGTTTTAAGAAAACTTGGTAAGTGAAAATGTCTCACTGCACTGGCAGAGAATTTCACTTAAAACAGGGCATTTTTACCTCAAACCTGGTGTTTTTTTCTTATTTTTGATCGGCCTTTTTTGCAGTGTAGCAATTAATTTTAGCTGTAAGAGCCTTTGTGACCTGAAGAATCATCTACGAATTTAACCATAGCCTTAAACATTTGAGCTGCCAAGTCACACACACACACACACACACAGACACACACACACACACACACACACAGACACACACACACACACACACACAGACACACACACACACACACACAGACACACACACACACACAGACACACACACAGTGGCACATTGCAGCACATGGGAAAATCATTAACCTGATCACCATGAAGCAGGAGCCACAGCCCAGAGCAGAAATATGTAGGTTAAATATCAGCAGCAGCAGAGCCAGGCCTAAGTCAATATCTGCATCTGGACGACAGCACAGAGAAATAAACAGGTCAGTCTGGGGGAGGATTTCCATAAACTATAAAATATACACAAACTTACATGACCCGAGCTGGTAGCACATGATGTGTAGCACTACTGGTACGTCTGGGTCAATGTAAATATGAACTTTAGTGTAAATGGGTGTATCACTTCCACATGGGGGTAGAATAATCTGACTCTGGTAGTTTTCAAGCTGCGGCTCTGGGGGTGGTTTTAGGAGGTCTTCAGATAATATATAAGATAAAGAAAGTTGCAATGGGTTTTGACTCAAATGTGGCTCACTTCATGGTAATATAATAAATCATATTGAACCACCGTGGTTTGTAATCTTGTATTATAACATTTATATGTAACATTAAGGTTGGCGGTGCAATTCCAGCTCCCAAAATACTGTTGACTTTGAGCAAAACACTTAACCCACCTCGCCCCAGTGTCTGCGTACACTGGTGCATGGAGGTGTGTGTGGTTCCATGATGTGAAGCGCTTTGAAGGTGGAAAAACGCTGTATAAAAATGTGAACGTTTACATTTACTAACTTATTTTACTTACATTTTATTATTTTTCTTTCCATTTTCCTTCCATTCTATCATTGAGCGACTGTGTCCAATATTTTTCCAATTTACAATGACTTTGAGAAGTTATTTTTCTAGACTATGTCATAGACCGTATATCTGAGGGCCAAACAGGAAGTGCTCCAGGAGGCTCTTCCTGCTCCTTCACATTAGGATCTTCTCGTCCCTCTGTCTGTACCTGCTGCTCTGAGCCTCGTCATTCTGGACTTAAACTGTTCGTCTGAAGCCGCCACACAGGATCCTGAACTTTTCATTTCTCTGTTTTGTTCCTAAATCAACATCTGAACATAAATAACGGACCAATCAGACGCCTTCATTCCCCGAGGCCCCTCCCCCTAGCGTTAGCAACAGGTTTGATTGACAGCTCGTTTCGTTGCTAAGTAAGTTCCCTTCCCGCTTTCCCCCGAGTGACGATTACTGAAATAAAATGACAAAATATCTCAAACAGTCACAATATCTAATGTTACTAGAATCTGAACGAGCAGAATTTAACGAGCATAAAGTAAAGTGAATTTGGTTAAATTGTGACTCTATTGTTGTTCGTACGTAACAGAACAAACAACATAAATCAGTGACTTAAAGTATTTAAAGTTTGATGCTAAAAGCTCAAAGTTTCTTCTTCTTGTGCAGAATCAGGTAAATCCAGTGTCCTGCAGGTGCAGAGTATCACATCCATAGTCCGTATATATGATGCATCAGCTCTGCCAGGAGGAGGCGCCACATTTAACCTCCTCACTCCTGATTGGCTCTTCAGAATCAGAATCAGATCAGAATCAGAATTACTTTTATTCTTCCCCGAGGGGAAATTTTCTTTGTTACAGATGCAACCGACCAAGAGCAAGTACATCAAACAAGTTACAAAATAAGCTAAATACAATAAGATAAAAGATAAAATAGCTCTCTCTGGGAAATTATTTACATCAGTGACATATTTATGACTATATACATGTGTGAGCCGGAATAGGATGAAAAGGATTGAGTAGTTTGTGAGTTAAAGTGCAGCGTTCAACAGTTTGATGGCGACAGGCAGGAAAGATTTCCTGTGTCTCTCAGTGGAGCAGCGGCAGCCGCAGTCTATGGCTGAAAGAGCTCCTCTGATTGTCCAGCACCTTGTGGAGGGGGTGGGAGGGAGAGTCCCGAATAGTCCAGATTTTGTCCAGCATTCTCCTGTCCAACACCACCGCCAGAGAGTCCAGCTCCTCCCCCACAACATGTCCAGCCTTCCTAATGATCTTCTCGAGTCTATTAGTGTCCCTCACGCGCAGACTGCTGCCCCAGCAGACTACAGCGTACATGATGGCACTGGCCACCATAGACTCGTAGAACATCCTGAGCATTGTCCTGCAGATGTCAAAGGACCTCAGCCTCCTCAGGAAATAGAGGCGGCTCTGGCCCTTCTTGTAAACCGCGTCCACGTTCCTGCTCCAGTCCAGTTGTTTGTCCAAGTACACCCCCAGGTACTTGTACTCCTCCACCACGTCCACACTGACCCCCCGGATGGAGATGGGGGTCACAGCAGCTTTGGTCCTCCTAAGGTCCACCACCAGTTCCTTTGTCTTCATCACGTTGAGCTGGAGGTGGTTCTCCTCACTCCAAGTGACAAAGTTGTCCACTACAGTCCTGTACTCCTCCTCGTCACCACCGCTGATGCATCCCACCACTGCAGAGTCGTCAGAAAACTTCTGAAGGTGGCAAGACTGGCTGCAGTAGTTGAAGTCCATGGTGTAGAGGGTGAAGAGGAAGGGAGACAGGACTGTCCCCTGTGGAGCCCCAGTGTTGCTGACCACCCTGTCCGACACACAGCTCTGCAAACGCACATACTGTGGTCTTCCAGTGAGGTAATCCACAATCCAGGACACCAAGGAGGCATCCACCTGCATCACTGCCAGCTTCTCAGCCAGCAGAGCCGGCCTGATGGTGTTGAACGCACTGGAGAAGTCAAAAAACATGATCCTCACAGTGGCAGCCGGCTTGTCCAGGTGGGAGTAGACTCTGTGGAGTAGGGTCAGGATGGCGTCATCTACTCCAAGGTGGGGCTGGTAGGCAAACTGGAGAGGGTCTTGCAGATGTTGGACCATAGGCCTCAGCTGCTGCAGGACGAGTCGTTCCAGAGTCTTCATGATGTGGGAGGTCAGTGCCACGGGCCTGTAGTCCTTAGGGTCACTGGGGCGCGGCGTCTTCGGGACAGGGACGAGGCACGATGTCTTCCATAGCAGGGGGACTCTCTGAAGACTCAGGCTCAGGCTGAAGATCTGGGGAGCACAGCCCTTCAGGACTCTGGGGCTCACTCCATCAGGTCCTGGTGCTTTCCCGGCCTTCAGTCTCTGCAGTTGACACCTCACCTGCTCCTCAGTGACAGTCAGTGTGGAGGTGTCGGGAGGGGGAGGGGTGGTGTCGTCTGAGGTGTGAGCTGGGTCTTCCACAGGAGACGGGGGAGGGAGGGGTAGGGGGCTGACTGCTGCTGGCTGGAGCTGGACAGTTCCTGCAGTGTCAAAGCGATTGAAGAAGATGTTGAACTCATTAGCTGTGTTCATGTCTCCCTCCACGCTTCCCCCTCGGGTCGGCTTGTGTCCCGTGATGGTCCTCATGCCGCTCCACACTTCCCTCATGTTGTTCTGCTGAAGTTTCCACTCCAGCTTCCTCCCATGTCTTGTGTTGCTATGATACTCGCGGGAGGATTTCCAAATATGGACCTGGCTCCAGATTCGCTCCTGTAACCGTGGCAACAGGAGCCTCATGTGAGCGACGCTGTGGAGACGTCACACTCACTCAGACACTCAGAGATACAGGATATGGACTATGAAGGGCATTTTGAAGGAGCACTATGCAACTTTAATACATTATAAAGTTTATTGTTTTTATACGCCCGTTTCAATACGGGACGTATTATGGTATGGCGCTGTCCGTCCGTCTGTCTTTCCGTCCGTCTGTGGACACTTCAAAGCTTTGAAGTCTTTGAAGCTTTGTCTTCATGAAGAGGCAAAACATGTGGGGCATGCGCCGATATATATATAAGGTATACTGTATTTGTGTATTTTATTGTATATTTTTGTATCGATCCATGCTGTAGGTCAGTGGTATCAATTTTATGTGACTTCAGGTTTTTTCACATTTGTTTGCAGTTAATAGATGCTTTTATTTAAATGAGTGCGCATCTACTCCTCAGTGGAATCGTCATGAGGAGGAGGGCGGGGCGGAGCAAAGTCGGCCATGTTGGGAAGGTCAAACACCACACAGCAGCTCAGGGCAGAACGAGGGATCTCCATGTCCCGCACCTGAGTCCAAACTCCGGTCCTTGCATCAAAACATTCAGCACAATGAATGATGTCCCGATTGTCCCCGCCTACAACATATAGCTGATTGTCAACAACCTCGATGCCAAAGTTGTTGCGCTCGGTCCACATGTTGGGTAGGGGGCGCCACGTGTTGGTTGCGGGGTTATAGGCTTCAACAGTGTTCAAACGGGAATATCTATTAAACCCACCAACAGCGTAGATTTCATTGGCATAGGCGATGACACTGACCCCAGAGCGCATGGTGGACATATCCGCTATCATGGTCCACTGTTCGGTTAGTGGGTTGTAAGTCTCAGCTGATGCCAGGTAATGTTGACCATTATAACCTCCACAAATGTAGATCTTTCCATTGTACACTGTGCTGCTGGCATTGCTCCTCTTTTCGTTCATAGGTGAAATCATGGTCCACTGATTGGTCACTGGCAAGTACCTTTCGGCTGTCTTCAGCTTGTCCCGTCCATCGCACCCGCCTATCGCGTAGATCAAACCATCCAGCAAAGTCACACTAACGCTGCCCCTACGTGAATGCATGGGTGCTAATTCTTGCCACGTGTGAATTGCCAGGTCGTACTTGCAGGTAGTGTTGAGCTGGTGATTGCCGTCAGACCCTCCAATCACGTACACAGATCCATTAAGGAACACTGTGCCGTGATGGGCTCTTGGAGTCCAGTCATCATTAGCCACACCCACCCAGCGATCGGTGCGGTTGTCATAGACTTCAATTCTGTTGGTTATTCTGTTTTGGCTATAGCCACCAATAACCATAAGCACCGCACTGGGCAGCCTTGGAGTGGCTAGACGAGTGGGGGGCAGGGAGGCATTGTACCTCCTAGCTCTTTCATCCAACATCACCTTTATGATCTTCGCCTCCACAATCTTCCAGTTATGAATGTAGTGGGACAGGTTATATCTAATCATGCACTGAGTGAAGTAATCAACAGGGATCAGACCCAGACGGACTTTTAGTAGGAGGTCGGCCAAGTAGTGGTTCCTTTCCTCAGGAGCATGTACAATCCATCTGATGACTGCCACTAACACGGTGGTCTCCTCCTTCACGTTCAGCCGATCATCATCAATGACTGAACACAGGTCTTCCCTGGAGAGCTGGAAGAACTCTTCAGAGCTGGTCACCACCTCTTCAAATGCTTCAGGACGTATAAGAAGGCTTGTTTCCTCAGCTGGGGGTAGTAGTACTTGTTTGAGATACCCCATACAGTGATGCAGTTACTGGGGGACATTTGCTCCTTCATGACCTGACAGCAGACTTCGGTAATGGCGCTCACATCTAAGTAGTCAGCAGCTATAAAGAGCTCCTGGAGGTTTTCCTGGGTGATGTGCACCACCCCGGTGTAGCAGTAGTCCAGGATAATCTTCATGATATCAGCTGACACATTGGAGATCTCCAACACCTGGCAGTCAGGGCTGGACCAGTCAGTGAAGAGGCTTTTAAAGTATGTGCTGCAGCTACACAGAACCAGTTTGTGTGCTGGGAATTGCACGCCGGCCACGTTGAGCAAAGCATCGCACAACTTCTGCTCCCTCCTCAATTCCTCGAACACAGTGTTCATGTTTGGTTTTGTATTTGAAAATGGATATCTTTGCACAGAGACATGTCTGTCTCTCTTGCTAACTGTGATCATTTCCATCTCTGTCTTTTTATCTTCCATCTCTGTCCTTTTATGTTACGTGCCGTAGATCTGAACTCTCTTCTCAAATGTTCTGCTGCTGAAAGCGAGAACAACCCACATTCTCTGCTTCTTTGAGCTTTGACACATCAAAGTTTTGTAGTGTCTTTAAGTTCTGTTGCTGCAATCTGATTGGTGGAATTCCGATTCTAGAATGTGATGATGTCATACTCATACTCCTACTGCAAGAGCCAGATTTCCCTATTGATTATCCGTCCGTCCGTCTGTCCGTCTGTGGACACTTCAAAGCTTTGAAGTCTTTGAAGCTTTGTCTTCATGAAGAGGCAAATTCCGATTCTAGAATGTGATGATGTCATACTCATACTCCTACTGCAAGAGCCACATTTCCCTATTGATTATCGGTCCGTCCGTCTGTCTGTCCGTCTGTCCGTCTGTCCGTCTGTCTGTGGACAATTTCTTGTCCGCCCTCTAACTCGACAACCGTCTCACCTAGGAATGTCAAACTTCCAAACTGCACCAACAATTCATCTTTAACTGGGTCTGACAAATTCTAACTTAATTCTATATACAATAATTCAAAGTACGGGCGTATTTTGCCCCGCTGGCGGAGCTCTTGTTTGCTTTATTTTATTTAATTTATTGCACGGTTAGTAGTGTTTGTCTTATGTTTCGCTCCGCAGCAGTTTCCTAATGTTGTGAACCTGTTCACTCATATGACAATAAAACCTTTCTGATTTCTGATTTTTGATTAGGGGTTATAATTATAATTATACTCTGCTATAATTTCATATACAAGGCAAGCACATTTCTGTTTTCTAACAAAATCACTTTTAAATGAGTTTCCGCCCATCAGTGCACAATCACAATCGACTTTTTGGAGCTTTTTACCAGGTTATAACGTTGTACCCTCGTTAAAAACTTGACTGAAGAGAGTTTAGATGTCACTACACAAAAGCACGACATAAAACAATGCACTACAACTTCACAAACCTGATGTGATGTGCAGCAGGTTCATTTCATTTCAAGTGCATTGAGGGGAGTGAGGTGAGACTCAAAAACAAATCCGAAACTTATTAAACACATTGCTTTCTGTGAATATTTACTGCCTGTTATTAGGTGCACTATTTCACTTTTTGATTCGGGGTCCGTCACCTGCTTGTTTCTATGGAGGTGTCCCTGCTCTGCCTGGAATGTTCCACAGTATGACATTAAACAGCTCTACCTTGCTTTTACTCAATTACAGGTGGTTTTAGAGCTGGAAAATAGCCGGAAAAACGTTCTGACTGTGAGCGGGGGTCGCCTCTCCACAGATCTGACCTGTAACTTTGCCTGGTTTGGTCTGCATAAAGATAAACAGGGTTAATATCAGATAAAGCAATAACATCTCCATGGAGAAAAGCATGTGACAGACCCATCCACCAGAAAAGTTAATAATAATATCAATAATACATTTTATTTATTAGGCGCTTTTCTGGACACTCAAGGTCGTCTTACAACAAGTACAATCCACATTATAGGCAGTTAAAAGCAACAGTTAAAATACAGTTGAAAACAAACAGTAAAACGTTTATAAAAGGACAGTGCGGTTATGGCTGAGTCTGAACACATGAGTTACACCAGGGGTGTCAAACTCATTTTGGTCCGGGGGCCGTATGCAGCCTACTTTGATCCCAAAAGGGCCGGATCAGAAAACTCAGTTCTCTCTTCAAGTTATTGTATTTTTCTCCGTGTCTCGTAGTGGTGTTTAAGATTATATTCCTCGAGCAACGCCACTTGTTCAAACCAAGATGGCGCCGCGGACGGTCGCCCTGGTGTTTCGGAGCGTCGTCCTTGTCTTGTTTTTGTGCGTAATTAGTGTTTTTGGCCACTCTTCTGGGTACACCTACACCAGAGAAGAGCTTCTAAACTACAGGACTACAACTCCTGTGGACTTATTTCCAGTCTTTGTCGCATCCGCGGCGGATTTACTACATACTCTGCTGAGGAGAGTGAGAAGACGTAGGAGAGGAAAGCGCGCTGGTTCACTGGTGCGCCTAAGGAGGCGCGGGTTCACGCACGACCTTTACCTGGGATATTCCTTTCCAATGTTCGCCACCCGAACAAAATGGACGAGCTGGCCCTGATGAGAAGCATCAACAGAGACTTTTCTCATCCTGTGTCTTGTGTTTTACGGAATCGTGGCTTGGTGAGGACACCTCGACTGCGCGCCTCCACTTGGAGGGGTTTCAACTCTACCGCGACCGACAAGCCGGCTCTTCCGGCAAGACCACAGGTGGAGGCGTATGTTTATTCATCAACAGCGGCTGGTGTACAGATGTGACAGTGATTGGCGCAGCACTGCTCTCCCTCTCTGGAATATCTTTTTCATTCACTGCAAACCGCTTTTACTCTCCGCGGGAGTTCGCTTCATTCATTCTGGCTGCTGTTTACATCCCGCCGACGCGGACGTGCACGCACGCTCAGTGCGCCCGCAGAGCAGACACTGCTTATGGAGCCGGACATACCCGGACTCTCGTCATTGTTCTTGGGGACTTTAACAAAGCCAATTTAAGCCAGGAACTTCCTAAATACAAACAGTACATCAAATGCCCAACCAGAGAGGAGAGGACGCTGATCACTGTTACAGCACGATAAGTGGGGCTTATCACGCAGTGCCCCGCGCTGCACTCGGACTTTCTGACCAATGTAATGATCCACCTTATCCCCGGGTACAGACAGAGACTGAAACACTTCTAAACCTGTCGTGAGGACGACTAAAAGGTGGAGCAGCGAGGGTTAGGGAGGAGCTGGCGACGTGTTTGGAAACCACAGACTGGGACGCTATGAGGTCTGCCTCTGACAGTTTGGATGAGTACACGGACACTGTCACCTCGTATATCCACTTCTGCGAGGACAGCAGTGTGCCATCACGCACCAGGGTGAGTTATAACAATGACAAACCCTGGTTTACTCCCAAACTCAAACAGCTGTGGCTAGTAAAAAGGAGGCTTTCAGAAGTGGGGATAAAGACCTCTACAAGGACGCTAAGTACCGGTTTAGCAGGGAAGTGGGCACTGGCTAAACTCCAGTTCTCTGAGAATATGCAGCAGCAGATTTCAGAGGACGACTGGCTTCTGTGTGGAGGAGTTTTAGGAAAAATCACCAACTACAAACCTAAAACTCCACACTCCACGGATGACCTGTCCCTAGCCAACAGTCTTAACGACTTCTACTGTCGCTTTTGATGAGTCATCACAGCTCTCACACCTCCAACTGTCCCAACAATAGAGACAATAGAGACAACCCGACACTCATCCCCACTGTTTCCCTCACCAGAGCCATCTCCACCCTTTCACATTCATGAGGCAGATGTGAAGAAGCAGTTCAAGAGGATGAATGTCCGGAAGGCGCCAGGCCCAGATGGCGCCTCTGCTGCCACCCTGAGACACTGTGCTAACGAGCTGGCCCCAGTGTTTACAGACATCTTCAATTCTTCACTGCAGGCGTGTCATGTGCCTGTCTGCTTGAAAAACTTCCACCATTGTTCCTGTCCCCAAGAAGCCAAGGACCACCGACTCAATGACTACAGACCTGTGGCTCTGACATCTGTGGTCATGAAGTCATTGGAGCGCCTGGTTCTGCCCCACCTCAAGACCCTCACGGCCCCCTCCTGACCCCTGCATTTTGCCTACAGAGCCAACAGGTTCAGATCGACGCCATCAACATGGCTCTACACTTCACCCTGCGGCATCTGGACTCCCCGGGAACCTACGCCAGGATCCTGTTTGTGGACTTCAGCTCTGCCTTCAACACCATCCGCCCAGACCTCCTCCAAGGCAAGCTGTCCCAGATGAACGTGCCTGATCCTCTCTGCAGGTGGATCACTGACTTCCTGACAGACAGGAAGCAGCACGTGAGGCTGGGGAAGAATGTCTCGGACTCCCGGACCATCAGCACCGGCTCTCCCCAAGGCTGTGTTCTTTCTCCTCTGCTCTTCTCCCTGTACACCAACTGCTGCACCTCTTCCCATCAGTCTGTCAAGCTCATCAAGTTTGCAGATGACACCACGGTCATCGGGCTCATCTCGGACGGGGATGAGTCTGCCTACAGGACGGAGGTTGATCGTCTGGTGTCCTGGTGCAGCCAGAACTACCTGGTGCTTAATGCCCAGAAGACAGTGGAGATGATTGTGGACTTTAGGAAGCACACAGCCCCACTCCTCCATCATCCTGGACCGACACCCCCATCACCACTCTGACTCATTCCGCTTCCTGGGGACCACCATCACCCAGGACCTCAAATGGGAGCCCACCATCACCTCCATCATAAAGAAGGCCCAGCAGAGGATGTACTTCCTGAGGCAGCTGAAGAAACTCAACCTGCCAGCACGGACAATGGTGCAGTTCTACACTGCCATCATCGAGTCCATCCTCACCTCCTCCATCACCGTGTGGTATGCTGGAGCCACCACCAGGGACAAACAGAGACTGCAACGTGTTGTGCTCTGCTGAGAAGGTGATTGGTTGCAGCCTTCCATCTCTTCAGGACCTGTACACCTCCAGGACTCGGACACGTGCAGGTCGAATTGCAGCTGATCCTTCTCACCCTGGACATGGACTTTTTGACCTGCTCCCCTCAGGCAGGAGGCTACGGTCCATTCGGACCACAAAAACAGTTTCTTCCTCTGCTGTTGGACTCATAAATAATAACACTCGGACTGGTCCCACCCCCCACTCTGCTTCTGTCACATGACCCTGTGTTCTCGCACCTGCCTGCACCTGCCTGTTTTGCACTGATCACTGATACTCTCATACTCTATATTATTATACTCCTGTACATTTGTAAATTTTGTTATATTATACTATAGCTTTATTTTATTCTATTATTTGTTGAATGTCAGTGTTTGTCTACATCCTGCTCCAAGTACCGCAGCAATTTCCTAATCTTGTGAACCTGTTCACTCATATGGCAATAAAACACATTCTGATTCTGATTCTGATTCTGATTGTTCCAAACACACTGAGCACAGATTTCCCATTCACCTCTGGCAACAAATAAGAATTAGACTATTTTTCTTGGGAAATCCTGAACTCAGCATCTGCTTTTCTCATTTTTTGACATTTTGCTGATGAGGGTCACGGTCGACAGTCAAAACGATCGTCCTTTAAGAGCGTTTGGAAAGAGGAAAGTCTTCATTTGTGCTGCTCTGGTGGGAGTCGCCACGTACAGAAACGCCGGAGACGCTGCTATGCTAAACGGGGCAGAAAATTAACAGAAAAATCTGAAAATTTTAAGTATTTTAATAGAAAAATCAGGCGAGGGCCAGATTAAAGGTCTTGGAGGGCCGGATCTGGCCCCCGGGCCGCATGTTTGACACATGTGAGTTACACGATGCGCCTTTAATGGGCAGTTTGCATGTTCTCGTTTTTTTTGCAGATTTTTCTCAACCCGACATGAGCTAATGAAAAATGTTCTCCTTATCAAGCACAGCTCCTCGCATTCCGAACAGACACTCAGAAAAATTAGCCATGCAAAAAGTGAATGACGGCGCTGATGCAGAAGTTCAGTGGGCGCCTGAGGAGAGCAGTGTGGGTGAACGTGAAAACTTTGAGTAAACCGCTCGGCTGCCAGTGACTAAAATTACGAGCAGTGAGAATTCAAGGTAAACCGGGTCATATTAAAATGCATTTATGTATTTTACAACTGGGACCCATCCCACACACGCTTACCCAGCATGCACCTCTGATCTTACCCCTAATGAAAGACTTCATTATGAGTCTAGGGCAGCACTTAGAGCAGCCACACACTAATGACAGCTATTCCACCTCCATAAACTCTGATACCGCAGACTTTGAACATAAATCTACTTTCTTCTCTGTGCAATAATTAATGAAGATGGGCCAGACACTGTGGCTCTCGGGGGTAATTTGATCGGGTAAAAAATGGTCAGATATACCATTATAAAGAGCTAGTGTGCGTTGAGTCAGCAAAGGCCATATAGTCGTATAAGGGACACTACAGCGAGTACAGATACAGAAGTCGTACGGTTGCTTGACAATTCACATATCACGAGCCTCAAACGAATAACTATAATTAAAATATTGTCATTATAATACTATTTTTGTTTCATTATAGTCTCCAGACCCTGCTGCATCTGTAGGTGTCATATAAGTGTCATTGGATTCATCTCACAAAGATTTTTAAAGCAAAAAGTAATCTCATTGGCTTTTCTATTTTCCCCCAAAACCTTAGAAATATGAAATAGGCAGTTGTGCAAGGAGACTAACAATTTTATTTTGTCTGAATTATGAACAACGTGCAGCTTATAGTATTGATCTATGTCTGTTCTTTGATTTTCTAACCTCCTGTTGGTTAAATCAAACATTTTGTGAAGCCTTTGGAGGCGACTGCTGTTGTGATAGTTAATACTAAGGATCGGCTGATGAGTCGATTAATCGATAATTGATCATTAAGAATTTGGTGGCTCAGGTTCATTTTAATGGCCAAACTGAATGTCGGTGTCTGTGTAACGTAGCCTGAGGAGTCGAGGTCTGAGCACAAACTCTGGAGCCTCACAGTCCCACGTCTCGGCTCTGGCTCCTTGGAGATCCCTATATTCCTCAGAGTGTGTTTCCCTGCACATCAGTGTCCCGGGTATGATCGGGTTTTTGAGTGTCCCGGTTTCACATGTTTACGCAGCATCTGCAACGCGACATACGCACAGAACAGACTCAGCATCAGCAGAACATCCTCTGTCACAGAGAGAACACTCATATTCACTGAGTCACAGAGAGAACACTCATATTCACTGAGTCACAGAGAGAACACTCATATTCACTGAGTCACAGAGAGAACACTCATATTCACTGAGTCACAGAGAGAACACTCATATTCACTGAGTCGAGTCCTTTAGTCCCACAGAAGCTGAAGCAGCAGCACAAGGAAAGAGCTGCTTTTTTCAGCTCTTACAGTTTATGCAAATGAGTCATGAGGTTTTAAGTTTAGTTTCTGTAAGACGTAAACAAATGTTTAAATCTGCATTAAACACATTCTGATCTCACACTGATGAGGCTCTGGAGTCAGGAGGTTTATATGTTGTAAAGTTGAGTTTATTTATGCAGATTAGTAATAGTAATAATTGTGATGATAATTTTAATATAAAATGCTTATGATTAATCAGAAATCGATCGTTAATTTTCCAGACGATCCATTAAGACAATTCAATCGAATGCCTGTCCTTAGTTAATACTAAAGATAAAAAGAATTAACCTTTGATTAACCTGTCAGGAGCTGCACGTAACCAAAATGCATTACCCGGGGTCTCCAAATCTCTTCAAATCTATAGCTCATATTGTTCATGTTTTTAATTAAAGGTCGCATATTACGCTGTTTTCTGATCTATGGTATAATATTGTGCCTTTATCACAAACACACCTGGAGTTTTGTTTCACTCACACGTTTAACACACAAACCCTGGATATTTAGGCTGAGTTCTTCTCTCAAACAGAAAATACTGTTTTACCTTGTGATGTCATGTGGCATTACAGGACGTTTTTAAACTCCATACACCTTCACTAGAATAATTTAGATCATTTTGACTTTGGAATTGCCACTTTCTATTGAACAAAAGGTAAAACATGGCTATTAACTTGAAAACTACTGCTTCGTGACATCAGAGGAAACAGAAGCATTTGAGCTTTGGAGATGTAGACAGACTAATAATAAAGAAAGACTCAATGTGTGAATGAAATAAAACACAACTCTGGGTGTGTTTTTGATGAGCTAACATTATAACAAAGGTGCTTTTGTGTAATATAGGACCTATAGAAGGCGACCAGTAAATTCACAACATCACAAATAACAGCTACTGCATAAAAAATACAAAAAGCTTTGGTAAAACATGTTTACTTTTGTATTTCAGAGTCCATCTGTAAGTGTCAGGGTGTTAGTGGCTTCTCAGTGGGAACAGACCCTCGTAACTGCCGAGGTCACCGCCTTACGGCCCCAAAGCTGCTGGAGGTCAAAGGTCATGAGCCCTCAAGAGAAACCCCAGAGTCTAAAGAGCACAAACAACAACAGTGTGGACTCAAAACGCCGGCCTCATAGCTCCTCATAGCCTCTCATAGCTCCTCATAGTCTCTCGTAGCCTCTCGTAGTCTCTCGTAGCCTCTCGTAGTCTCTCGTAGCCTCTCGTAGCCTCTCGTAGCCTCTCGTAGCCTCTCGTAGCCTCTCGTAGCCTCTCGTAGCTCCTCGTAGCCTCTCGTAGCCTCTCGTAGCCTCTCGTAGCCTCTCGTAGTCTCTCGTAGCCTCTCGTAGCCTCTCGTAGCCTCTCGTAGCCTCTCATAGCCTCTCGTAGCCTCTCATAGCCTCTCATAGCCTCTCGTAGCCTCCCATAGCTTCTCGTAGCCTCTCATAGCCTCTTGTAGCCTCTCATAGCCTCTCATAGCTCCTCATAGCCTCTCGTAGCCTCTCGTAGCCTCTCATAGCTCCTCATAGCCTCTCATAGCTCCTCGTAGCCTCTCGTAGCCTCTCGTAGTCTGTCGTAGCCTCTCGTAGCCTCTCGTAGCCTCTCGTAGCTCCTCGTAGCCTCTCGTAGCCTCTCGTAGCCTCTCGTAGCCTCTCGTAGCTCCTCGTAGCCTCTCATAGCCTCTCATAGCCTCTCGTAGCCTCTCGTAGCCTCTCGTAGCCTCTCGTAGCCTCTCATAGCTCCTCATAGCCTCTCATAGCTCCTCGTAGCCTCTCGTAGCCTCTCGTAGCCTCTCATAGCTCCTCATAGCCTCTCTTAGCTCCTCGTAGCCCCTCGTAGCCTCTCGTAGCCTCTCATAGCCTCTCGTAGCCTCTCATAGCCTCTTGTAGCCTCTCGTAGCCTCTCATAGCCTCTCGTAGCCTCTCGTAGCCTCTTGTAGCCTCCATTGAACTTGACAGCCCAAACATTCCACCAGCTATAAGTCCAATTAATCTTATTTGTCAAAGCGCGTTCATTAATTGCGTAACGTGTGGTGTGTACGTATGTTGTTCCATCATAAGCTCGAGGACCCTTCACACAGTTTCTATGTCCAGCCTCATTTAGCATTTAGCGACTGGCCTGAGGACAAACAGCTCACGGTGACCTCACACCCCCGCAACCAAAACAAAGACGCTCACAAGGTCGAAAGTGTCATTTTAAACTCAGATGTGTTTTGGACCCCGCCAGCTTTTTCCTCATATGTTTGCCAAAGGGGAAAGACTTTGACGCAAACTAAGTCTTATATACATGTTAGATTCAGCCAAAGAAATGACGAGGCTTTTCCCCATTTCACCCCCACTCAATGTATAAGGACGTCATGTTTAGAGCAAACACATAAACCCTATATGTAAATGGACATAGTAACCCTCTTATCGCTGCACTCCAAATAGGAAGTGAGCACAGGGGCACTTCCGGCTCCATCGACTCTAGCTCCAGTTGAGTTAAAGTTGAACTCCGGCACGTTTGAAGCTGAAGTCCATCACTAGAGGTGGTGGAATTCTGTCAGAAGCCAAAAAACGGCACAGATCAGTGTTTCCTCGGTGGAGATCTCACTGTGGCAGTGAGTCTGTTAAGGCAACAAACTAGTGTAGTGATGGGGGCAAGTTCTGAACTTCCACGTAAAACACCACTTTTCTTTCTCACTGAAGAAGTTTAACACCACTTTAACCCATCTTACAACAGCCACGAGTCTAACAAACAAAACGCTCTGCCTGGTTCACTCATTATTGTCTGGAAATGTTAGAAAACATCTTTATAAGCAGCTTTAGCCTTAGCTTTGCTGATTTCCCACTGCACAGGCCAAAGCCCAAAAGACTCGATCGTCGACTCCAGCAGCGGTGAGAGGCTCGAATCTCCAGAAGCAACAAGTGAAGATCGACTAATGACGGTGAAGAAGAAGAGAAATTGAAAGTTGTTGAAAGAAAATGGTTTGAGAATGTATTTTTTTGTGTTTTTCAAAAAATATAATTCACTCGTAAATAAATGGGATTAGAAACGACATCGGGGATCGAGTCTTTTGGGCTTTCACATGTGAAGTGGGAAATTAACAAAGCTAAGGCTAAGGCTGCTTATAAAGTTATTTTCTAACGTTTCCAGACACTAATGAGTGAACCAGGCAGAGCGTTTTGTTTGTTAGACTCGTGGCTGTTGTCAGATGGGTTAAAGTGGAGTTAAGCTTCTTCAGTGTGAAGCAAATTGGCGTTTTACGTGGAAGTTAAGAACAGCGAGATCTGCGCTGAGGAAACACTGATCTGTGCCGTTTTTTGGCTTCTGACAGAATTCGACCACCTCTAGTAATGGACTTTAGCTTCAAATGTGCCGGAGTTCAACTTTAGCATTGAAAAAGTGTCACACCTCTCTCTGTAACTGCTGCAATGACCCTCGTCAGTTTGGTCTTAAAATGTTTGTATTAACCTGGTCCTGATGTTTTTCTTTTGCTATTTTGTCCATAAGTAAATTCCTATTCCTAATACGGAACTTGGCTCCAAATTCGAAATAACTGCTGGCCTTGTGAGCTTCATTTGACTAGAGCCGCACACTCCCTTATCCACTTGTTTATACGGTCTATGAGCAAATAGGCTTGGAGAGTTGCCATTTAGAGTTGAGAAAAGATGCATTATTATGAACAAATATTACTGGTAACATTAGTAGACGCAGTTTTGGAGGAACATGGACACAAAAAGATCCGAGATTTGATTTCCACATTTGAGTTTTTGTGTTTTCTGAGGAGATTTCCTTTCTGCATGGTTCCCCCACCAAACTAAAGGTTTTTTTTGTAGGCACAGAGCGAAGTACTAGTATAACAGAGTATAATAATAGTGTTTTAGAGCTAAATGTTTGGAAACTGTCTTGTTTATAAAATGTGTGATACAAATAAAGTTGGATTGGATAATAGTGATTTAATGTTTTTCCTAATTCTGCCAAAGACTTTACATCTTACTGAAAAGTACTGAGGCAACACTACTTAGACGTAAATAGTCTGTCAACTCCATTTTTGGTACGTTTTCAACAGCAAATAAGATGCCCTGAAATCTTCTCTTCAATCTCTTTACGTTTGACTTTTACAAATGGAGAGTGCAGTGGTCGTGGAAAACCAAACTCAGTTCCAATTTTTCAACGACCTCGAGCTGTCAAAATGCCGAAAAGCTGAGCACAAGCTAATAGGCCTCACGTGTAAATTACATTATGGACTTGTCCTTTAGTGAAAGTCAATTGAATTAAACAGCATTTAAAGTGTTGTGTGGGGGACTAAGTAGGCTGCCTGTTGCTTTGATGGATGAGACCTTTCTGCCAATTTGCCTTTAGATTAACATAAAACCATACATCACTGTTCATTATATCCTAATTTTGCTTTGACATTTGGACTGGTTAAACTGATTCTTACCACGGCGTGTCAAGACTCAAAGTGTGCTGCTTTCAAATCCTCGTTTTTTTGCTTTTGCTAATCACATCACCATCTCCAAATGCAGTTACCAAGCTTCCTCTCAATCCATTTTAGAGGTTTCCTGCTTTGGCTAACGCTAATCTTGTCCAGTTCAATAAAAAGACATGGTTTTCGCCTGGTAACTGGGCCAATAATGCCGCACTTGAGCTGGGACCACCTTGGAGAGGCTTTCTGTGTGGAGCCTTGCACCAGCCGTGGAGGGGAAATAAAGACACCCATTCACCGACTTATTGGCCTGAATGTTGTTGACTTTAGCGGAGGGGGAGAAAACAGAAAAACATGTGCTTATTTAGACGTGTGCAGACTCCACTTTGGACTGGACAGACTGAAATGTGCTGTGCAAATCGCTAAAGTCAGTGCTAAGGCTGTGTTCATTTCTACACACACACACGCCACATCAGAACTGGGCTGTACAGATCCATACCAAGTCTACCTAAGGACTAAACTGGACTCAAACCAGCACCAAACCAGAACAAGGCTGAAAACATCCGCGATAGGTCCAGGTCTAACAGCAGAACACAGGCTTATTGAGGTGTATGACTCAATGAAATCAAAAACAACAACCACAGATGATTAGTATTAGTTAAATACATGTTTCCTTTACATTTGTTTAATTCATATGCTACATGTGATGTAATGTGCAATGTAATTTAAACGTGTGTAAATATGAAGTAATCTGACGGATAAATGGACGGATACAGAGTGAAATGCAGTGAATGATACAGTGGTTCTATAATTGTCTGATGGTGTTTGACTGTGACTGTATAACTGAGGTTTGAATGTTGGGGAAGTTTTAGAGAAATTTAGAGACTTATAGGGGAATGTTCACTGTTTATTTATGTAAAAAGGGACTACAGATGGAAACGAGCTGTTCAGCTATAATCTGGTACAGTGCATCTCTGTCTTTCGATTTAATGTTTCTGTGCATTGTCCCTCAAATAAAGATTAAAGTAAAGTACATTATGTGCATTTTTGACCCATTTTTGACTCGTGTTTGCACATTGCTGTGGGCTGCAGGGCTGTTAAACATTTGTGAACCAGCACAACTCTTTTGTTTTTGATTCATTATTACACTGCTGAAACCACAGACGGGATGTGTTGCTACATAGTCTGTGATTATGTAGGTTGGGGAAATTTCTAATGACATAATCTTCTGTGTTTGTCTACCAGAATTGTCACTGTGTTCAAATCAAACAAGATTCAATGGGGCTGAAAAGACCAACACAAACGTGACACTTAGATAATGTCTTCTGTGTGTCCTCTGTGTGACCCTGTGGACTGTGGATTTACACCTGACCGTGACTCAACACTGGGCCCTCAGCCCTCATGTTTGTGTGGAGCATCTCTGCAGCTTCCCCTGCTGCTTATTCACAGCCCATTGACTCACAATGGAGACGGCCCTGGGACAATAACACTAAGTCTCTCACACAGTGTGGGAAAGGGACACCTCGCTCAAAGCAGGGGGTATGTTATTAAAAACCAAAGTATTAGGACATTTTTATATTGAGCCCTATTCGCACAGGACAGGACTGCAAATGACCGCAGTCAAGTCTGTAAAGGACTATTTTACTGAAATTACGATCGGATAAGTCGTAACATCACATCCATTTCTATCTCTTTTGCACTGCTAAGTAAGTAAATTAATAAAGTCTGCTAAAAATAATAATACTAAATGTTCCTTAGCGCTGCTGCCACACGTGTCATCCAGAGGAGAGACAATTCTCGCAGGATGTTGTCCTGTGAGAATTGTCTCTCCTCTTGGATCTCTTGGCCTTTTTGTGGATCAGTTTCCATGTAGAGGCTGTGAGGCTGTGTTATGATTTGCCCAAAAGTGCTAAACAAAATTTCTACTGCAGCCTCCATTACTCAATCCGGAAAGAGATATAAAAGGTGCACAGAGAGATATAAAATGTCACAATTATTACAAATGACCAAAGGTCCACAGGTCAAACTGATCCCGTGTGAATGGGGCTTTAGTAATACTCACAATTTCATTTTCAAAATATTGTATAGAATATTTCTCATCCACAGTGGGTTTATTATTAGGATTATTGGATTCTTTACTTAGGCCCTATATAAATATCTAGGGTCTATTCAGACTTGTACATGTATATGGTTTTGGTTTGGGCGCAGTTATGGCCTGATGTGGACTTTGGTTTGGTCCAGGTCCAGGTTTAGTTTTAGCTTTAGTTTTCACTGGACCGACCCCCTGTGGATCTGCACAAAGAGACTGAGCAGCTGAGACGAACACGGACAGTGGCAGTTTGATTAACCCCATTCGCTCGAGCGCCCTGTGTGTGTGTGTGTGTGTGTGTGTGTGTGTGTGTGTGTGTGTGTGTGAGTGTGTGTGTGAGTGTGTGTGTGTGTGAGTGTGTGTGTATGTGTGTGTGTCTGTCTGTGTGTCTGTCTGTGTGTGTGTGTGTATGTGTGTCTGTGTGTGTGTGTGTGTGTGTGTCTGTGTGTGTGTCTGTGTGTGTGTGTGTGTCTGTGTGTGTGTGTGTGTCTGTCTGTGTGTCTGTCTGTGTGTGTGTGTGTGTGTGTGTGTCTGTGTGTGTGTGTGTGTATGTGTGTGTGTCTGTCTGTGTGTCTGTCTGTGTGTGTGTGTGTGTGTGTGTCTGTGTGTGTGTGTGTGTGTGTGTCTGTGTGTGTGTCTGTGTGTGTGTGTCTGTGTGTGTGTCTGTGTCTGTCGGTGTGTGTGTGTGTGTGTGTGTGTGTGTCTGTGTGTGTGTGTGTGTATGTGTGTGTGTCTGTGTGTGTGTGTGTGTGTGTGTCTGTGTGTGTGTCTGTCTGTGTGTGTGTGTGTGTGTGTGTGTGTGTGTGTGTGTGTGTGTGTGTGTGTCTGTGTGTGTGTCTGTCTGTGTGTGTGTGTGTGTGTGTGTGTGTGCGTGTGTGTGTGAGTGTGAGTGTGAGTGTGTGTGTGTGTGTGGCAAAACATTCAGAACAAATTCTTATTTACAGTGTTGGTCTGCACTACAAAAAAGGATTTTCTAGCATAGTTATTTTAGTTATTTTTACTTAATAAGATGAGATTTTTTTTACTTGTTTCCAGATATTTCATCCTGATTTATCTTATCTCGATATTACAACTTATTCTAAGCACTTTTTATATTAACTCAGTCCAGGTTAAGCCTCTTTAACTTCCTCCTCAAACCAATAAGGGGAAAAATCTTGCCATAAATACTTGAAACTCGTGTTTTCTGCTTAGAACAAGATTCATATTTCGTCTTGTTATAAGAAAACGTGGTGAGGGAAAATTTCTTACACTTTCTTGCACTGGCAGAAAATTTCACTTAAAATAGGGCATTTTTACCTCAAAATTGGTATTTTTTTTCTTATTTTTTGGTAGGCCTTTTTTGCCCAAGGAGTTAAAACAATTAAATATTCCACATCCTTCATTAGTAAAACAACAGTTACATCAGTCTCTAAAAATCTCCTTTACTTTCATTAGTAAAACATTTACACACGTCTTTAAACATGTACAGTACATGTTGTTTTGCTCTTTTTCGTTTACATACTCTGAAGCCTCATAAACAGTCCATTCTATAACTTAATGGGGTGTTTCATTTATTACCTCTGGGTCAACTGAGGCAATGACTGAAAAACCATTAACATTAAATAAGACCAGTCTAAATAAATGAACTACATTTAAAATGCCTAAATGTTTGATGGTAAGAGAAGTATAGAGCAGTGGGTTTTGTAACTGATGAATTATATTTGGCAGAGCTGAGAAACCCATAACAAAAGCTTCACTGTCCAAAGAGTGGACGTACAGTAAAAGTGATTCTGCCTTTATCTCTGTGGCCCCGGGATTAACCTCTTCTGCCCTAATCTCAGGATTAAGTCCAGTTTGTGTTTTGAGTGAGGACAAAGACTGGACTTGTTTAATACCTGCAGGATACAGTATAAACTATTCAACGAGAAACCCTCTTATTTCTCTTTTTGTTGTGTTATTTTCTTCACACCAGATGCCCTTCCACAACAGCCTTTCTGAGCTTTGGGACTGGTGCATATTCACTGTCTTTGGCCTCGTGCGCCTCCATCAGAGACAAAAGAATTTACCGTTTGGCTTTTGCACAGCCCCATAACTCCAAGAATACGGCAATAACAGCTCATTCATTCTTATACAACCCGCAGGAAATATACAGGGACATTTCTAATCAAATATAAAGCTTTTTAAACTTTTTATTGGGTCTTTATCATATTTTTATATTCAGGTGATGCCGATCCATAAGTCTCTCCACTGTTACCTGGAGCTACTATCAGTACGGCATAAATACTGAGGATATGTGTCGAGACAAGATCCCTTTAATCGTTATTAACTGCCAGGTGGAGCAGAGACTTTGCAAGATATTTATAGTTTTACCCTTTAGCATCCCAGAGCTATTTGCCTTTTTTTTTGGAAACTTGGTTTCAGAATCAGAATCAGAAAACTTTATTGATCCCAGAGGGCGATTCGTTTGCAGCTTTCACAGAGCAGTTCTCACTTCTCAGCCGCACAAACACACAGTGTGTCAGACCATTACAGACACAAGTGGAACTCAAAGAACAATATAAGAACAATACACATATGACAGTGCAAAACCTCAAAAAACACAACCCTCAGAATTTAGCAGTTTAATAGCTGAAGGCACAAAAGAATTGGAGAAGCGGTTAGTCTTCCGTACCGGAGCATAAAAACAACGTCCTGAAGGCATCAGGATAAAGTCAGGAGTCAGAGGATGGAGGGGCTGAGCCAGGAGACACTTGGCTCAATTCAATTCAATTCAATTCAAATAACTTTATTTATCCGTTAGGAACTTCGTTTGCAGACAGAGCACCAGCACAAGTGAAGACTCCACACAAACATTAATAAAAAGCACATTCACATCACACATCAAGCACACATCAAAATGTCTGCTCAGCACTCGCTCCTCCCACAGAGAATGCAGCTCCCTCAGTTTGACCCCTATGATTTTTGAGCAAGTTTTAACAATGACATAGTTTTTGGGGGGGGTTTCTTATTGTGAAAACTTGATGTGTGCACCACTGTATGTTCATTGCTACGACTGGAGGCAGTTGCTGTTTTAGGATTCAGAAAACTGACCTGATGTGGTTCTAAATTATATTTAATGTTCTGATGCTACATACGCAGGGCCTCTGCTGTGATTGGTTCATTGGTTGACAAGAATGTGCTGGTGGAGAGTTCAGCTTTTCAGCAGCACCAAAGAAACTCAGGTTCCAAGCTAATTACTGATTTAATATCCTTAATAAAAAGTGCCTAAATTGTTCCATTTGATTTGACCTTTATTTAACCAGGAAATATTCCATTGAGATTAAGAACCTCTTTTTCAAGGCAGTCCTGGCCAAGAGGAGCAGCAAACACAAAACACAGTGACATATTTACACAGATAAGACAGAAAAGTTTAAAGACATTATGAAAAACAAGTGCAGATTGTGGAATTGGTCTCAAAAACTCTCAGTTTGGATTTAAAAGTGCTCAAGGAAATTAAATCAGTTAGTTTCCAGTCTTTCTGTAGCATATTCCATGCAAAAGGTGCAGAGTAAACAAATGCCTTTTTACCCAATTCTGTACGAGCAGAAGGAACAGAAAGCAACAAATAGACTTGTGAACGAAGAGAATACGATTCAGCATTTCTCAGAGCAATGAGGGTGCAAACGTACGAAGGCAGTGGTCCCAGTGTTGCCTTATGTAGTGCCCAGTGCAGCATTAAACGTGTTATATGAACTGTTCTATTGAGACAAGCAGACAACAACACCCAGCGAGTGAAAAGGTGAAAACTGAAGAGTCGATCCGTCTCACAATAAGAATGAATGTTTTTCAGTAATAAAATGAAACAAATGGGAGATAAATTTAATGTTTAATGCCATATTGTGGTACATTCCAAGGAAAAGCAATGATTACAAAGTCCAACTTTTCTATTATGTACTAGACTTATTAAATTGTTCTTTTCTCAGCCCTTTCCACAGGCAGCGATTTCCATTCAGAGCAATGGCGGCTCAACACTCCATCCATCCATCTTCTTCCGCTTATCTGGGGCCGGGTCGCGGGGGCAGCAGTCTAAGCAGGGGCTCCCAAGCTTCCCCTCCCCAGCCACTTCCTCCAGCTCCTCCTGGACCCTGAGGTTCCCAGGCCCAGAGACATAGCCCCTCCAGCGTGTCCTGGGTCTTCCCCGGGGCCTCCTACCGGTGGGACATGCCCAGAACACCTCCCGAGGGAGGCGTCCAGGAGGCATCCGGACCAGATGCCCTCCCTTCAACTGGCTCCTCTCGACGTGGAGGAGCAGCGACTCTACTCCGAGCTCCTCCCGTGTGACCGAGCTCCTCACCTTATCTCTAAGGGAGCGCCCGGCCACTCTGCGGAGGAAACTCATTTCGGCCACTTGTATCCGCGATCTCGTTCTTTCGGTCATTCCCCAGAGCTCATGACCATAGGTGAGGGTAGGAACATAGATTGACCGGTAATTCGAGAGCTTCGCCTTTCGGCTCAACTCCCTCTTCACCACAACGGTCCGATACAGCGACTGCATCACTGCCGACGCTGCACCGATCCGCCTGTCAATCTCACGCTCCATCCTCCCCTCACTGTGAACAAGACCCTGAGATACTTGAACTCCTCCACTTGAGGCAGAGACTCCCCACCCACCCGGAGAGGGCAATCCACCTTTTTCCGGTCGAGAACCATGGCCTCGGATTTGGAACAGCTGATTCTCATCCCGGCCGCTTCACACTCGGCTGCAAACTGCCCCAGTGCTGCAGGTCCTGGTTCGATGAAGCCAACAGGACAACATCATCCACAAAAAGCAGCGATGAGATCCTGTGGTCCCTGAACTGGACCCCCTCCGGCCCCTGGCTGCGCCTAGAAATTCTGTCCATAAATACAATGAACAGAACCGTTGACAAAGGGCAGCCCTGGAGTCCAACATGCACCGGGAACAAGTCCGACTTACTGCCGGCAATGCGAACACAGCTCCTGCTCCGGTCATACAGGGACCGGACAGCCCTTAGCAAAGGGCCCCGGACCCCATATTCCCGAAGCACCCCCCACAGGGCACCACGAGGGACACGGTCGAATGCCTTCTCCAAGTCCACAAAACACATGTGGACTGGTTGGGCAAACTCCCATGAACCCTCAAGCACCCAATGGAGGGTGTAGAGCTGGTCCAGTGTTCCACGACCAGGCCGAAAACCACACTGCTCCTCTTGGATCCGAGGTTCGACTATCGGCCGAACTCTCCTCTCCAGCACCCTGGCATAGACTTTACCGGGGAGGCTGAGGAGTGTGATTCCCCTGTAGTTGGAACACACCCTCCGGTCCCCCTTCTTATACAGAGGGACCCCCACCCCGGTCTGCCAGTGCAAAGGTACTGTTCCCGACCGCCACGCGATGTTGTAGAGACGTGTCAGCCAAGACCCACAACACCCAGAGACGTAATATTATTAATAATAATAATAATAATACATTATAAATAAAATGTATTATTATTATTATTATTATTAAGGTCCTCAGGACGGATCTCATCCACCCCCGGAGCCTTGCCACCGAGGAGCTTTCCGACCACCTCAGTGACTTCGGCCAGGGTGATGGGTGAGTCCGCCTCTGGGTCCTCAGCCTCGGCCTCCTCTTCAGAGGACGTGACGGTGGGATTGAGGAGATCCCCAAAGTATTCCTTCCACCGCCTGACAACATCCCCAGCTGAGGTCAGCAGCTCTCCCCCCGCACTGTAAACAGTGTTTGTGAAGCACTGCTTCCCCCTCCTGAGACGCCGGACGGTTTGCCAGAATTTTCTTGGGGCCGTCCGATAGTCCTCCTCCATGGCCTCCCCAAACTCCTCCCAGACCCGAGTTTTTGCCTCTGCCACCGCCCGGGCTGCAGCACGCTTGGCCCGACGGTACCCGTCAGCTGCCTCAGGAGTCCCCCGGGCCAGCAAGGCCTGGTAGGACTCCTTCTTCAGCTTGACAGCATCCCTTACTTCCGGTGTCCACCACCGGGTTCGGGGATTGCCGCCGCGACAGGCATCAGAGACCTTACGGCCACAGCTACGAGCAGCCGCATCGACAATAGAGGCTGAGAACGAAGCCACTCGGGCTCCATGTCCCCAGCCTCCCCCGGGATCCGGGAGAAGCTCTCCTGGAGGTGTGAGTTGAAGGCCGCACTGACAGAAGGTTCCGCCAGACGTTCCCAACAGACCCTCACGATACACTTGGGCCTGCCAGGTCTTTCCAGCTTCCTCCTCCGCCAGCGGACCCAACTCACCACCAGGTGGTGATCAGTTGACAGCTCTGCCCCTCTCTTCCCCCGAGTGTCCAAGACACACGGCCGGAGGTCAGATGACACGACAACAAAGTCGATCATCGACCTCCGGCCTAGGGAGTCCTGGTGCTACGTGCACCGATGGACCCCCTTGTGCTCGAACATGGAGTTCGTTATGGACAAACTGTGACTAGCACAGAAGTCCAATAACAGAACACCGCTCGGGTTCAGATCAGGGAGGCCGTTCCTCCCAATCACCCCTCTCCAAGTGTCACTGTCGTTGCCCACGTGGGCGTTGAAGTCCCCCAGTAGAACAATGGAGTCCCCGGTCGGTGCACTATCCAGTCCCCCTCCCAGAGACTCCAAGAAGGCCGGGTACTCTGCACTGCTGTTCGGCCCATAGGCCGACACCACAGTGAGAGACCTGTCCCCCACCCGAAGGCGCAGGGACGCGACCCTCTCGTTCACCGGGGTGAACTCCAACACGCAGCGGCTGAGCTGAGGGGCGATGAGCCCACACCAGCTCCAACGCCAGAGAAATGGAGAGTCCAACCCTCTCAAGGAGTTGGGTTCCAGAGCCCAAGCTGTGCGTGGAGGTGAGGCCGACTATATCTAGCCGGTAACGCTCGACCTCCCGCACAAGCTCAGGCTCCTTCCCCCCCAGCGAGGTGACATTCCATGTCCCCAGAGCTACTCTCCATGTCTGGAGATCTGGTCGCTGAGGCCCCCGCCTTCGACTGCCGCCCAGATCTCTCTGCACCCGGCCCCTATGGCTCCTCTCGCGGATGGTGGGTCCAGGGGAGGGCGGCCCCACATCGTCCCTTTGGGCTGTGCCCGGCCGGGCCCCGTGGCCCGGCCACCAGGCGCTTGCCATCGAGCGCCCACCCCAGGCCTGGCTCCAGGGTGGGGCCCCGGTGACGCTGATCCGGGCGACGTATCCGACCTCTGAATGGTTATCGTCATTAGGGTCTTCTGAACCGCTCTTCGTCTGACCCGTCCCCCCGGACCTGTTTGCCTTGGGTGACCAGACCAGGGGCATAAAGCCCCCGACAACACAGCTCCTGGGATCATTCGGGTACTCAAACCTCCACCATGTTAAGGTGGCGGTTTGAGGAGGGGCTCAACACTTCAATTCTATGAAAAGACATTTAACATCAAACACTGTAATTTCCCTGAATGTAAAATCTGCCAAATGAAGTCATCACTAAACTTTCCTCTTCCACTTGTTTCTGTGACCTGTGGGACGCAGCAGGTCCCTGTGGGGACACTGAGAAACTGCAGCATTTACACTCACACACACACACTTACACACACACACACACTCACACACACACACACACATACACACACTCACACACACACACATACACATACACACACACACACACACACTCACATGCACACACACACACACACACACACACACACACACACATACACACACACACACACACATACACATACACACACACACACACACACACACACACACACACACACACATACACATACACACACACACACACACACATACAGACACACACACACTCACACACACACACATACACACACATACATACACACACACAGACACACACACACACACATACACACACACATACACACACACATACACACACACATGCACACGCACACATACACAGGCACACACACACCTACACACACACACACACATACACACACACACCGACACACACACACACACACACACACACACACAGACTCACACACAGACACACACACAGACACACACATGTACACACACACAGACACACGCACACAGACACACACACACCCACACACACACACACACACACACACACACACCCACACACACACACACACACACACACGCACACAGACACACACACACACACACACACACACACACACACACACACACACACACACACACACACACACACACACACACACACACACACACACACACACACACACACACACATGTACACACACACACACACACTCCTCTGAACTTTCTCTGACTTCTCATTTGACCTGAAGCCAAAGCCATAAGTTTCTGTCAAAGTGCAGATTTTCCTGCTCGTGCACCTGTGGCAGTGCGAGGTGAAGACGCTATGCTAACTATTATAAGCATTTTTAATTATGGCTAATGTAAATGAAGAGTTCTTCAGTGGTGTTTTGTATCCACTGTGCCAACAAAACAGCAAATGATTAAAAAGTCATTAATATGACCCGTCCCGAGGCAGCCACGGTTTGCACCATGAATCAAATATAGTTGTAGGTTTGACTCAAAGTGAAAAGACTTTAATAAAAGCAGCTTTTTCACTGTGCT
The DNA here is from genome assembly GCA_034769755.1 of Odontamblyopus lacepedii. Taxonomy (NCBI): domain Eukaryota; kingdom Metazoa; phylum Chordata; class Actinopteri; order Gobiiformes; family Gobiidae; genus Odontamblyopus; species Odontamblyopus lacepedii. The sequence goes on from CM068344.1 coordinate 50,536,432, forward strand.
TCTTGCAAATAATTCTTGACAAAACTTCTCATTCAATTCCCTTTACCACTTTTCATGTTTCTTTATTTGTCTCAACTTGACATTATCACTTTAACAGAAAAAAATAATGACGTTTTATTGCAATGGTAAAATGATGGGCTTAACTGCGCATCTTTCCAAATACAGTATTTAATTTAGGATTATGTGGAGAATATTCAGTGATACTGGCGATAGAAATAGATGAATGACAAAATTCAAAAGCATCACAGAATTCTGGCTTGGCACAAATAGCGCACGACGTTGTTAAGTGAAGGATTACGTTAAGTTTGGATCAACTGAACGTGTGATATTGACACAGAATAACAGAGAGGAACTGGCCCGGGGCAGGGCTCAGAGTAAATTATAGGTTCATGCAAAATATATTTGCTCAGGCCCGGCCCACACCTGCAAACTGCACCGTGTTCTCACACTGGTTGCATCATCTGTAATGGTGAGTGTTGCATAATGGTTTTAACAAATATGGCAACTGTTAAAATGGGTTAAAATAATGCAAAAAATGTGTTCATTATTTTTCCCTTCATTATAGCAAATCTCTTTACACGTACAATTGGTGACACGTAATGTATTTTATGTTAAAAGGTTAAAAATGATCAAAACAAATGTCTAATCTATGAAATTAAAGGTCCCATATGTGGCAAAATTGACTCTTGTGAGATTTTTGCCATGTCAGGATGTTGTCACTTCATTAAATCTCACCCTGAGCTGTGTTTTATTTCATCTTTGACTAATCCTTTATTATTATTAGTCTATTTCCAAAGCTCAAAATGCTCTGTTCCACTTTGTGATGTCACGAACTCGTAGTTTACAGCTACGTTTTACCGTTTATTTAGAGGAGACCGGCATTTCTGAGGCTGGAATCATCCAAATGATTCTAGTGAAGGTGAATGGAGTTTAAAAACACAGTGGAGCACTTCCTGTATTACCACGTGACATCACAAGGTGGAACAGAGTGTTTTCCGTTTGAGAGACGGCCTAAATATGCAGGATTTGTTAAACGTGTCTGAATGAACCAAAACTCTCGGTATGATTTTGATGAGAAAACTATAACAACAAGTCACAAAAAAGAGCAGCCAAAAAATGCACAATGAAGAAGAGAAAAACATGTATAAGTTGCACTTTTTGGGGGAAATTCATTTTATAAAATCAAATCAAAGACCAAGAACCAACATTTCATCTTGAAAAGCGAGTTATAGAAATAGTAATAAAAACAACCCAATAGAGAAGAATCCGTGTCATTCGTTTGTTCATTTTTCAATATAGAACCAAAAATAAGAAAACGGAAAAACAACTCTTTTCTAACTAAACTAAAAGTGAAAAAAAAACAGATAACGATTTGTTCTTTTTCATTTTTGATTCATATATACGATTCATATATTCATATTCATACTTAATAAGATGAGTTTTTTTTACTTGTTTCCAGATATTCATCCTGATTTATCTTATCTCGATATTACAACTTATTCTAAGCACTTTTTATATTAACTCAGTCCAGGTTAAGCCTCTTTAACTTCCTTCTCAAACCAATAAGGGGAAAAATCTTGCCATAAACACGTGAAACTCGTGTTTTCTGCTTAGAACAAGATTCGTATTTCGTCTTGTTTTAAGAAAACTTGGTAAATGAAAATTTCTTATTGCACTGGCAGAAAATTTTACTTAAAATAGGGCATTTTTACCTCAAAATTGGTCATTTTTCTTATTTTTTGATAGGCCTTTTTATGCAGTGTATGGACTGTCAGTGTGAAAAATGGAATATATAAGTCGCAGAACCACCCAAACCCTGAAAAAAGTGACTTATAGTCCGAAAAATACAGTACTTCTACTACTACTGCATCTGCTGCTGCTCACTGTGCCGAGGCCACTCTAATAAAGCATTATTATTATTATAATCCTTCCCTCTGTCCTATATACAAGCTCACACCTTTTCAGCTATTATCCCTCATTAACACAGAATACACCAAACAAACAGAAACCCTTTTATTTGACCTCAATGGTGTCACCCTTCCCTCCCCCGACCCCCGACCACCCAAACAATGCCCCGAACTTCCCTTTCACATTCCCAATATTCCCACTCACCTCAACTTACTCCTTTACTTCTTTAAATCTGCACTAATTACATCCTAGTAGTATTTATGTGCACAGACACGAGCCACTATCCCAATGGCTTCATACGTCTCTATTCTAATATTCAGACTTGGCCCAGATTTGACCTGGATGCCCTCCCAGCCCCCACCGTCTGGCCCTGTGCTGATGCGGGGCAGCTTCAGACAATAGAGCCCCGGCCATGTGTGCACTGTCTGCCTATTCACATCCACCTAATTACATAACACGTCAGAGAGGCTGTTTTGGAAAACCGAATGGGAGAAAAGTCTCAGGGGAAAAGTATCAAGTAACTTCAGCGGCCGTGAGTTTGATTAAAATGTGCAGGCCGTCAGCTGCGAGGAGCTCTGTTCACTCAGGAGAGCGGGTTATTTTGGCCCGGCTCATGCAAAAGTTACGACAGCAGAAATACAGATACATGAAGTTAAATCAATCACATGTTATCGGTCCTTTATGTCACGTATGTTCACGGGATTCACTTCGAATTATGACGTAATAAGTCAACACAGTCCACCTCCTCCTGAGCTCCTTGGGAATGTCAAGTCTCCCTTAATAACGCTCAGTGCACCTCGAGGAAGATTTGTTATTTTTATGAAGCTCAGGAAAAACAAAATCAGATGATGCATTTTGACATTTTCACTTAAATAGTCGAGTAAAAGCAAAAAATCCTTACTCCATGGACAATAATATAATAAATGTAGACATGGTAAACTGCTACATAATTCAATTCAGTTCAAGTTTATTTCTATAGCACATTTAAACACAACTTCAGTTGACCAAAGTGCTTCACATAAAGGACAACAAACATATACAGCACAATGTGAGGACTAAAATAAAAAACATACAGCAGAATATTCAAAATAAAGTAATAAGAATGGATATATTTAATTAATTTAATAATAATAATAATAATAATAATAATAATAATAATAATAATAATAATGAGTTAGTAAGAATTTAAGGGATTTAAATAAATGTATGTTCTTTTAGCCTGTAATACTAAAACAAACTGCTCTTATACCAGATTTCAACTATATAAACGTGTGGCGTTACGAGCGGTTCCCTACTCGCTGGCGTGACTATTGGCTGTACCAATTAACATTTACTTTAACATAATACATGGAAAATACCAACAACGCCACCTGGGAGTTGGCCCAGGACCAGCTAACATAAAAGGCACATAGGTTCGTTGTTGATGGACAGAGGCATAATTCACATGTAGCAAAAAGATATTGTTTATTTATACATTTCCCATAAATGAGTTCAGTGTGACAGCCTGTTTACATGAGTCAGGACAATTCGGTTCACTGTTCAATGCATGATTTTGCTCCAAAGTTTGTTCGTAAATCCAGTCCGAGTTCAGATCTCCGGAAAACACCGGTACACGGTAAAGGCGTGAAAACAAGGCGTAAAGACAAGGCGGCGGCAGTGCACTCAACTCCATGGCTTGAGATCTAGGAAGTAAAATGCACATTACCCCCAATTGTACGACTAAGTGATTGTTTGGATGTACGATATTACCGCCCCACACACACCTGTATTAGTCGCTGGACGAGTGGGGGGAATGACAGCCAGCCCACCCGCTCGCCGGCATGACGGGCGGTGCACAACGCCGCAGCTAATACGGCCCATGGCAGCAAGCACGAAACAACAAGTAATCAGCGCTACAAATCTGAATGAACCTGGGACTTAACAATGAATCTGGAATACTACCTGAGAGTGGCGAACAAGCAATGTCAAAAACGGGACCCGGAAGTAAGAGCGTGAGGTCAGAGGGCGAGGGGACGGAAAGGAAGCGCTTTTATAGACGGACTGATATCACCGCTAACCAATAGTTAGACTGCACCCAAGTGGCAGAGCCCACCCGCAGGCCATACTGCCACAAACGCATCACATTGTCGAATTTGAAAAGCACCAAACACAGGAAAGAAGTGGGTCATAGATGCTGCTTGACTATATTTCTTACTTTATTTTCCTCCCTGTAAGTGAAGCTTTCAGTGGCGCCTGTATTTTAACCTCACTCAGGATCCATCAGACGTCTGTTTTCCCATAAAGCTTCGCTCCTGTGGACACAAACACCGCTCCACATACAGAACCGAGGAGCAGAGGCTGTTTGCAGCTCCCAGCGTACAGCAGATTAACAAGACTCAGACACAGGGGAGACGCAGGGGGTCTGAGCAACGGAGCTGTGTCTCCTCGGACCCCCGGAGTCTGGAAAAGTCCGAGAGAGGGCCCCACTCAGACCGGCTCTCACCAGGAAGCCATGACACACACATGACACACACACATACCACACACATGACACACACAGAACACACACACGACACACACATGTGCTCGTACTCTGCGCTCTGCCTCCTCTTGTGGACAGTACATTTATTTCATAGTTACACAGACAGAGTCAAATCTCAGCATATTTTCCGTACAGCTGCTTTACTGCCACTTTTAGACTGGAATAAAAAAGTCTTTTCTAATCTATGAAATTAAAGGTCCCATATGTGGCAAAATTGACTTGTGAGTTTTTAGCCATGTTAGGATGTTGTCACTTCATTAAATCTTGCCCTGAGCTGTGTTTTATTTCATCTTTGACTCATCCTTTATTATTATTAGTCTATTTCCAAAGCTCAAAATGCTCTGTTCCACTTTGTGATGTCACGAACTCGTAGTTAACAGCTACGTTTTACCGTTTGTTCAGAGGAGACCGGCATTTCTGAGGCTGGAATCATCCAAATGACTCTAGTGAAGGTGAATGGAGTTTAAAAACACAGTGGAGCACTTCCTGTATTACCACGTGACATCACAAGGTGGAACAGAGTGTTTTCCGTTTGAGAGACGGCCTAAATATGCAGGATTTGTTAAACGTGTGTGAATGAACCAAAACTCTCGGTATGATTTTGATGAGGAAGTTATAAAATCGATAAAAAAACAGTGTCATTTGTTAAGTCAAGTGAAAAATAAAAAAATTCAGAAATATTCAACAGATTTAGTGGAAAAATTATACAACTATAACAACAACAACTATCGTATTTTTCGGACTATAAGTCGCACCAGCCAAAAAATGCACAATGAAGAAGAAAAAAACATGTATAAGTCGCACTTTTGGGGGGAAATTTATTTTATAGAATCAAAGACCAAGAACCAACATTTCATCTTTTCATCATTTCATCAGCTGCTTTACTACTTTTAGAAAAGCGCCCACATTATCTGGAATAAAAAAAAAGTACAGTTTTAAAATCCCCTGTGATCCATACGTCAATAACAAACATAACTGTGAGACAGGCTGGATATGAAGGTCCCATCGCTCTGAATAAAGTGAGGCGTGAAATGATTCAATGTTCTGACCAGCAGACCACATGTGACCCTCAATAAAAAAAGTTTAGGCGCAATAAAACGCTTCGTGAAAGAGTAAAATCACTGTAGCAGGGACACCTCTGCTCCTGGAGACACGGCGGCTGAATCCTGACGAGGAGGGTTCAGTCTCCGGGTCGCCCGTGACTTTCCGTTTGGAGTTTGCACGTTTCTGCCCATGTCCGGGTGGGTTTTCTCCGGGCGTTCTGGTTTTTAAAGCAACCCAAAACAGAGCTAATATGAGAACGCCACAGACTGTTGAGTCTTTTAAGAAACATCTAAAGACATTTTTATTCAAACAGGCTTTAAATGTTTCATGTTTAACAGTGTTTTTTCTTTTTTTTTCATTTTGCATTTCATTGTAGCACTTTAAGATTTTGCTTTTAAATGTAAAGTGCGTTATAAATAAAATGTATTATTATTATTATTATTATTATTATTATTATTATTATTATTATTATTATTATTGTTGTTATTATTATCATTATTATTGTTATTATTATGAATATCCTCCAGCTAAGGCAGTTCTGAACAAACGTAACAACAAGATCGGGTCTCTGAGGACGGCGCTGCGTTTTCCCTGCTCTTGATAAGACGTTCCAGTGGCATTGAAGGACAAATAATAATAATAATAATAATAATAATAATAGATTTTATTTGTAATGCACTTTACATTTCAATGAAATCTCAAAGTGCTACAGTGAAAGCATAAAAAGATGATAAAAAAACACTTACAAAGTACATTTAAAACATCCTAGCACAAGGTAAACAAGGCAAAAACCTAGTAGGCCTTTTTAAACAGAAATGACATGCAATGACAGATTTTCCTTCAGGGGGAGTAAAGTGTTCTTTAACCTTAACCTTACTGCATACAGTACTTCACAAATCAGGTTGATAGGCAAAAAACAGAGGAAAAACAGTTGCACTGCACTTTACTGGTTTTATTCCTTTCTTTTAAACACACCTTTGCGATCACTACAGGCAATTTTACCTCCTGCTCTGCTCCCATTGCCTGTGGCGTGCCGCAAGGTTCTATTTTAGGTCCCATTTTATTTTCTATTCATATGCTCCCTCTAGGACGCGTTATTGCACAGATCTACCTCCCGCTGAGACCAAATGACCCCAAAGAGCCTGGCTGCTGTGTTAAACTGCTTCAGAACCTCCTACAACTCAACAGCTCCAAATCTGGAATCATTTTAATCAATCCCCCCAATCCAGATCCAGATCAGCAATAGTCTCAGTCCTCTCACTCCCAACATCGCCCCTGCTGCCGGAAACCTCTGCGACATTTTCAGTTCTCACCTCAACTTCCACCTTTACATCAAAAAAGTCGCCCAGTCCTGTTTCCTCCACCTCCGCACAATTAGCAAAATGAAAACCACGCGTTCATCTTCTCCCGTCCAGATGATTACAGCTGCCTCCTTTTCGGCCTTGACTCCAAATCCATCTCCTGCCTCCAGCAGCTCGGCTCCTCAAGGTTTGAACAGACATCAACACATTCCCCCTGTTTTAGCTTCTCTTCACTGGCTCCTGTGTATTTTAGAATTGATTTTAAGATTTTACTGATCACTTTTAAAGCTCGTTTAGGTCTTGCACCAAGTTACATTTCAGAACTTTTAGCCCGAGCCTCCTGCAGCCTTAGATCCTCAGGCAGGTCCCTGTTAGCTGTTCCAAAGAGAAACAGAGTGATCGAGCCTTTTCACTCGGCTTTGGAACGACCTGCCTGAGGAAATAAAGCTGCACCATCAGTATCATCTAGAAATCACTTCTTTTTTTATCGGTTGGCCTTCCTTTATAACTGGTTTTAGTTCTTTATATTCCCTACTTCTTCTCTTTTATTTATTTGTTTATTAGAAATAATCTGATTTGTTGCATCATCTGTTCTTTTCTTTGTTTCATGTGCTATTTTTATGTGTTTTGTATTGCTCATTGTTGCTTGTACACACTGCAAAAAACAAAATCCAGTCAAGCTAAAATGACTTGGATTAAGAAAGTTTTACCATGAGCAAATTTCACTTGACGAGTAAAATGATCTGCCAGTGCAGTAAGATTTTTGTACTTATCCATCCATCTTCTCCCACTTAATCCAGCTGGGTCACAGGGGCAGTTTGCTGCACCTGACCCCCTATGAACCCCTCTGCAGGTGGAGCCACAGGAGGGTGGACGTCATGGTCCTTGATGTTAGTTCAGGTGCTGCAGGTTTTGGGTTGATGGGGGAGCCTGGAGCAAACCCATCCAGACATGGGGAGAACATGCAAACTCCACACAGAAAGGCCCGGGCGACCCGGGGATCGAACCCGCAACCCTCTTGCTGTGAGGCCTGAGTGTTGAGTGTGGCTGAGCTCAGCCACTGTGCCGCCGATTTTTGTACTTAAAATATGAAACTACATCTAGCTAAACTTAAAATAAGAAAAACAACAACATTTTGCACTTAAAATAAGAAATAAAATAAAATGTTGCTTACACTTAATCCACTGGAAGATAATTTTATTTGTCAAGATGAATCTGCTCAAATAAAGTAAAATGTTCTTAATTTGAGTACCTTACCTAGATAGTTTTTTTCCAGTGCAGCTTTACACATTTATTATTAAGATATTTATTTAGATGTATTATTATTATTTTTGTTCCTGCTTGATCTTTTGAGCTGACTCAGCCACAGGTTAAAGTTGCATTTTACAAGACTTTTTATATAAATATATAAAACTATTCCTAAAGCTTATGAAATGGCATTCCTGCTTACTGTAATATTATATTGTTGGTTCGTGCTAATATCACGGCACTGATCCCTGTTTTTACACTGTTTTTAACTATTCCACACACTTAAAACACAAACTTTCACCTCTGTAGGAACACCATGTTTGAGGCTCTCGAGGCAAGTACATAAAACATTTAATTACAGTCTTCTGCCACGCAGGGGAGAGTCCTTGAGCGAATCTGGACATATTTTATGGACAGCTGGGGCATGAATCACTGACAGGAAGAAATAATGGGGACGAGAGCGGAGAGGAGCTGCACATGTTCCTAATGTCGGCGGTTGTTTGGTGAGAGGGGGCAGGAAGAGACGGCGTGCACTGTTTTAAGTACTTGAAAGCTCTTTGCTGTGGCCTTGATGTTGATATTCGGGGCGCTTCACAAACGAGTTACATGTGTGAGGCATTTGTAGACTCATCCCGCCGTGATCCACTTTACAAATTTGGATGTTCCCCCGGTTCACGGCAGAGCTGGAGGAGATAGACATCAGCTGTAGACATGTTTAAAACCGGCCTTTGAAGACGCTGAGGAATCCTAAGATCATGTTCAGAACTTCAAGGGGTGCACGAAATAATAATAAAATACATAATAATAAATAGAAGTAGGAAGTGTGGTCTACAGCCTCAGCCAGTCAGGATTAGAGGCGTTACATCGGTGTGTGTATATTAGCTTTAAACCTCCAAAGCTTCATTTTGAAGCTTTAGTGCAGAGATGAATGCACAAAGATTCAAGATTGTTTATTTGTCATATGCAGGTTCAACACAAGGTTTACAGTGCAATAAAACGCTTGGGATGAGAAGAACCGTTGACTCGATATTCAAGTACTAATAGCTGCAATAAATAGTACTGTTAATAAAGTGTAAATACAAGGGAGAAAAGTGAACACTATAGTAAAAAGATATAATAAAATATAATAAAATACAGGTATAATACAATTGCAGTAGAATATAATATACAAGGTGCAGGCAGGATTAAATAAGGTGTGGGTAGAGTATCTCACGGATTAGTAACATATTGCACATAACTGTATTGCACGTGGGTTGTGGAGCAGGTTATTGCACAGAAACAGTGACAGTGGGAGTGACGTCCATGATACATTCATATAGTGCAGCAGCGGTAGAGAATAATGTATCACAGACAGTGGTTTAGTGCAGTGTTATTGAGAGTTCAGCAGTCTAACAGCGTGGAGATAGTAGCTCTTTGAGTCTTTTTGTGCGTGCACAAAAGTGACTGCAAAGATAAAAGTTTGTGTTAATAAAGGACTGTGGGTGAGTTTGTTGTAAATTTTGATTAAATCATTTGTGAGAAATAATTCAAATCAGCCCTGCATCAGGCCAGGACAGCAGAAGGTTCTGGGTTCGATCCCCGGGTCGTCCGGGCCTTTCTGTGTGGAGTTTGCATGTTCTCCCCGTGTCTGGATGGGTTTCCTCCGGGCTCCGGTTTCCCCCATCAACTCAAAACATGCAGTAGGTGTGAAAGTGGTGTGAGTGAGTGTTGGTGGTGGTCAGAGGGACGTTGGCGCCGGGTGGTTTGGAGCTGTGCCTCCGTCAGTCTGCCCCAGGGCAACTGTGGCTACAGCAGTAGTTTACACCACCGGGTCTGGAGTGAATGAAGAATTCTCTGTTAATCATCTTTGGGGACATATGTCTGTGTAAAGTGCTATATAATAAAGTTACCTTACCTTACATATCGGCAGAGCTGAGCATTAGGGCTGTGTTGAAAAAAACGATTTTCCAATTCTGAATCGATTTGCATATTAATTCCTTAAGATTGATAAGTACGTCCAAAGATCAATTTAATTTTTAATACATTTTCCCCAAAGAACTTTAACCCCACTCGTCGCGTCACTGAATTCTCGCAGGCACTTGTGGTCTGACTTTATCAGAACAGTGAACACGGCGTCGGACACGAGCGGCGACGTGAGCCAAGTCCCGACTTTAAAGACGCAAAAAACACTCAAAGCTCCGTCTGGCACCATTTCAGGTTCAGAAACGATACAGACAAAGATGCGTCTGACAGAAGCAAAGTGATCTGCAAGGCAAAGGCCAAATGGAGGTGAAGTACAGCAGAAATACAACCAACCTCAGGAAACACGTGGAACAGCTCAGGTAACAGCTCAGAAATGGTTCTAATGACACAAACCTGAATCGAGATCGAATCAGATCAAATCGAATCGTGATAATTGATTCTTGAGAACGGGAATCAAATCGATTCTTGAAATTTGAATCGATATCCAGCCCTACTGAACAGGCTTTGTTTTCTCTGAATTCGACAGAATCAGCATCAGCCATGGAAAACCCGTATCAGTCTGTCACGGGGTCCTCTTCAAAACACTCAGGCTGAGTCGGGATGCTCTTTTAGGATGTTTTATTCCAGAGTGCAGAACAGGAAAACAGGCGCAAAAATGGGTGCCGGAAATATTTACAGTGAAACAGTGGGGAAAAAAAGGTCTATTTACAGGGCAGACAAAAAGGTCGACTTCTCCTTCAAGTCTCTCGTCTAGCTCTCGCTCCACTCTCTCTTAGTCTCTCAGTCGTTTGCTCGCTCGCTCCCTCGCTTTTCCAGTGAAACACTACCTTCATTGTAGCCAGGACACGACAAGACACGACCCGACCAGACACGACGAGAGTAGAGACTAGACTGACCGGTGCTGAGCGGCAGGGTGCACCTTTATACACCCCTCGCCCCTCCCACCTTACGTGACTCCCCCCTAAAAACTTAATTAAATCATTTCTACAAATAAATGATTAATATTACAGGGGCCAGCAGTTACACATAGAGAATTGCTTTGATCTCACATCCATAAATGCCCGAAAATGGGTTAAACACAAACAAACACAGTTAATTGTCCAGGCCAGTCACCTGTGGCTCACATGACCCCGGAGCGCGCACAACGGGAGGATTTAAGCTCCTGACGTGGATGTGTCCGGGTTTGCCAGTGCGCACCGGGATGCGACAGCAGCGGCAGCGCGGGGCAAGTAAAAGTCGACCACCGCGGGTCTCTGAAGGACAGCTCCGGCGCTTCCAAGTGCGCACCCCCAGTCGCGGCCGAGAACACGCAAAAGCGAAGTCCACTGCGCGCCCGCACCGCAGCGCGGAGCCCAGCAAACAAGGAAACAGGTGAGCACGCGTCTTCCCACGCTTTCCCCCGGGGGCCGTGCTCTCAGGGACGGACCTGCTCCGTCACACAGTCCATCTCCAATTATGATACAAACTTAAGACCATAAGAATAAAGAGATATTATCAGCACTAAATTGGTTTTATGCTTTGAATTCCTGTATTTCTGGTGACATTTTTTCTTTGCTATGGATTCCCTGGCATCAATTGTTCATTGTTCGATTCTTTTGGCCCTTCAGAGTCTTGCTGCGAAGTGATTTTCAACAACATACAGAAAATCCATATTACGTGTTTTTAATCCACAATTTTGATTTGATCACAATTCATGGAAGTGTCATCTGGTGTTTCTGATCGTTCACACGTCACTGATGGCCAAAACTACCTGTCAGTCACTGAGGAGGGGGCGGGGTTAAGTGTTCGAGCAAAAAGCTGGAATAAAGAGAAAAGTAGTAAATCTTAGTACGTTAGTCTCATCAAAACTCCATCAATCCACATTGTTCAGATCACAGTTGTTGTTTAGCCCAGCCTATGTTTCCAACAGATTAACGACGCAACAAAGTGAAAGTTACACAAACAAAATGATCAAATAATAGGGTCGAATAATTTGTCATTATATCTATTACATAAGCAAAGTCTTAGGTCAGTATACGTCCCGCTCCTCTTGCCACGGCCCAAACAGTCCCCCAATAAATTACACATTAGAGACGACACAAACATGATTCCTCCACTTTTAAAATGTGGCCCACAAGACATTTTGTTTATCCTTCCATGTAATTATAATGGATCACACAGAGGCCACGTACAGTATGGTCACAATTACGGGCCAGCTGATATTTCCTATACTGCAGTGGGAACCTGATACTGTGTGAATTACACTGAGTCATTCGCTGGACATGAGATGTGATTCAAATCAGTGCGTTGTGGTTTGAAGCATGTAACTTTATTAAGCATATGGTTTGAATGACTTGCAATCAGTGGTCACATTACAAGACATGTCATTATTACAAAACCGCTGAACTATGGGACAGAAAAGGTCAGATTTTAAAACATGTGTAAATGTGTAAAGTGACGTAGATGCACATGGGAAATCATAGATGCTGTTGAATACACGGAAAAATCACATGACAAAAGACAAACATTAAATTTAGAGTCACCAGTTATGCGTAAAAGCAAAATGTATAAATGAAATACATTTACAATTAAGTTTTTAATTGTAAAATATATTTCAGTCACTATATAAGTGGCCAAGCCTCCTCGTCGAAGCTCGATCTCGTCAGAGTTCAGAAGCTGAGCAGGGCTGGTCCTGGCGACCAGGTGCCATTATATTATTATTACATGTCAGATCAGGTGTGAACTTGTGACTAAGAATATTAATGATTGATCAGTAAAAATTAGGGCCTGACTGATATGGATTTTGTTGCGGCAGATTTGATACCGATAAAATGTGAGTTTGAGCTGCCGATATAATCTCCGATATATTTATGATGTAAAAATTCACTGTAAATCTTCAGTTGTTTATAAAACTTAGGTTTGGCTCTATTGGATTTTCAGTCGAGTTTATTTAGGCGACATTTCTTGTTCTTCTGCCTCTTTATGTCATATTTAAAGAGTTGTTTGGCCTAATGGCGTTTTTGTACGATATTCTCGCCTGTAAAGAAAGTATCATAGGTAAACTACCGCTATTAGCTTTTAGCGGTAAATGCGTGTGCGCCGCGGTAATTAATGATCTGCTAAATGCGGATAATTCACACCTCTGTTCACAGCTCATTTCCATATCAGTGTGTGTCCAGTAACATATATACGGCCACTATAGTCACTTTACAGTCGCTAACAGAAGAGAAAACAGCCTGTTTATGTGTGCGAGCTACAGCAGCTAATCGCTAACCAATGAGAAAGAACCAAAACGAGCTTCAAACCGACACATTTCAACACTCAGCCTCACACAGGCTCCTCTCAGATCAGCACTAAGAACTGTCCTTTAATCCAGACTCACACTGAGCGGCCGCAAAAACAACAGGATCTCAGTGTTGTGCAGGTGGATCTGTGGCTGCGGCTGTAAACAAACGCACATGGTGATGCGTTCAGGGGCGGGACGGACACAGACAAGTGACTCCGCAGATAAACCCTGATGCCCCGCCACAGATCAGGACATTTATCTGTCTGTGAACTGGATTAAATGGGCAGAATATAGACAGTCTGAGATTTATAACAAGGTAAAATGTCTACGTGGAATATTGGTCCATATCATATTTGGCTGATATGTTTCCAAGAGCCCATATCGGCCGATAATATCAGCCAGTCGATATATTGGTCGGGCCCTAGTAACAATACTCACTATTTTGGAGCTGGTCTTGAAATACACATAACACTTAAACAACTTAAAAATATACACACACTTCCCAAATTATGAAGAACTACAGTTTGTTACTCAGTCAGTCGTCTTGTTAAAGTTGTTTTATCTACACTTTCTGAAGGAGATTCCAGCACCATCTTCCCTCTGTGGAGTTTAATCCTGTTCATCTCTATGGAGACAAGTACCAGGCAAAGTTACAAGTCAGATCTGTGGAGCTACGACCATGAGAATGCATGTTGTTCAGGGTATTTCCCAGTAATAAAAGCACCCGTCATGAAATAAATAACTATGTAGATGAGTAAATCGTCAAAGTGATGAAGCAATAGCATCTCCACGGAGACAAGCAGGTGGTGGATATTCAACAGAAAAGTTACATAATGGATCTTTAAGGCTTCCAAATGGAAAATGTCGATAAAGCGCGTCAATATTTTTTGCTACAGTTCAAAAATAAAAATGGTTAGTAACAAAATATATGTAGACTAAGAACAGACTAGAGCATATGTGTCAAACATGCGGCCCGGGGGCCAGATCCGGCCCTCCAAGACCTTTAATCTGGCCCTCGGCTGATTTTTCTATTAAAATACTTAACATTTTCTGATTTTTCTGTTAATTTTCTGCACCGTTTAGCACAGCAGCGTCTCCGGCGTTTCTGTACGTTGCGACTCCCACCAGAGCAGCACAAATGAAGACTTTCCTCTTTCCAAACGCTCTTAAAGGACGATCGTTTTCACTGTCGACCGTGACCCTCATCAGCAAAATGTCAAAAAATGAGAAAAGCAGATGCTGAGTTCAGGATTTCCCAAGAAAAATAGTCTAATTCTTATTTGTTGACAGAGGTGAATGGGAAATCTGTGCTCAGTGTGTTTGGCACAAGTGGCGTTGCTCGAGGAATATAATCTTAAACACCACTACGAGACACGGAGAAAAATACAATAACTTGAAGAGAGAACTGAGTTTTCTGATCCGGCCCTTTTGGGATCAAAGTAGGCTACATACGGCCCCCGGACCAAAATGAGTTTGACACCCCTGGACTAGAGAAAAGTGGGTCATTCTCGCCATAGTTAAAGCGTCTAAACTCGCCTGTTCACATATTTAACCATTTGAATTTGCGCCTGGCCAAAGCGCTTTACTTTAAGAGCGAGTGTCATAAACGTACATGTAAAAGTGTCAGCGTCCATATCATTAACAGGTATGTATTTTCAATGGGCTTCTCCGGGGTCCCTGCTCGCACAGCGCACAGTCTGTGAACACAGAGCAGAGCTGTTCTTGGCTCCGCCTCATTCCTCCACACGTCCACATGTGTTTTATTAGCACTGGGACCATCTGACTGTAAATTCCTGCAGCGGCTGGCCTCAAGGTACAGGCAGGAAGAAGAAGACACGGTGCATTCTCAAACGGGCTCTGCTCTCGGCTCGTTCTGCGAGTTCTGGTTGTTTTCAAAGACGGTTAAACATGGAAAACGACTTCAAGTAATAGTATTTCTTGTCATAGTACTTAAAGTGGTACTTACTGTAGTATTAGTAGCCTGAATGAAAAGTTGTAATGTTGCTGCAGGGTGTGATATTTGAGTAGTGTTGCTCTGTAAAGCGTCTTTGAGGACATGTGTCTGTATAAATAAAGTTACCTTACCTGTTGCTCATAAAGGACTCATTCATCTCCATTCTCATTTTCTAAACAGGTTTCCTATGGTGCATTAAAAACCAACCACCACTGAAGCCGCTAACACCACACACAAAAGCCCAACTCAGAACTGTAAGGTCCAGGATTCACTCCGCTGCCAATCTAGTAATTTAATGAATGAATGAGTCTTTATTCTGACAATAGTGCATAAAACATGAATGGAAAAGCTCTAATGCATATATAATACAAAGGATAAATACTTCTTTTGTGTTCTAAGTAAACAAAACCCATCGTGACACATAGTTTGCTTGTGTCTGAAAGGGTGTGGCAGGAAGTACTTTTGTAACCCCGAGCCTTTTAAATCATTAGTAATTATCACAGATTATTATTTAAGCCTAAATCTGTTGTTTACTTTCTATGGGGGACGAACATGTCCTGAACACACACAAACTTACACAGCAGAAAAGCCCTGTCATAAAATAAGAAAAAATACTAATTTTGAGGTAAAAATGCCCTATTTTAAGTGAAATTTTCTGCCAGTGCAGTAAGAAATTTACACTTACCAAGTTTTCTTAAAACCAGACGAAATATGAATCTTGTTCTAAGCAGAAAACACTAGTGTCAAGTATTTATGGCAAGATTTTTCACCTTATTTTGAGTATATTTAGGTAATTATTCCTTATTACTGCTTATTTCTAGTATAGTATAGTATTTCTAGTATATAACATGTCTTATATTAGGCTATTATTTCTTAAATAGATTTTTAAGAACATCTAGTTTTAAGAAATTCTTCTTTTGACACAATATCCACACATTTGATCAAATACAACAGGGGCGTCAAACTCATTTTGGTCCAGGGGCCGTATACAACCAACTTTGACTCTAAAGGGGCCGGATCAGAAAACTCATGGCATATATACCTTAAAAATAGCAATAAGTCCAAATATTTGTGCAGAGAAATGCAAATCTATTACAGAAATTTTTTTTATTTTATTTTATTTCACAAAATATTATAATATTATGCTAGGTTAGGTTGTTTTCACAGCAGCATCAGTAGCCTCTTGGCCCCTGGGTGAAAACAGACGGCTGTTTCTTCAGTTTCAGCAATAATTCGTTTATCTTCTGTCTTCTCAATTCTCCGTTCAAGTTATTGTATTTTTCGCAGTGTCTCGTAGTGGTGTTTAAGATCATATTCCTTGAGCGCCGCCACTTGTTGCAAACACACCAAGCACAGGTTTCCCATTCACCTCCGTGAACAAATAAGAATGAGTCCATTTTTCTTGGAAAATCCTGCACTCAGCTCCACTTTTCTTATTTTTGACATTTTGCTGATGAGGGCGTCACGGTCAACAGTCAAAACGATCGTCCTTTAAGAGCGTTTGGAAAGAGGCAGGTCTTCATTTGTCTGGTGGAGGCGCCACGCACAGAAGCACTGGAGACGCTGCTATGCTAAGATGCGCAGAAAATTACCAGAAAAATCTGAAAATGTTAAATATTTTAATAGAAAATCAGCCGAGGGCCAGATTAAAGGTCTTGGAGGGCCGGATCTGGCCCCCGGGCCGCATGTTTGACACCTGTGAAATACAACATGAAATCATTTACATTTAAAACTGCATTTACTGAAATGTCACATTTTCCACTTTCCCAACATAGAAAAGCCGTAGATCTGCAGCTAAAGCCCCGGGACACGACTCTGAGGACAGAGGAACAGATCTGAGCCTGAGAGAAGAACTGGTTTGAGAAGGAAGTGAAAGAGGCTTAACCTGGTTTAATTTAATATAAAAAGTGCTTAGAATAAGTTGTAATATCTACATAAGATAAATCAGGATGGAATATCTTGAGACAAGTAAAAAAAAATCTTGTCTTATTATGTAAAAAAATCTGAAATTTTATCTTTTAAGATGAATCTGCTTCATTCAGGTCAGTTTAACTATGCTAGAAAATCCTTTTTTGCAGTGTCGGCCCACAGGTCAAAAACACACGCCCATCTCAACCTCACAAAACACAACACAGCTTTATATTATTATATGAAAAGTGAAGTTCAGTCAGTCAGTTTGCAGTTTCTGTCCTCAACACGACCATCACTATGAGTGTGTGACATTCTGGGTCATGACCTGTGCTCGTGTCAGGGCCCCTGAACTCTCCTCAGGCTGATTGAGTTACACATGCACACAGTGAAACACATGCACACAGTGAAACACATGCACACAGTGAAACACATGCACAGACTGAAACACATGCACACAGTGAAACACATGCACACAGTGAAACACATGCACACAGTGAAACACATGCACACAGTGAAACACATGCACACAGTGAAACACATGCACAGACTGAAACACATGCACACAGTGAAACACATGCACACAGTGAAACACATGCACACAGTGAAACACATGCACACAGTGAAACACATGCACACAGTGAAACACATGCACAGACTGAAACACATGCACAGAGTGAAACACATGCACACAGTGAAACACATGCACACAGTGAAACACATGCACACAGTGAAACACATGCACACAGTGAAACACATGCACAGAGTGAAACACATGCACACAGTGAAACACATGCACACAGTGAAACACATGCACACAGTGAAACACATGCACACAGTGAAACACATGCACACAGTGAAACACATGCACACAGTGAAACACATGCACACAGTGAAACACATGCACAGAGTGAAACACATGCACACAGTGAAACACATGCACAGAGTGAAACGGTCGTTCACTTCGCGGTGACTCTGCTGAGAAACTTTAAATCATGTGTTTTGAGCATCTCAGATCTTAATTTAGCTGATTTGAACGAGACTTGATTGGATGTTGACTGTGATAAGCACTGGAGGATAGTGAGGGATAAGAACAAACATTTTATCTAAAAATCTCAGTCTTAAAAAGCTTCATAATTCTGTTACGATGATACATAGTCTGAAATAAATAAGTCTGTATAAGTAAACCCCATTAGACATCCAAGTAAGGGACTGTAGCAGAAGTTTACTGCCTTATATCTATCTACAACTAACCCTGTTTTTTTTGCATTGTACTGTCTAAATCAGGGGTGTCAAACTCATTTTGGTCCGGGGGCCGTATGCAACCTACTTTGATCCCAAAAGGGCCGGATCAGAAAACTCAGTTCTCTCTTCAAGTTATTGTATTTTCCTCCGTGTCTCGTAGTGGTGTTTAAGATTATATTCCTCGAGCAACGCCACTTGTTCCAAACACACTGAGCACAGATTTCCCATTCACCTCTGTCAACAAATAAGAATTAGACTATTTTTCTTGGGAAATCCTGAACTCAGCATCTGCTTTTCTCATTTTTTGACATTTTGCTGATGAGGGTCACGGTCGACAGTCAAAACGATCGTCCTTTAAGAGCGTTTGGAAAGAGGAAAGTCTTCATTTGTGCTGCTCTGGTGGGAGTCATAGCGTGCAGAAACGCCGGAGACGCTGCTGTGCTAAACGGTGCAGAAAATTAACAGAAAAATCTGAAAATTTTAAGTATTTTAATAGAAAAATCAGCCAAGGGCCAGATTAAAGGTCTTGGAGGGCCGGATCTGGCCCCCGGGCCGCATGTTTGACACATGTGGTCTAAAGTGTATCGTGTAAACACAACCAACTACTTTTAGAAATGGTTTGTGCTTTATAAATGCATTTCATTTATTTCTGAAAACAATATGAAGTCAATTATTATGCAGAAATGGCAAAATATGATTTCTTCCTTTAAAAGACAACGGCTTGTCTTTTTCATGTCTGTGTACTTTGGCGGCTGTAAAGTTTTTAAAGTGCTTAATAAATAAAGTTGGTGTGGTATATTACATTATTTTCTGATCTCTGTTATAATTTAGTTTCCTTGTCACTAAAGTACCCAGAGTGATGGTTTGTTTCATTCAGACATGTTTAACACTCAAATCCTGCAACAGAAAACACTGTTCCACCTTGTTCCACCTCGTGCTGTTAAACTCCAGGCTCCTTCTATACAATTTTTGGATAATTTCAGCTCTGGAATTGTCAAATCTCTACTGAACTAAAGGTAAAAGGAAAAAACAACCACATGACATCACAAGGTGGAATAGAGCGTTTTGAGCTTTGACAGATAATAAAGGTTTACCTGAACATGTGTGAAAGAAGCAAAAAACAAATCCAGGTATGTTTTTAAGAGGGTAACAGCTTTATAACATGGCTTAAAAGCTCGTAAGGTCCTAAGAGTCCATTTTGTGTAGTATAACTTTAACCCCTGAAGACCTGAGGGCAATTTTAGTACATTTCTCCTCGCCAGGATTTTTTTCTTAATTTTGCTTTTAAAACTGCCCCTTTTACCCTATAATGAAGTGTTCTACCTCCTTTTGTTCAGTCCAACCTGTTATTTCACAATCTGCTGCTGTAGTTGTGTCATGAGGCTGTGATAAAAGCTACAGGACCAGAAATAGAGATGAAAAAAAAAACTGCAAATAAAATTCTCACTCTTTTATACAAAACACACAGCAAACATGTAGAAACAACTTTTTGGACATAAAAAATGCTTAATTTAGGGCCTTAGCTACAAAATGCAAAATATCAAGTCTGTAAGCAAATTAAAAATCTCCTTATTGCCCTAAAAACAAAAAAAGTGCAGTGGCTCCATGACTTTCCTGGTCCAGTCCTGGAAACAGCTCCTGTCAGGTCCAGGGCCAGAGCCACAGCACTTCTGCATTTCCAGGGTGGAAATTACATTTGGATTTGTTCATTTGGACTGAAATAAACCTTTAAATAAAAATAGAAAGAGATGCACAATTACACACACCAAGATGTGTCATTTTCCATGTGTGTGAGAATTAACTCCACTTAGAGCGACTTTTTCCCTCGTTCTAAACACACACAGTCAGAGGAGTCGACCATCTTGACTCACTTCACTCTTTGGCAAAGTTTGGCTCGATCAAAATGGACGGAGCGCATGAGTTTGGGGAAAACAAAGTTCCTATTGGACACTCGTTTTGCTCACGTCATCACACAGCGTGAGTGTGACGTAGGATAAAGCCGCAGAAATGTACGGAAACTTCTATGTCTGCACTTTCAGAGGGGAAAAGGAAGTTTCTGTCTTTTACCGTTACAAAGTTCTGCACGGTTATAGAAACATATTCCTCAGTATCGTGTACGATACCGTAGGTCTTCAAGGATTAAACAAAACAAGTTAAAGTTGGTCTAATAGGTTACGGCAGGATAAGTGTGTCCTGGAAATGACTCCTGATCCTCCTGATCTGACAGCACGACACCTGTTTTTCCTTTTCGATTTCGCTGACACCAAACAGACGCCTTTGTGTCAATCCAGCTCCTTAATGCTCCAAATGCAACAGGGGGAAGTCGGTAAAGTGAGTGGGTCCAAATTCCTCTTGATAACTTTACAAGTGGTGACGCCATTGTCCGGCAAACTTTAATTACTTTTCTCGCAGTGAGTCTGGTTCTTATTATGTGCGAAGAGCCAAACTCTCGGCTCCTCTCTCCTTTCCGCTGTACTTTGTCCTCAAGTAGCATTTCTGTCACCACAAAATACACTCTGTTCACTTTTGTTTTCAAAGCCTCTAATTTACAGCACTGTCGGTCAGAACCATTGTGAAGATGTACTGGCTTTGGCCTTGTCGGATGTTCTGGGGTCAGTTTTGTCCCTCTTGTGCTGCTGTAAACAGGATTATTATATCCCTGGAACACCGAATGTTTTCCACATGTTTACCTCCATGAAGTGTCAAGGTCAAATCGTGGCATTGACTTAAAATGGTCAGTGTAGCTCTCTGTGTGGGTGTTTTTGTGTTGGTTTCTTTCTCTGTAATCTAATGTTTTCTAGTTGAGGAACAATTTGATGGAATTTGTAGCCCATAAACTCGGTTTCCCTTTAAGCTGTAACATAATAATAATAATAATAATAATGCATCAGTTTTATACAGCGCTTTTCTGGACACTCAAAGACGCTTTACAGAGCATTATTCATTCACTCCATACCCGGTGGTGGTGAGCTACTATTGTAGCCACAGCTGCCCTGGGGCAGACTGACAGAAGCGAGGCTGCCAATCTGCGCCATCGGCCCCTCCGACCACCACCATTCACGCACACACCACTTTCATACTAGGCAATGTGGGTGATGTGCCTTGCCTAAGGACACAACAACAGTTTTTGCCACTGGCGCCCCCCTGTGGCACCTGGAATTCCCAGTGGTCTCCCATCCAAGTACTAACCAGGCCCGGCCCTGCTTAGCTTCTGAGATCTGACGGGATCAGGCAGGAGTTGTGCTTTGTTTCATTCACACGTGTTTGTTTAACCCTGTATTGTGGGCTGTACATCTCCAAAGCTCAAAATGCTCTGTTCCACCTTGTGATGTCACGAAGCGGTCGTTTTAAAGTTCTACCTTCTGCCTTCCACCTTTTGTTCAGTAAAGATTTGCAGTTCTAATGCTGTTAATTCTAGTGAAGGTGTCTGTAGCTTTAAAACATAATGCATCTCATTCTGTATCACCACGTGACATCACAAGGTGGAACAGAGTTTTATGTTTGAGAAAAGAACTCCAAATATGCAGAGTTTATGTGTTAAACATGTGTGAATGAAACCAAACACAGCTCCAGGTCTGTTTTTGATGAAGTAACAAAATTACAGCCTGGTTTAGAGTTCAGAAGAGACCAGTTTGTTTAATACAGGACTTTTAAAAGCACTATTAAAATCCTGTTCATTCTTCTTATTACTGAATGAATCTCACAACACTGAGCTCGGCCTATTGCTTTTATTTGTCTAATATACAACAGGTTTAACAGAATTTATCTCACAGCTAGAAAATTCCTCTTTGCCTTTACGAGAAGTGTTTACCACCTTGACTGAGGCGTTCACGGTCCATCTATATTTAGCTCCACGTAAATGTCAAAAGGAAAATATGACTTAATAGTGCAAACATCATAATAACTGTAGTTATGTCTGACTGGCCCTGAAACGCCCAGACAATGCATCATGTCGTGAAATGAATAAATGATTTACCGACGTTATGTGACTGAGTCGTGTTGTCAGAGTTATGGAGACGTGTTTATCACAATAAGGGAAACAATGAGCATTTGTGACAGTGGAAGCTACAAGTACAAATGTGATTTACACACAGCAGAGCTCAGAATGACTTGGCACAAATATATTTGTCATTTGTTTTGATTAAAAACTCTGCTCCATTTCAGCCTGTTATGTTTGTCTTTGCTTTTTGGGTGTTGTACTTTTTGTTTATTTGTTTTTATTTATAATAAAATTGGAAAAAAGATATTGAATTACATACAGTATTTTCTGGATTATAAGACGCTACTTTTTTCCCCAGGTTTTGAACCATGCGGCTTTTACAAAGGAGCGGCTAATGTGGATTTTTCTTCCACCACTAGGGGCGCTGTAACCGGAATTACAAAAACAAGATAGACGGGAAAATGAATACAAAGAAGAATATGCTACTTTTTATTTAGCAGATATAACACGCACGACAAATTACTAACTGGTAATTATTTTCATATCCTCATCCCTTCATCATGAAAAGCACGAAGGAGTTTGTGTGATGCAAGTTTTAAGTTGAAGGCATCGATCTTACTCCAGGAAGGAAACCGCTGTAGAGCCCTGCACCCGCGGGACCCACGGGACCAACACAAAACAGTGCAGGACCATGGATGTAATAAGAGCATCTGAAAGAACATTCTGAAAAAACATTCTGAAAGCTTATTGCGGGAGGGCGACCGCACGAACCGGGAGCGGGACTGAAAATTGTGTCCTGTGCAGACCTGTACCTGCTGCTGCTGCAGCTCGGGTCAATGGTTTCAGGAAGATGATTAAAGTGACTTGTGGTTTCACTGCACAGGAGAAATGAAGGTCAGTTATCGGTTCTTTTCTGTTTCTGACCTGTTTTAATCAGCACAGTTGCTGCAGTGTTAAAAGTCACTGTTCAGAAAGAATCTGTTCAGGTACATAAATGTACATTTACAGTACAAAATGGTTCTGTAGATGCAGTAAATATCTCATTTTTCAACATGGATATCAGCGGCTTATAGCCCGGTTGCTTGTATATACTTTTTTTTATTTATTTAAAAAATAGAGTGGATGCGGCTTATATGCAGGTGCCTCTACAGTCCAGAAAATACAGTAGCATTGCTATTGTTTGATAAATGGGCAAATATACTAATAAACACCATGTTGGATCAAGTGCCATATCAGAATTTTAAAAGCTGCTGATTGAATGTATTGGATGAAATATCAATTTTATTCATCCTACCCCCCCCATGATGAGCAAAGTATAAAAAAAATAGAATAAAATATAGTCAAAAAAGATGACATTTTCATTTTTTACCTGTTCTTTTCATGAAAATGGACAATACTACAATGAATAAACAATATATAATGTACATGTGCCCTTTTATTAAAAAAAAAAGAAGTTAAATCTACCAGTTTAACCAGAATATTAATAAATACACCTTGAATAAAATTAAGCTTCAGTCCAAGAGTGGCGGACACTGCACTGCAGAGCCTCACTGTGGGTTTGTTTACAGCGTTTTTTCCCACAGGTTTTCAGAGGAGCTCTTGAGTCCATCAGTCCAGTCAGTGTCACTCTCACATGACAGGACGCCTCTGTAATCATGTGCTGCAGGTCACACTGCTGCAGGGACATGGGCCCCACACTCAATACAATCTATAAATACTCAGAGCAGAGCCGCTTCCAGCTCCAGTAAAATGAAGCATGTGGAGCGGGGCCCAGAGGGACAAGAGGGATGATATTTCTGAGGATTGGGCAGAAAGTTGTCCCAGGATTGTATGAATATATGTCACTAGTGTATCTGTTGTTTGTCCATATTTCAGTTAACGTACTTCATGAATAATACTTCAACAAACAGGGCCCCCAAATACTGTGAAAGAAAGATATACATGGTTGTGTGTCCAATGTATTTAATTCTTTTTTGCATTATTTTCATTTTCATTTAACCTTTATTTCACCAGGCAAAACATTAAGAACAGATTCTTATTTACAGTGTCGGCCTAGAACAATTTAAGGGAAAGGGGAAGAAAACAATAAACATATTCACACAGACAATAAGCAATAAATGAATGATCAGTCACTGAAACATTTACACGACGCCTTAAAAATGTCCTTCGATCTGTGTTTGAATGCAGAAAGTGAAATCAAAGTGTCCATATGCAGAGGGTTTTCATACGAGTTCTGATCATTTACAGCGGCAAAACCAAAAGACATCAGGCCAAATGGAGACTCGGTTTTTGGAACATTCAGTTTGAGTCGTGAGGATTGTTTTGTCTGGAGGGGAGTTTCTGCTGCAGGAACTGATGTAGATGTGGAGGGGAGAGACCGAGCGAGGTTTTCTATATGAACGAGAGCCAGTGGATGTGGCGACGGGACTGAAGTGAGGCCCGTTAACCTGAGAGTGCAGCACACAGTGTCCTGTCAGGGGCAGGAGTAAGAAAACCAAGAGCAGAATGAGAAATTGTGTCTAGTTTTTGGAGGTTTCCTTTGCAAGAATGACGATAAATTATATCCCCAGAATCAAACAAGGGAAGGACACACATTTCAACAATAACTTTTTAGCTGAGGATGTGAAAACAGAGCGATTTTGGTACAAAAAGCCAAGTTTTGCTTTGACTTTTGTTTGCAGTGTAGTGATGTGGTGACGGAAAGACGATGAACTTTAACCAGATTCCCAAGTCCTCGTATCTGTCACCGTCTCTAAGATGGTTCCATCTGTGGTAGTGAAGTCCAGTTGGGAAATTTAACAGCTCTTTTGCCGTTAAACCGTAGGACTTTAGTTTTCTTGGCATTCAAGGAGAGCTCCAGATTTGTAAAGGCATTTTGTACATCCAAGAAGCTTTGTTTTAAAGACTGAAAGACTGAAAAGTTTCTCTGGCGCATCTCCTGACAAAATAGTGTCATGTGCATATAAGTGCACAGCTCCTTTACCGACAACTTTTGGAATTTTATGAATGTAAATGGAGAAAAGTGTTATTTCCTTGATCTTATTGTATTATTTGAAAGAGAGCGCTGACAAAAATCCATTACTTTCACTGATTTCAAGTAATCAATAACTGAACAGAACTGATTTGCTGATGCAGGCAAAGATCTAGATACTGATACTGTGCAGCGACATCATACTGGGGGGGTCCTACATGTACCTCTAATGGTGGAATGTGCAGGAGTTACCATGGTGATACAATGCACACATTTGCAAACACTGTCCAAAAAAAGGTTTAAGATAGTCTGAAGAAACACAAAATGGATTCAAACAAAACATTTTCAGGAGTTTGTGATCAATACAACCAGTTCTGTTTAGTCGTTTGATTTTCAATAGAAATGTTGAGTGAGTAACTAAAAACTACTGGCTAAAGCCTGACTGTAGTTTTAAACAGCACAAACCAACTCACCTGTTGTAGTTTCAGCGAAGTCCTCGGTTCTTTCTGGTCAAACTGTGTTAAAATAAAGCTCAGATTAAAGTCCAGTAAAGCGTCAGACTCCAGTAGTGATGTTGGTCATGGATCAGCTGCAAAGTGCTAATAAAAATGAAAAACATAACTACTGTTTTAGGGTTAATAGTACAAAACAACTTTTAAGCTACAGTTTTAATGTAAATGTGTTTTAAATATCCTGTTTCCTTCCTCACTGCATCTCAAGGTCAAACTTAAGGTGCACAGATCCATATGCAACAGCCAGAACTGAAACAACAAACAAACTCTGCGATGTTTCACTGTGGAACTGAAAAAATGCCTATGGAACAGTCAGACCTGCAACACTGAACTATTTAAGTCCCACACACCTTCTGTTTCTGCTTCTGTGTCATGTAGAAATGCAGATCATGAACTTTAACCAGTGTAATTCCTTCTCCACAGGAAAACTTATTGTTATTTGTAGTTGTTTGAATGGAGCTCAGTAATGTGCCTTTTATAAGACAAATGTTCCTGTAAATAATGTGACTGAGATGTGGTTCTGTCTGTGTGTGAGTGAGTCTATGAACTGCTGCTTTTACTCAGATTGTTTGAGTGTAACTGCTTTGTATTTTTATTCATGTAAATCAGGGGCTGCAGATGGAAACGAGCTGTTTAGCTCTAATCTGGTGCTGAACATCTCTGTTTTCATGAGCTTAAAGTCTCTGTACATTGTCCCTTCAAACAAAGGCTAAACTAAACTATAAACGGTTGTAATAACAAAACGTTGCATATCATAACAGATAATGAACTGGCCCCGAGCCACGAGCGCTGCCGTCTTTCCACTGTTAAAACTCCTCGTGTTGCCAGGCAGTGTCACCGGCTCTTTCAGAGGTAACACCCCCACCCCCTGTCCTGTTACCCGAGGGGCTTCGCTCTGCAGAGGATGTGGTCTCGCAGCCGGGATTTACTCATGTTTGGCCCATCACAGATTTGGGCTCCAGCCTCCAGCAGAGACACGCACAGAGTCTATTGTTCTGTGCGGTGGAGGTGAGTGACTAAACACAGACAGGAAATGTAGAACAAGTTGTGGTTTTGCCTGCAGTGGGGTTTGCATCCTACAGCTCCTGAGGTGAGTTTGGAGTGATAAAAAGTGAAGAACTAGAGGGGCATTATTGAACTGTATTGTGAGAATTCGTATCGCGGTTCGTCTCGAAGGCACAGGTGATGTCATGTGACCCGTCTGAGGAAGCAAACCTGCACAAAAACTGTGTCAGTCGTTTGTGCTTCGTTTGTGCTGCAAAAAGTTTTGTTTGTGCTTCTTTAGTTTTGGAGAAATTAACGATTCTTTTACAGGTGAAATTGGGGTCAGACCCACAGGAAGCTTCAAAATGCTCGAAAACGCCCAAAATGGAGTCAGTTGTTTGTGCTTCGTTTGTGCTGCAAAAAATTTTCATTTGTGTGAGTTTATTTCTAAAATTATTCATTATTATTTCTGTGGTAATTATAGGATGTCATTTTCGCTCAGTTGACAAACTCCACAAAACTAGTGGCGAAAACTGAGGCTGTGGAAAAGTCTGTTTCAGTCTTTAGTCATTTGCTTTTATTCATATTTTATAATAACACAGACTTTTCCTCAGCCTCAGGTCGTTTCTCTTCACTAGTTTTGTGGAGTTTGTCTCCGTCAGCTGAGAGGAAATGACGTCCTATAATTACCACAGAAATAATAATGAATTATTTTAGAAATAAACTCACACAAATGAAACTGTCACAGCACAAAACAGCACAAACCAAATACAAACGTTTTCTATCATTTTCTTCCTGTTTTGCAGCACAAACGACTGACATTGATTGATCGTTTGCGTGTTTTTGGGGGGCCACTTCACGCAGGTTCACTGTCAGATATGAAAATAAACAACTGGTCTGAAAAAATAACCTAATGCCATAAATGATCAGAAGACCAAATGAACCTTGTGGGACCGAACACAGTCATGTTTATTTTAGTCTATTTTTTGCTAAAAGGTTGCCTGGCAAATCCATCTCTCTGTTTTTTTTATACAGATATATCTGTATAAAATCTGTCTGGCCTCTGTTGTGTCTCAGGCCCAGTCAGATTTGTATTTCAGTGACTCATGTGACACTCATTGGTCACCTGTTATATATAATAAAATCACATTCATCTCACCTCTGATTAACAGTGTTTGTTGCTTCGCTCATTGATTCTGCAGAAATACTCAATGTTTTTCAGTCCCCTGTGATGTTTTTTTGCCCTTTATTTTTTCCGACAGACCAAACTTGTCCCTGATTGGTTCATTCACCTGTCAATCACATGTGAATATGTGGAGAGTCCCTGGTGAGCAGAATCACATCTTCGTAAAGTATTGAAGAAGTGTGTAGTCTGGATCCCAGGCAAGTGAAAAGGTTAAATACTGTGGCTTTAACTTCTTTGACTTCGGACTAACCCACATTTGAGTTGTGATTTGCATTTCCAGTTAAGCAGGAATTCCCATTCTTCCCCATTCCCATTCTTTTCAAAGGAGAACTAAAGAAATGTCTTCCAACAACAATACAGTAGCTTAATTTCAAGTGCACCCTTAAGTTAACAATACACCCTTTCACACAGTGGCTTAAAACATCATTTTTCCTTATTCTGAATCCCACGGACCCTGGATGAACAGCTCTGTGCAAAATTATACAACTAGAATGAGAAAAGCAACATACAGAATAAGTAGACAACAACAAATCTGGTGCGATGTTACACATAATTATAAATACACATATTATCAGTGCAGAGTTTGGGACTCTTTGCATAACTCTCAGATCAAATTGGACTGTAGTCTCACACCAGAGTCTCCGCTGTGTCCTTGTAATGCTGCTCATGTTATTATCTGCACGGTTTGGTAACAGGGGCGTCCAGTGGCCCAGAAAGCCCCAGTGTAACTCTGCACTTTCCTCAAATCACTCAAAGCCAAAGGCAGCATGATTGGTGTATCCATCTTAGTCACATACTTGAGCAAATGATACTTTTAGACGGTAACTAATGCATTTTGTATGTGTCACGGGAGACAAAAAGGTCAGAAGAGGCCGCGGTGACTTCTGAAATATCCGAGAGGTGCAGTTAAGTGGGAAATATGGAGCTCTGTGCTCATCATTCACCCTCAGGACGTGAAATGTGGCCCCTGGTGCACAGAAGGGGCTCCTGGTGATTCACACGTACATTTACCTGTACGATGCTGTTATACTTTTATCACAGGAAGTTTTGTAGAGTCAAAGATCAAGATATTTTCAAGATTCAAGATTTTTATAATCACTGTCGACAAAAGTATGTTTAGAGCAGGGGCGTCAAACTCATTTTGGTCCGGGGGCCGTATACAACCTACTTGGATCTCAAAGGGGCCGGATCAGAAAACTCATGGCATATTTACCCCAAAAATAGCAATAAGTCCAAATATTTGTGCAAAGAAATGCAAATCTATTACAGAAATCTATTTTTATTTGAT
Source organism: Odontamblyopus lacepedii (assembly GCA_034769755.1). NCBI lineage: Eukaryota > Metazoa > Chordata > Actinopteri > Gobiiformes > Gobiidae > Odontamblyopus > Odontamblyopus lacepedii. The sequence continues at coordinate 50,565,669 of CM068344.1, forward strand.
TTTATGATTTTATTTTACAAAATATTATAATATTATGCTAGGTCAGGCAGCTTTCACAGCAGCATCACTAAACTCTTGGCCCCTGGGTGAAAACAGACGTCTGTTTCTTCAGTCCCAGCAATAATTTGTTTATCTGTTTTCTCAGTTCTTCGTTCAAGTTATTGTATTTTTTGCCGTGTCTCGTAGTGGTGTTTAAGATTATATTCCCTGAGCACCGCCACTTGTTGCAAACACACCAAGCTTACAGGTTTCCCATTCACCTCCATGAACAAATAGGAATTAGTCCATTTTTCTTGGAAAATCCTGCACTCAGCTCCACTTTTCTTATTTTTGACACTTTGCTGATGAGGGCATCATGGTGAACAGTCAAAATGATCGTCCTTTAAGAGCGTTTGGAAAGAGGAAAGTCTTCATTTGTGCTGCTCTGGTGGAGGCGCCAACGCACAGAAGCGCTGGAGATGCTGCTATGCTAAATGCTAAAATCTGAAAAATGTAAATATTTTAATAAAAAATCAGCCGAGGGCCAGATTAAAGGTCTTGGAGGGCCGGATCTGGCCCCCGGGCCGCATGTTTGACACTTGTGGTTTAGAGCATCAGGCACTGCATAGTTGTGCTTTTAATATATTAACAGTGCACTAAGAGTTTTCTGTGGGTGTGGGAGTCAGAGCAGTGCCACCCGCTTATCTCTACTGAGGTGAATTTAATGCTTTACTATGAAACATTCCAGACAAACATACAGCTTTACTGAAGACTGAAGGACCTGAACGATCCTGCGGTTCGATGTTTTTGTATTTTTTGGTGATATAAAATGTGCCGTCTACATAAATTGGATTTACAATCAGAGCTTTTGTCAATAGCTGGAAAATTCCAACAGTCAAATCACGTTTCAGTAAAAGGCCTAAAGTCCAGAGTGCAGCGATAATGGAGCGTAATAGAAGCTTGTACATCTGCAGGTGGAGCTGATATGATCTCTATAACCACTTTCCTCTGCAGCAGACAGTAGATCAACAATGTCACCCTCCAGCAGGGACTAAATACTAAATATAACATGTCAAAATACTGGATTAAATCACTGTTATTTGTGCTTGTATTTGTATTTTTTATATTTGTATTGTTATTTACTTTGCTATTTGGTTATGTGTGTTTTGAAGACACTTTTATTGTACATTTGATGTGTTACAGTGCCTATTTTTCATTCATTTTACAACATTTTTGTCTTAAAATCATAATACCAACCATAAAATACATCTAAGAAAGTCGACGTTATCACTGGACTGCCTCTGTTTTCTTGTCTGATGAATATTCTGTCACCTATAACTCAATAAAACACGTTAAACTTGAAAGGTTTGGTTCATAAATCAATATTTGCTCAATCTAAAAACAATGTACTGATTCAATAATGCGAATTCTTTACGTCACAAGCGCGTTTTTGACCAGACCTCACACGTGGAAGCGAATGTACAGAAAAACATTCCCTCTTCCACTGCATTCATTCATTTTGCTGCAGACTTTGAAGTCGTATCTCTTCGCCTGTGTAACCTGCAGATGGGGTTTTTGTGCAGTGACGATGACAGTGTGGACGTCGCCCCCCTCGCTCTCCCACACCTCTGTTTTTAGCTCCGCATTCAAAGGATACTTGAGGTATTTTTGTCGTGTGTTGTTGCCATGCGCCTTGTTGTGACTTGATGAATTGGGCCAACATGTTTGGACTATTTTTACCCCCAATAAATCAGTCGTTTTTATTCCAAGGAGTAGGTGAAAAAGTATAAGTTAAATAAATACTTCTTGAGTTATGGTTCAGAAGTTTACCAGTACTAATATTATAGTATAAATTTCACTGCAGGCGTCTAATACATACAACAATATTTAAGAATAAGCAAATGTATTAGACAGAAAGTATATTTTAACCCCTGGACAGGGTTTTAGAGGTTTTTGGGGGGTTTTTTTGTTTTTGTTTTTGTTTTTGTTTTGTTTTTACATTTATTTGTATATTATAGTTTTATCTATTGAGAGATATTGTTAATAAAGTATATTTTTTATAATTAGACAGAAAGTACTTAAAGGTTCACTATGTGCTTTTTGTGGTGATGTGTCCTTATTTGTCTCCATGATTATGTTGCCATTTATTCCATTACAGGGGCTTAAAATGACCTTGATAAACATGCACTCTTACTGTGATCGCCTCTCCACAGATCTGACGTGCACCGGAGTATAAGTCACACAAAAGTCAGCCAAAAAATGCACAATGAAGAAGAAAAAACATGTCTAATCACCGCACTATATTTTTTGGGGGAAACTTATTTTATAAAATCAGAGACCAAGAGTTATAGATTTATAATATAGATTTTTATAGAAATAAAAACAACCCTATAGAGAAGAATCTGTGTATCATTCGTTTGTTCGTTTTTCAATATAGAACCAAAAATAAGAAAACGAAAAACTCTTTTCTTTATTATTTGTCTCGAAAACCAAAATGAAAAAATGGATAATGATTTGTTTTTTCATTTTTGATTCATACATACGATTCATATATTTGGTCTATGGACTGTCAATGTGAAAAATGTAATATATAAGTCGCACCTGAGTATAAGTCGCAGGAACCAAACCCTGTAAAAAGTGCGACTTATAGTCCAAAAAATACGGTCTGTCCTTTTATTGACTGTATAACAACCACACCAGTCCTAATAACTGTGACTGTAAGAATACTTTGTGAATCTGCCTCAGTAACTACTGTATGTGTACTGTACTTTTACCAGCGATTACTATAATTACCATTAACACATTAACACCACCAGTACTAGTGGTTTTGCCAGGGATCCAGAATACACACTTCTGCAATACTTTACTTTAAGATCTGAGTCTGGTCACTGGTGAATCTCCCCGAATTCTGATGGACGTGATTGACAAGTGGATCAGCCAATCAGGGAACCACATGATCTGTATGTATATAAACACTGTGGAGTTCTGCAGAGTGAAAAAACATCTAATAATATCAAAATCAAAATACAATACAACAGACTGATATTCCTCTGCTGTAAACACTTGACTGTTTGCTACTACAACTGCAGTGACTACGACTATTGCTACTACAGCTTTGTATAAACAATTTTAGGTGATTTTTAGCTTTTAGCCATGTCACAAGACTGTTACCTCCTCAAAAACAGACCTGGAGTTGTGTTATATTTACACATGTTTGAGTTATCCTTTATTATTAGTCTGTCTACATCTCCAAAGCTCAAAATGCTCTTTTCCATTTTGTGATGTTAAGTTTTTTTTCAAGTTAATAACTACTTTTTTTAACTTTTGTTCAATAGAGATTGGCAATTCCAAGGCAAAAATGATCCAAATTAATCCTGTGAAGGTGGATGAAGTTTTAAAACACAGTGAAGCAACTCCTGTATTACCACATGGCATCATAAGGTGGAGCAGAGTGTTTTCTGTCTGAGAGAAGAACTAAATATACAAATTACTGCAGTTGCTACTACAGATTTGCATAAACAACAACGAAACGAATAAAAAGATAAGTCTGAACCGCACTCGTGTTGTGTCATGTTCCCACAGTCTGTTTTTGCCAGTAGAGTTTTCACAGGTCTAAATGTCCTTACAAGTGCACAGCCCTGAACACTTTAGTATCTAGCACATGAGTGAAAGTACACAGTTGGGCGACGAGCATGTGTGTGAGTTTTGGAGGAGTCCTGACTCGAGCAGAGAAGCTGTGAAAATGCGTTTCACTTTGGCCCGGACCTCCTGCTGATTTTCTGAGTAAGTGTGGAATAACTCACGGCAAAATACTTGGGAGGCCTGTTATGCTCCCTCGCCGTGAGCCGAAGACAAGAGGCCTCTGCGCAGTAACTTTTCACAACAAGCACGTCTGGTGTAATACTCAAAAATACAAGGAGATGAACCGAGCGAATAAATACGGGAAAATCATAGGAATCGTGGAAAGACAACGCACTTTTTATATGTCGTGTA